>CM071571.1:72566782-72914071 GCA_036426205.1 Ascaphus truei | reverse complement strand
CAGTTATGCACGTATATGACGAGTACAGCACATGCATCGATAAGTGGGGAAAAGGCAGTGCTTCACTTTAAGTACATTTTCGCTTTACATACATGCTCCGGTCCCATTGCGTACGTTAATGCGGGGTATGCCTGTATACAGGCCAGCGCCCAAAAAAGAGAGTTTCCAGGAGGTTTCCATAACCCCAATTATCTGACCATAAATCTGTCCATTTGTTAAACTAGCCTGGATTTGATTGAGTCTAAGCTGGGTGTCTCACCAGGGTTCAGATGTTTCATGCAGCCAGCACAAGTTGCAAAAGCTTCAGTTACTGTAATTACCAATATAACACCCAAGGGAAATTCCAGAAATGCAGCTGCGCTGGAGAATTCCCAAACCACAAAACCTACAAAATATGTAAAAACTCAATGCATCACATTTTCAGATAGTAGCTATCTTTCAGTATTGAAAATGTGATGTTATAACACTGGCTTTTGTAATATTAGGTATATTTAATGCATCTGCTGTTGAAGGGATATATGCACAAGGATTACATATTAAATGAGCAGAGATGAGTGAACTTTGGTTGGTTTGGTGTTTTTGCACAGAACTCACAAGTCTGCAAATTACAGTACATGTGAAGCTCTGACTTTGTATGCCATAGACAGGAAGCAGATTAACTGGACAAGAAACATGGCTTGTTTAGGCTACGATTATAGTGCCGGCGACGTCAGGCTGCGGTCGCTGGAAAAATCAAATTGAGATGACTTCCAGCGATCGCGACTAAGCCGTCGCATCGCGCTTACTATAAGCGCACGTGATGGCAACAATGCATTTGTTTTGACGCGCTGTCGCCGTCACTATAAGCGCAGCCTTAGAGTGAATAGAGTTTAGACACAGGAAACAGCCAACTGAAGGAGGCACCTACTCTCCTCACACCTGGAAGGAGAATGATTTCAGAATGGGCATTTTCCAACACTTACAATGAGGAAAGTTAGTGCAATTGGTATCATGTATATAATATGATGAGAAGACAGGATGCAACTACACATCCATCTATATTTGTAATAAATGTCACAGACCCACCAATGTAGAAGCAAAGGTCAAAGTACCAGGCAGATGATGCCTTGGAAGAATTCATACTAAAGAATATAATTTGGATCAACATTTTGATGTGGGGAGGGATGCAGGGAAAAAAGACATATGAAACCAACGTTTGAGTTTATTGAATTAGCCTCCTTTCCAACAGATGCTAAAAACATTGCTGCCGAACATTAATCATCCTTCGTCTTCAAACATTTTTCCTCTAAAATCAAATAGCAATGGTATGTCTTTGATGTTAAGTTTACATGCAAATTTGCAGTCCAATGATAAATGAATGATATTATAGAAACACCGTGACATATTCCAAAAGGAAATCTGCACAAATGTGTTTTCTTTTTGTGCTTTCAGTAGAAACACTGCATACAACTACTTATTTTGTGATGTAAGAAGAGCGTTGTGGCACAATGGGGGAAGCTGTCCTTTTTTTAGAGGGGGAAGCTCTAGCCAATTCTGATCAGCCTCTGTACTTGAAATGCTACCCAGTTAATGATATAGATCTGCTCAGGATTACAATGTGATATTTTTCGGTAGGAATAGTCTTGACCAAGTAATTGCATTAGGATTAGAATGCACATACTCTTCTGTAATGTAAAAACAATATATACAATGTTGGATAAACATGCCGCCTTCCGATCAGCTATAGTTTGCCAGCTTACGTTACCATTTTAAATAGAAATGTCTGCAATTCAGATTTAACTCATTTACTAACAGAGCAGCTTGAAATGTACATGCACTTTTGGGTAATGAAGGAATGAACGAAGCATTATTATTATTTTCGGGATCTAATTGAGCAACCTGGTGTACTAGCTCAGGACTGCACAAGTCTTAACACTAGGAGCCCCTGCGCTTCAGCCAATGCCTTAGTAGAATGGGGAAATAACAACGACCCTGTCTGAGTTTAAGCAAATCCAGGAATAATGGTAACGTTTCTATGTTGCAAGTTGTGCTTTCTATTTGTCGGCGCCCATATTTACTTTGGAACATTAAAAGGTGATATCTCCTGTTGTGCCAAGTCGGCATTCATCAAAAAGGTCTAATAACAAAAATTTACGCTGGAATGGAGGCAACAGCGGGCCCTCTCGAGCACGAATATATGCTCAAATGGGCAGCGGAATTGAATACAGTTATAGACAGAGAGGATTGGGAGGATATCTGGGACTCGGCGTCGGGAACTTCCATATGTACCACGACAAAGGAAAATATTTACAAGATCTTATATCATTGGTACCTGACCCCAGTGAGACTAAAGCAAATCTACCCCCTGACTTCTGATCTATGCTGGAGAGGCTGTGGGCAAAGAGGAGATATGGCCCACATTTGGTGGATATGTCCAGGAATTCAGAAATATAGGACCCCCGTGAAAACTTTAATAAAAGAGGTAACGAACCTCGCGATACCCATTGATCCACTGACCTACCTACTGGCCAGGCCAATAGAGGAAATTGAGCGACCATCTAGGAAATTGATCTCCTTCATTTTCAACGCGGCGAGATGTGCGGTTGCATCCTCTTGGAAGAAGGTGTCTCCCCCCTCTCTACAAATAGTAAAAAAAAGGCTGAACGAAGTTATGCTCATGGAGAGACTGACAGCCTTCCTTAAGCGCTCGACAGAGGGCTTCTACAAAATATGGGAGCCCTGGCTTAGCCAATAACTCCACATAAAACTCACCTAACTTAGCTCTAGACGCAAAAGATGACCCTCAGCCCGAGCGGACGAGCCCCGACAGAGAGGGGGATCCCCCCTTCCTCTCCATCCTTCCCCCCCCCCCACCTCCTTCCCCCTCCTCTTTTTCTGGTCTTACTCTCACTGACCCATTAAGTGGACCAGAGGTCTCGCCGCCTATGGCGAAATTCTTCTCTATCTACCACACCTTCCTAAAAAGAAAACCCTTGTTTTAGGCTACCGTCGCATTTCAATGTATGTAAACCATATAACCTAACAGGGTGTGGAACTGGGGCGCTCCCTAAAATATGTGGCTGAAAGTTACTTAAACGCCTAGGAATATAAAAGGCTGTGTAATAAATATTAAAAAGTTGTAAAAAATTGTATAAAATTGTATACTGGCCCTTTTGTTGGTTTTGCTGCTGCTTGACCTTGAAGACAAATCCCGAGTCCTTCTTATGGTTTTAATTGGAGTGTGATGGTGGTCAGCGCAAACTCGTGGAACTCAAGATGATGATGGGAAATAAAGCAAAATAATTCACAGTATTAGTGCATGAATCAGCGTATATGGGGGGAGAAGGGGGAAGGGGTGGGAAAGGGAGGGGTAGTAGTGAATAACAGTAGATATACAGCAAATTAAACATAAGTTGTAAGTTTCAACGACTCACACGGGCTTGTGTGAGACTTCACCCTCAACGATGGATGTGGTGGGTAAATAAAAACTCCTGAAGCGGAGAAATGATAGACAAAAACTCACACGGCCATATGTGAGTTTGTTCCCTCAGTGGGTGTTGTCAGCATGCTCAGATGATGTGGATGCGTCTTAGTGTTCAACCCCCAGTGGGTATGGTGTATGAGTGGCTCCTCTCCCAGACGCCCATAGACCAAAGGATGGACAAAGTCTGAATTAGTAGCTAATAAAGTCTTTATTGGTAACAGTGTAAAACGTATAAAAACAATGAACACACTCACACGAATGACAACTAACGTTGCCCAGTATCAGCCGCGTGGCTATCCAGCAAGACCTCTTCCTCCATTTGTGTTCTCGCTGATGCGTCCGACAGTGGAACCGGAAGGGAGGATCTGAACCGGATGTCCAGCGGTTGTCTGGGTCCCTCTCTCAATGAGCTCCGGCAGGGAACAACGCGTTTCGCAGTAAGCTTCGTCAGGTTCCACTGTCGGACGCGTCAGCGAGAACACAAACGGAGGAAGAGGTCTTGCTGGATAGCCACGCGGCTGATACTGGGCAACGTTAGTTGTCATTCGTGTGAGTGTGTTCATTGTTTTTATACGTTTTACACTGTTACCAATAAAGACTTTATCAGCTACTAATTCAGACTTTGCCCATCCTTTGGTCTATGGGCGTCTGGGAGAGGAGCCACTCATACACCATACTTACTGGGGGTTGAACACTAAGACGCATCCACATCATCTGAGCATGCTGACAACACCCACTGAGGGAACAAACTCACATATGGCCGTGTGAGTTTTTGTCTATCATTTCTCCGCTTCAGGAGTTTTTATTTACCCACCACATCCATCGTTGAGGGTGAAGTCTCACACAAGCCCGTGTGAGTCGTTGAAACTTACAACTTATGTTTAATTTGCTGTATATCTACTGTTATTCACTACTACCCCTCCCTTTCCCACCCCTTCCCCCTTCTCCCCCCATATACGCTGATTCATGCACTAATACTGTGAATTATTTTGCTTTATTTCCCATCATCATCTTGAGTTCCACGAGTTTGCGCTGACCACCATCACACTCCAATTGAAACCATATAACCTGCCTAATAAAACGTTTGGGGAAAAAAAAGGTGATATCTCCTTGAAAATAATAATTGTCAAAGCTCACCCACTTCTGCCCTAGTGACTACTCGAATCGGAATTGGAGAAACCCCACGGAATGGGACATTTGATACCAACTTCCACTGCCGCTCCGCCGAGAAGTTACGTTTTAGGCTATGGGGTTAGTTGTAGCTTTAATGTAGGGGGTTAGTTACAGGGAAGGGGGTTAACTATAGGGGGTTTTAGTGGTTAGATTAGAGTTAACTTTAGGGCTTTTAGCGGTTAGGTTAAGGTTTTTAGAGTAAGGGGTTAAGGTTTTTAGGTTAGGACGTAGTGTTAGTATTAGGGGTTAACATTGGAGGGTTTTAGGGTAAGGGGTAAGGTTACGGACTTACCTTAGCAGCGAAGCGAATGGCAGTGGAATGACAGTGGAAAGCGGAGGAGCGGCAAAACACCAGCGGTCATTTCGCCGCGGCAAAATGGCCGTGACCGAATATCCAAGACCAAAACCACAACGGATGTATTCCTTATTGTGCATTAAATCCAGGGGTCATACAGCTTGTAACCAGCATTGCTGACCTGTATTTCATTATTAGGGCTACTTGAATTTATATTTTACATAGGCAGCTGTGTAGGACTGTCAATGGAGTTCATGCACCAAGGCAAATTAAATGTACAATAACATTGAGCATGTTCCTCTTAGGCCTGGGACATAGTGCCTTTAAACAGTGCTGAGGCGCGCTGAGGCTCAGGGAAAGCGGTGCTTTCCCTGGCCTTACACAGCGCGCCATCAGGGGGCGGGTCAGTGATGTCACGGAGCTGGAACCGCTCACGTGACCGGCCCTGCGCTCCGGCAAGAGGGGAAATGTCAAAACGCCGTCAGACACACGCTTTCCCAAGCGTGCTGACGCGTGCGCGAGCCCCTGCTAAAGCCGCTCTCATTGCGGCTGCAGAGGCTCAGTGCCGAGCAGCAGCACGGGTCAGCGCATAAGCGCTGACCATGTCCCAGGCCTTAGCTTCAATGCATCAATCGCTTTCCATCTTTTTTTGCCAGGCATACACCATTGAATGATGTGCAGCATAGTAGAAGGTAAGTTGTAGTTTCATCAGGATCCACAACTTTTCTCCCTTTTTAACAGTCACAAACCGCTGATTTAAACCTCTCTGACTAACAGGTCTTACATCAAAGGGAAAACACGACATTACTAATATCTTTTTACATTTTGATGTCTTTTGAAGCAGGAAACACACCGCCCATTTTCAGAGGTCCACACACAGAACCCTATTCATTATAATCCAGACAAGTATGGAAGCTTGCATGTCGACATGAACTCGCAATTGGGTTTCGTCATTCTTAATTGCATTATCAAGTTACGCACAACAATATATGATCTAACTGCATTCAAAACAGAAGCCATCTATTGGGAAAGAAAAAAGAGCAAAGCATCCTTTGTTTCCAGATGCATTACTATTATAAGCGGACATGCATTTGCCATTCAGTAATATCTTCCATCTTGTTCTATGTATATAATGAGTATATAAACCAAAAGTTATAGCCTACGGACGAGGAAAACATGTTTAACCACTATACTACCAGTTTAACGATGATATAAGGTGGTATACACAGGGTCTAATCTTCCTCTATTGTTTTTATATCCCTTAAGTTCCAATTCACTGCATTAAGCAACTTCTACAGACAAGCATGTTAAGGAATCACAGAGCCAACAACCTATTTTGAGTGGAAAATATTATTATTGTGTTACTTCTATAGCACCTATAGTGTACACAGCACTGTACATTGAATTTTACACACCGTCCCTGTCCTGACAAGCATACAATCTATCTTCCTTTACCTCAGGCATTGAAGCAAAGTAACTTGCTCAAGGTCACAAGGAGCAGACTAATTCAGCACCATCAGTATGAACTTGTTTTTTAGCCCAAGTAATGAAGCTGAAAGCAGATTACGGCATGGATAATAATACACTGAGGTTTTTATTTATTTTAAAATCACTGACTTTGTGGATGTAAATACATTAATATTACAGGAGGGCTCTGTTCACTGCTGCCAACATAAACTTCCCAAATAACCTTTACAAGATGACATGCATTACATAAGTGATGAAGGATGAATAACTTGATTCCAGCCCTAACAGGTACATGCAGAGGAGAGCTCTGACAATGCTCTGTGCTGAGAGTTCTGGAATATAAGTTTGATTTGGTACTGCAAACTTGGACTTGCGTGCAGTTACAAAATACATGTGTATTACTTAATAAATGGAAAGTACTAGTATGGCTACAATATTAGCATCCACCAAACAATGATTAACTCCAAGAACCCAAATGAGGGATATGTGGGTGTTGTTGATGTTGAGAAGACATTTACATGGTATAACTGTGACTTCATTGAGTGACATGAAATCTTTTTAGAAACATACAGATAACTATTTGGCCTATCAGGTCTGCCATTTTCACGACCTACAGAATACCTGGTTTCTCCGGCATGTAAACCTGTGACGTAAGACTGTAATGCTGTATCTGTTGATAGATTGCTTGATATGGTTACTATCTTTCAATTAAACACTTTCAGATTTCATGTCAAAGTCTAATATTCACATGTTCAGACCATACACAGTAGGCCTAGCCCTATTTGTTATAGAAAACTGTACCGTCCTAGCAAATATAAGATATTTCCTCCACCTCTACGTATATTGTATCTTTCAGAAAGCCCATGCCAAGATCCTCAATTAATTGTAAGCTTTATGACTTATACTGATCTGTAAGTGCAAGAAAACAGCTATTCTACTGAAGAATCAACATCATTTGTCTTTGTAGCCAGTTTAGTCCAGACTTTCTTAGAAATAGGGGGCAAAATGATAACCCTGTGTGTATGGTAAAGAAGTTTAATGTGAAATGAAATGCATTTTGCAGATGCAGTGTCTTGATAGAAGCTGCAAGAATAGTAACACCACACCATTACTCTCTCTCTCTCTCTATATATATATATATATATATATATATACACACATGGGTATATATCAATCATTAAAGGGACAAATAGCTTACCTTCATAATGGTCAAAGTGTGTCACAAACAACGTTGTTACTTTCATTACATTGGCATATTTATAGGCTATAAATTCTGCGTCACTGGTTACCTTTCTATACACAGTCTTGGCTCTCTTATTTGCCTAACAAGTTATTAAGAGATGCATAATATCTTAGTCAAAGCATGACATGATATAGCTACTACTTAATATATAGTATTTACAGAAACCCCACACTTGTCCCTACCTAATTTAACGCCAGAGAATCCAGTGGCACAGGTGCTTGTGGCACTGAACTACTTAACCCAAGAATGTTCCCCAGCACAGATCACTGACAAATGCATCAAACATAGTACAGTATATCTTACTTTCGAAGCCCATGGCTGCAGACAGTTGGCATAGCATCTCACGAGAAAAGCCATTTCCCTGAGCAGGGAATGCAAAGTTTCCTTTCTTCAAAAAACTGAATGAATCTGCCAGAGCCTGTGCCAATCTGTAACTGCTTCTCACATTGGGAATTTCAGGCACAGCTTCAAGGGCAGTATATTCCCAATACTGCAGCAGTTGACCCTTAAAGTGAATCTGGAATAGCAGGTACTGCAGATAAGAAATGTTGCACAGTGACAGGCAGAAGCTTCCCAATCAACTCCGCATGTACAATGCAAGGAATTCATGAAGACTCGAATTAAAATCAGGGTTATCACCACAGGAGATTTGGGGAAACCTCTAGGACTCCAATATAAAGTGCCCACTCGCCCTCGCGTTAAATTCTCATGTCAAACTTCAACCGGACTGTTGCATTGCTTCTGAATCCCCCGGCTCAATGCTCCACATTTTGGATTTCAAGTTTTCTTCTTTACATGCTTGTTCAGGTGAACTACAAAAATGGACTAAGCAGGATACAGCCCCTTTATATACCTGATCCTCAGTTTCCAGCATGGAGCGGCAGCTTAAAATACTTTTTTTTTTCTCCCCCTTTGCATGCACAGCCTTCAAATTCTGCAGCAACGATTAGCATTCATATACATGCAGTGAAAATGAAAATTCCAGGGAACACAAGCCCAGTTTCTCCAGTTTAAAAAATGCATGCACAATGTACTGAAAAAGACTCTGTTCGTAGCATCAGTGAAACAGAAAGCTGGAGTCCTGAGTCTTACTATCTTTTGCTAGCTAGCTTCTCTCAGCAGCTCCCTTAGGAGAAGCCTGCATCGATTGGATGATCCGCAGCAAGATGAAATATCTAATGGGGAGAGGAGGGTGGGAGGGGGAGAGAGCTAAAAGGATGACATCACCTGTATAGAAGGCCTTTAGAAGCTGCATTAGATCAATTGGCCATCTGAAGATTCAGCCAACAGGGCACATTTATTGACCTAATACCACACACACAAAATAGCAGTCTAGCAAAACACTCAAGATTTTAAGCTACAAAATGCAGCATTTTCTCACCAGCATATGCAAAATTGTGGGCTCCACCATTGTAAGTACTGTACACAGAAATATACACGTTTACACTGTACTGGAGGTCTTACAGTTATTTTAACTAGTACTTGATGTTGATTTACATGGCAGACAAACGTACCAGACATTGCTTTTTAGAAACACCTTCTAATTCAACAGTGAAAAAAAAAAAAAAAACAATGCAGAGAAAAGCATAGTCAAGTCCAGCAGCTCTGTCAGTGTCTGTGTGTCTGTCTGTCTTCATTTAATTGCTACAGCAGCTTGAACCTTCCTACATCTAAAGCAGAGGCAGCCAACTCCAGTCCTCAAGGGCCACCAACAGGTCAGGTTTTCAGGATATCCCAGCTTCCGCACAGGGACAGTCAAAGACTGAGCCACTTGTGCTGATGCAGGGATATCTTGAAAACCCGACCTGTTGGTGGCCCTTGAAGAGTTGGCCACCTCTGCTCTAAAGGCTACTGTCCATAAACACCACCAGTAAGCAAATAAACAAAATCCTCATCAGGGCATTTAACCCCTCTGTTGCCAGGGGGGCTGCAATACTGTGCAATTAGGTTAACGGATTTATTTTAAGAGCAAGGCAAATTAATCCCCATCAATGCTAAAATACACTTTGCTGGTCCCTGCAACAGCTAGAGGGTTAAAATCCCCACCATATTTAAAACACCTTTTGCAAGTACTAGTGAAATTAGAACTTTCGTAAACTATTTAAAGGGTTCTGAGGGATAATCAGTGTCCAGGAAATATCTAAATATTAACATATGTTTTCTGAATAGCGTGGCTACGGCATGCTTTGCTTTTCTTTGCAGAAAACTAAAAGCACAATAAATTCTGAACTAATTTATGGAACAGAAACAAAAAAAAAAGTGTGTCCAAATATCCTACAAACGCAATGGGATTCCTGTCCCACTTCAAAGGACAGTGCTACACTTGCCCATCAGAAGAACAGTAGTACTCAACAAGAGGAGCAGTTCTGTGCTAGTTTGGCCAAGGTGTGTGGTTGGGTGTGGGTTATGGGAGTGGTGTGTGTGTGTGTGCGTGTGTGCGTGTGTGTGTGTGTAGGGAGCTACCATTTGACCTGGTTCTATGAGCATAAATACATTTATGATGGTAACCAGCTTTTTATCCAAAATAATAAACCATCATTAAAGCAACAATGCCTCAACTGGATTTCTTTAATATTTTATTTGTGTATGTATTTACTTTTGCACTGAACAGAAGGTTGAAAACTTTGGTTTGGACACTAAATGGGCTATTTATAAGTAATTTTGTCATAAAACAGACACACAGAACTATAAGAAGAATACACAGGAAAATGACAGGTTATTGTATCTCAGTGCGGCAATGTGTACATGTGAGTGAAAGTGGGCTAAGATAGTCCACAAGTCTGGTGCTCAAAAAAACTTATACTGTAGTATTGGGAAAAGTATGCTTAGGATATCCTTACAGTTCATTCAAATGTGAACGCAGATGTAGTGTCTGATCAAATTAGTGAGATATAGAGTCAATGAAAAACAACCTATTGCCACGGTGAAGGGAAGTAATGGCGGATGCCCGCTGCACGGTGCTATCCCCACCACGTTCACAACCCAAACCGGGAGGGGGTCAGCATGTAAATATAAACAATTGGCTTGCAAGAAAGCACTATAAAGTTGTAAAAACTCCCGATCACGGACACAGCAGCTTCAGCACAGCGTGCTCCCAGGCAGGAGGATCAGCAGAGGTAGAATCCAGACAGAAAAGGCCGGTGCACCGCCTGAAAAAAACAAAGCTGGACGTGGTGACCAATCAAGGTAGAGTCTTGCCAGATCCTCTAATGCGTTTCACAAAGTGCCCTGTGCGTGAAACGTGTTAGAGGATATGTCAGGACTCTACCTTGATGTTTTTTAATCAATAAATGCTCTAATTGGTCGCCACGTCCAGCGCTGTTTTTTTTCGGGCTGTGCACCGGCTTTTCCTGTCTGGATTCTACCTCTGCAATGTATACAACCAATGTTTGCTTTGTGGGGTGGAGTTAGATGGCTGTGGCGCACATTATTTAAATATGGCGTATTAAATTGCAGGTATGCACCATTTCTGTGCGCCATAAATACATTACAATTGTCAGTCATGTTTATCTTGGCGTAAGGAGACGCAAACAACGCAATGCATTTCTGTGTATGACATGATGCACACAACACAAACAATGAGAAACCCTGCACCAACATAATCACATACCAACATATGCCGCTAATGATTTGAGGTGAGATTTTGTTGACGCAATGCACTTTTCAAGTCATTAAAAAAAAAATATATATATATATGTAACGGTATTTCTGGCCCGGCCTGACCCACCCAATCTCACATTGGCCCCTGTGGTCTAACCGGCCCCCATTACAGTGTGGTAGTGTCTGGTGGTGCACCTGTTGGCAACAGGACTCCTGAATCTCCCGCATGATGGTGTGTGGGGAGAACCCGTCCAGACAGGCAGCTGAGGTAGTGTGCTGAGTCTCACCTAGTTCCAGTGCAGCGCCTCCACCTCACCAGGGTCCCTGCGTCCGCATGGGGATGATCCTGACGAGGAACTCCTCGATGGTGCAACCTCCTGTGTAATCATTGGACTCTCACACACAGGGGTTTCTCTGATCAGCTCCATCTTTATTGTCACGGTGGGCATAGCTGCCCTCCACAATGGGGTGTATTTAGCCGATCATCTCGCCCGTGCTCCCCTTTGATAGGTATGTCACCTAGATGAGGGATTCACTATTCCCGCAGGAATCACTGCCCTGTGCCAGATCCCTGGACACAGTCTCCCATGGAGTTACTATAACATAACTAACACTCTGCAGAACTTGAACTCCTTCCTGAACCTTGCAAGAACTTTCCAGCAACTGTACTCGCCTTGAACTAACTCTTTGACACAGTGCTGTGCCTTATGTAACTTCTGAGGCTGACACACCTCTGACATCACTAACCATGGAGTCAGAGCATGTGACCAGTCCCATCCATACACAGGGCACCCCACCAGGGTGTGAGGGAAAACCTCCATGATTACTGCTGGCATGCCCACACTTACCAGGCCTTGCTGCCAGCAGGAGAGATGACTGTAGGCATTTTACATGACCGCTACATATATATATATATATTTGTACATAGCCCCCTAATAATCAAACTGCACAATGTGTTTTCCAGTGAAATCCATGTTATCCCCAATGTTTAATGTAAACACAGAATAACATCTCCTTAACACATTACCACTGTCCTTCAGCAACTGCAGGGATTCAGGGGGTGTAACTTTCATTCACCCCTCTGTCACATGCAAGAATACAATAGGATATACTATTGATGGCCCAATGTGCAGTGTTTATCTGTGTATACGTTACATGATGCTGCTTGTACTGTATGGTCAAACTGAAGGGGGTCCCTAGTATATCCCAATGCAATAAAGGAAATGTATTCCCTGGAATACATAAAACACAAAGTAGAAGGAAAATAACTATTTTTAATGCTACACTCTTGCAAAAAAAAAAACCTAAACTGAACCTGACAATCAACAATATCGAATATTAAAACTTCACTTTTGTTTATAGACCAATAACAATAGAAATAAAGTTAAAACGTCAAAAAAAGGGTTGATCTAGGTGAACGGAATAGGTTACATGATGCTGCTTCTATGTTCAAACTCTAAGGAGGTCCCTAGAGTATCACAATGCAATAAAGTAAATGTATTCCCTGGAATACCCATGCTGATTGACCGCAGTGTGCAATTAAAAACACTTCGATAATAAGAATTCAGCTTGCAGTTGTACTACCATAAGATTGGGCACAAATCTTAGAGGGATGCTACTTTTTGGAAAGAAAGAAAATGCTTTGTGCTAATAAAGATGAGACCATTTATCCTCTCCAGTCCTGGAGGGGCATGTACACATTACAGAGCATGGTCTGCATTGGCTTGTACGGCTCATTCGGAAGCACCCACTGCCGCTATTTAGCTTTCTTCTGCAGCGATGAAGGAAGTCCAGCAAAATATGATGGACAGCCCCTATCGTGTACATGGCCTATGGGTATGATGTAGTGAATTTGCTGAACTACAGTATGTTAAAGCTTTTACCAGCCAAGACTTTGAAGAGACTGCGGCACAGCAACAATATGCTGTTTGAAGCCAAACAGTGTGTGTGTCTATGTACACACATACTATATGTATACGTGCGTGCGTAGGCATACACCAAGTATCGTTTGTGTGTTTGTCTATGTACACACATACTATATGTATAGTGCGTAGGCATACAGCATCTGTTGTGTGTGTGTCTATGTACACCACTACTATATGTATACGTGCGTAGGCATACAGACATCTGTGTGTGTGTCTATGTACACACATACTAATGTATACGGTGCTAGGCATCAGACATCTGTGTGTGTGTGGTCTATGTACACACTACTATATGTATACGTGCGTAGGCATACAGACACTGTGTGTGTGTGTCTATGTACACACTACTAATATGTATACGTGCGTAGGCATACAGACATCTGTGTGTGTGTGTCTATGTACACACATACTATATGTATACGTGCGTAGGCATCACAGACATCTGTGTGTGTGTGTCTATGTACACACATACTATATGTTACGTGCGTAGGCATACAGACAGCTGTGTGTGTGTGTCTATGTACACCATACTATAGTATACGTGCGTAGGCATACAGACATCTGTGTGTGGTTTGTCTATGTACACACATACTATATGTAAACGTGCGTAGGCATACAGACACTCTGTGTGTGTGTGTCTATGTACACACATACTATATGTATACGTGCGTAGGCATACAGACATCTGTGTGTGTGTGTGTCTATGTACACACATACTATATGTATATCGTGCGTAGGCATACAGACACTCTGTTGTGTGTGTGTCTATTGTACACACTACTATATGTATACTGCGTAGGCATACAGACATCTGTGTGTGTGTGTGTCTATGTACACACATACTATATGTATAACGTGCGTAGGCATACAGACATCTGGTGTGTGTGTGTCTATGTACACACACTACTATATGTATACGTGGCGTAGCATACAGACATCTGTGGTTTGTGTCTATTTACACACATACTATATGTATACGTCGTAGGCATAGACATCTGTGTGTGTGTGTGTCTATGTACACACATACTATATGTATACGTGCGTAGGCATACAGACATCTGTGTGTGTGTGTGTCTATGTACACACATACTATATGTATACGTGCGTAGGCATACAGACACTGTGTGTGTGTGTGTCTATGTACACACATCTACTATGTAACGTGGCTAGGCATACAGACATCTGTGTGTGTGTGTGTCTTTACACACATACTTATGTATACGTGCGTAGGCATACAGACATCTGTGTGTGTGGTTCTGTACACACATACTATATGTATAATACGTTGCGTAGGCATACAGACATCGGTGGTGTGTGTCTATGTACACACATACTATATGTATACGTGCGTAGGCATACAGACATCTGTGTGTGTCTATGTACACACATACTATATGTATACGTGCGTAGGCATACAGACATCTGTGTGTGTGTGTCTATGTACACACATACTATATGTATACGTGCGTAGGCATACAGACAGCTGTGTGTGTGTGTCTATGTACACACATACTATATGTATACGTGCGTAGGCCATGTACAAGACATCTGGGTGTGTGTGTGTTTATGTACAACATACTATATGTATACGTGCGTAGGCATACAGACATCTGTGTGTGTGTCTATGTACACACATACTATATGTATACGTGCGTAGGCATACAGACATCTGTGTGTGTGTGTGTCTATGTACACACATACTATATGTATACGTGCGTAGGCATACAGACATCTGTGTGTGTGTGTCTATGTACCACACTACTATATGTATACGTGCGTAGGGCATACAGACATCTGTGGGTGTGTTGTGTTGTTGTGTTGGTTCATGTAACACACATACATAGTATACGTGCGTAGGCATACAGACATCTGTGTGTGGTGTGTCTATGTACAAACATACTAATGTATACGTGCGTAGGCATACAGGACATCTGTGTGTGTGTGTGTCTATGTACACACATAACTATAGTTATACGTGCGTAGGCATACAGACATCTGTGTGTGTGTGTGTCTATGTACACACATACTATATGTATACGTGCGTAGGCATACAGACATCTGTGTGTGTGTGTGTCTATGTACACACATACTATATGTATACGTGCGTAGGCATACAGAACACTGTGTGTGTTGTCTATGTACACACATACTATATGTATACGTGCGTAGGCATACAGACATTGTGGTGTGTGTGTCTATGTACACACATACTATATGTATACGTGCGTAGGCATACAGACATCTGTGTGGTGTGGTATTTGTTACAAACATAAATATGTTACGTGCGTAGGCATACAGAAATCTGTGTGGTGTGTCTATGTACAACACATACTAATGTATACGTGCGTAGGCATACAGACATCTTGTTGTGTGTGTCTATGTACACAAACTATATGTATACGTGGTAGGCATACAGACATCTGTGTGTGTGTGTCTATGTACACACATACTATATGTATACGTGCGTGGCATACAGACATCTGTGTGGTGTGTGTGTCTATGTAAAACACATTACAAGGTATACGTGCGTAGGCATACAGACATCTGTGTGTGTGTGTCTATGTACAGTATATGTGCGTGGGCAGGCAGGTGTGTGTGCGTTTTAGTGACTGGCTATCACCAAACATTTGTAACATTTGGCACTTGGGTTCAACAAGTACTGTTCCTTAAACATTTTCCAGTTGTGTTTACTTTTGTGAGTGTGCATGGAGAAGAAACTCTGAGATGAGCACTTCTTCACAGTATGTGTTATTTGTATTATTTTCTATTTATATGATCGTCGCGTGTATTACTGCTGTGAAGCGCTATGTACATTAATGGTGCTATATAAATAAAGATATACATACATTAACAAACTTCATAGAGGTTACTCATGAAACTATTAAATTGTGATGATGCCGATCGGGATAGCAGTCGCAGAGAAACTTCCATTGACTTCAATGTGCCCCGGACAGCACTATGATAGTTTATGGAGGAACCCTCAATATCTCCTAGAATTTTTCGGATACAGTTTTGTTGCCACATTGTTAATTGTTGGTTCTAATTTTGTGGGCTCTATAAAGAGACAATCCAAGACAGACTTTTTTTTTTTTACACAGGATTGAAGAAGGGGGTCTTCGGAGCTGAACCCCATTCATTTCCGCATCGGGGACACGCCGCTAGCAACTCCAGGGTTTACTATATGGCTGATTTTCCGGCCGGCTATTATGTCTGCAACTGACCATCTCGGGTCCACCACGCGGCGTAACGTGGGATGTACCCAGGTATTCCTTAAAATAACGGCCGCTGCATCTGTAGTATTGTTTAAGGCTGACAGTAGTCTCTGGTGATCATGTACTGCCTTCTCCACAACATACTCACTTTTAGTGCCCCCCCCCCCCAAGATTGATTAAAAGACGTAATATCTCATGATATTATCATGACATACACACACGCATTTTGTTTTACTATCAGAGTCCTTTATAGACTGCAGTAATTTATTTACTACATGTACTTTTTTGCCGTTTCCAATCTCTGAATACACCACGCTACAAACAGCTCAATATGAATGGCTATACACAGTGCTGTACTATTATTTGGCAGCCTAGTCATTTTCACAGAGACAATAGCCCACATCAAACAGGTTGGTGCAAATGTAAATCTGCCTTAACCCATTCAATGCTGTAGAGTGTCTGAATGCGCGGCATCTCAATGCATTGCGTATCAGTGCGCTGCAGGCACATTAAGGCTTAATTAACTAATTCCAACTGTATTTTAGATTTCATACTTTGATTTTCCACAGGGGAATAGCCAGCGAGAAACCAGCTACACAAAGCATCTCATTTTGCCTGCACCTGCTGACAACACAGAAAAGCTCTCCTCCGATATGCACATTTATCCTTTGTAAGCTATGGCACAGTTCAGAAAACATCAAGTACTTTTGAAGAATCGAGTTGGAATGGTACATTTAGAAAGTACTGTTAACACTGGGTAAATAATGAGAAAGAAATGTGGGGGGGGGGAGCATTTTCCTACAATAAATGTGAATGACATCATCTTTTTCATGTAGCATCCAATCAGAACGAAGCTCTGGCAAGCACTCGGGAGAATGCTCTCGTAGAGACCCTGCGTGCAAACCTGCCAGCTAAACAGCGCTCAGAGAAAAGGAAATAATGACCTCATTCTATATGGGAGCTGATTGAAATATCTGTCACCTCACCCAGTTTTTCTAGTCTTTTAATGGTCTGCGTTGAGAGGTAACCAGTTAAAAGCCAACGATATTTTAGGGAAGGAAGAGGAGCAGAAACTGGCTGATCGCCAGCAAGACTGAATGAGGCTGGCATCTCAGATACAGAACAGAAATGTACTAGGGCTGTTTTAGATAGTGGGATATCATTGTCAGCCTTTCACTGCATGGACAAAGTGGTTAGTGCTACCATTGTATAACAAATTAATCTTTCTGCCTCCTGTGCTATAGGAAACCTGCCAAAGTCACAATATGTAACAACGGGTTTGCCAAATTGGAAATGTTTAAGTCCTGTCAGGTAAGAGTGCTCTGTTTAATTCAGCAAGCACTATGCCGAGGACGGTAAAGGAAAGGTTTGTATTGTAGGTGGTGGTGCCATGTTGATTCACAGATCAGACCAGTGACACAGGTTATGTTCGCTTGATATGTTGTGATATACTGTTCAGGACTTACCACTGAATGCTATAGAAAAGCTATCATATACATGATCAAGATGTTGAACATTAAGCTACAACGGCTATTGTTCCTTGTACCAAAAATTCCAAGAGCAAGTGTAGAACGCCTCTGTAACCTGTGGATTCCCACAGCAAAGAGCAAGGAGGTCTTCCAATGAGAAATTCCCATGAGACCATCAGCAGTCATAAAAAATCTTGAGATCCACTGGATTCAAAAAGGCAGAATAAAGGTTCTAGAGGAGGAAAGCAAGGGGGTAGAAATCAATGGCCATACTACCATATGGGTTCTTCAAGCTATTCATCATAAGAGCAGCTTGCAATGCAGTTAGAGGTCAATGAAACCCTGAAGAGGTTAACGAAGTAAGCCCCCTGATTGGCTTTTTTTAAACCCCTTTGTTTAATGAACTGCGTTCATTTCAGGTTCCTAAAATACTAACCAGTCAGATTACCCATCTCAGCCCCTCCAGGGGAAAACAGTGATTTAAATCTCCCGCATAACACGGGCCAATATGAGACTGCAATGTTGTTTGGTGCTGCTTCCTCGCGGACGGCCATTTAAACCCTTGTAGAAACCAGGAAGTGATACCGATAACTTCATTGATATTGGGAACTGGGGGTTCCCTAATTAAATAAATTAGCACTGTTCAGCTCTGCATGGCCCGCAGTAAATCCAAAGCTACAGTGATAAGGAAGAAAAGTTACAATGGCATCGACTTCTCAATATACCCAAAATATAATTGGCATTAATGTTTAAAACCACTAAGGGATTTCACAATGATATGAGTGTGAAACGAGAAAAACCATAGACAATTCATACACTGGGGAATGTATGTACCAAAATGTAACCCTTTAAACATTACCATGGTTATTTAATTTCAGGACAAATTACTGCATCGTTAAACAATAACTACCTCCCTGCTCTCTGTGCTTTCATATATTAATGCAGCGGACAATACGTAACTTTCGATTTAAGTCCCACTAAATCTATTAAATTATATACAAACACTTGGGTTTTAATATCAGGATCAAGCAACTAGCACAAGCTTCAAGGAGAAGAAAACACACTTCTAAATAAAGGACAGTGTCACAGAAAAAATTATATTAAAATGCGCTGAGGTATTTATGGAGCCAACAGTGGCTGGGAAAAGTAGTGGGTGCTTCTTCAGGACGATACATCGCTCTACGCAGCAATCCTGGGCTACTATAATTAAAGTTATAATATTTTTGGCGAGAGAAAATTCATATAATTTATTACAATTGCAACATGATACAAAACAATACATTATTTTACATTTTCTGCAACATGACCATGGGGATTTCCTAGGTCCATTTTAGAAAGAGGAACAAAAACTGCTATTTACTCGACATCTTTTTTTCATCCCGTTATTTCTTCCAACACCACTTGTCAAGATCAAACCTGTATCTCCATGGGGCAGATATGGCCATTATCAGAGACAGAAAAGGGAATACGAGATCAACGTTTAAAAATAGATCTAATCGAGCCAGGCTCCAAGTTCCAGCTGACAAGCCCAAAAGGGAGACACTGAACTAGGCATCAGTGGGTCTGCTGGCGCTCCACTTCCTAACCCAAGATTTCGCTGTACACAGTGTAAAGCGGTTATGATTCAGGGACATTTGTTTTGGGAAGACAAAGTGCTCGACACTTAGGGCTCCAAAGTCGTCAATTGCACCATTAATCGGCTAGAAACTCCGCTTCAGCTCAATGGATATTTTGGGCTGATAACGTGATCAGTGGCTCTGGAGCATATTGAATTCCTCCATTATTCTGCTTACTTGTATGACTGTAGGAGCAGCAGTACTGCACTTCAGCACTGAACGACTACAGAAAAACCCATAGAAATGAAAGAACATAGTTTACCTTCTGTATTAAAAGCCATTGTGACCTGAAGTCTCCGTGGAGCTGGAATTTTTTTTAAAGAAAAATTATTTAATGTCTGCTTAAGATGAAACGGCTGGGGAAGCATAGGTACTAAATCAACCCCAGTTACTCTCAATTTTAGTTTCACTGATGCCAGCAGTGAGATAAAGAAGTGTTCGGACGTTAAGCCTTTAGCTACAGGAATTCAATAAAGGTAAAACGGTTTGTGAGGGAAGTAAAGTCCGTAAACAGTAGCAGCTCTGATGTGTATACATCAAATTGTACTAACCAATGTCTGAGGCAAGAGAAAATAAATGTGCTTCCTTCTAGGACCTGTATGTATTCTGCTAACACTTCAGTAATAGGCTAGGGAAAATAAACAAGGATGCTCTGAATTTGGCGTGTGAAGGCTGATCTGGAAATTGGTACTCTCCCTGACAAACTGCTACATTTGGTAAATACAGTATGGTTTATGGTGTTACTATGGCATAATATATATATATATATATATTTTTTTTTTTTTTTTTTTTAAGTCAACCAAAAAAATTTTCATGAATACAGGCCTACCTGGTTTAACAATTCAAATAGTCAAAGTATATTCCCAGAAGGCTATTGCCCAAAGCTGTGGTTTCGCTCATGTCCTATATGGTACACAAAGTCATGCAGCGTTTTCACCAAATAAACTAGCATTATCTGATATTGTACTTTGTTCTTTTTGCTATATTTCAGAACCCTACAAATATAGCAGGACTTGCTGTCCTCGTCGCTGCGGATGAACAAGCAAAGATCTGCGGGCGACAGGGTCTGCCAGGATGGAGCTGCGGGGATCCTGGCGTCTGAATGTAACCCTGCAGCAGTAATGCATCAAGGCTGCTGTGGCTGCGTGTGACAGCAGCAATGAGAACACAAAGCTTTGCTATATCAGCAATTATAGAATCTCAAAGAAGTTACACAATATCTATCTAAGGTATAAGAAGAAGTGACTGTCGTCACATGCCAGATTTTCAGGCACAAAGGATAGGTGCAGTAGATCTGGTTTCATGGAGACAAAAAGGTCAGAAAGGGTTAAAAAGATCTAAAATGTATGAACACTGTTGGCTGATCACTTCTGGAAGCTTTTTATTCCTTCCTATTTGTAAAGTGAACTGCTATAATAAACTGATTGCACTGTGAGCTGAAATATAAGTGTAAGAACATATTGAAATTGTATCATGATAAAGTCACCAGAATTGACTATAAATAGCCTTGATGAAATCTTTACATGTATTAGCAGCAGGGTTTGAAAAATACCACTAAGATTCATCTGTAAATGAAGAAAGTCGCTCGTTCAGCCAAGCTCTGCGAAACAGTATGAATGATCACACACAAATTCCACCTTCATGTCATTAAAAGACTTCGGGAGCTTCCAAAGTTACACCTACAGTGGCAGACACAAGGCATTGTGGGTGAGAGTTTGGACGTTCCCGTTGTGATTGAGAGCTGTGCCGTCCGCGCTCCCTGCACACTAAGTGCAGTTTGGCACCTTACCAAGTGCTTGGTTCCCCGAAAGAATCAGGAACCGATAATAACGCCTGGGATTAGTCAAACCGAACAGAAAATGTAATAAAAGAAAGAAACATTTTGCTACAATGAATTTCCACTCGTCCTGGACAAGGAGATAATGTTTTTGAGCCATGATTACCAGTATACGATCATGGGCAAGTTGCCATCAATCAATGACTGAATTTACCCCCTAAAAGTTATTTATGTCTCCAGAAGCTGTTATATAGGAAGGGGGATTGTACCCCAAAGGTGACAGTCGAAATGCCAGTGAAGCGCAATTGTAAAGTTGTTTGCAAATATATTCCTCAGAAATGGCAAACTGAAAGGTGACTGAAGAAAAAGGAGCCTGGTAAAAATAGAGCACTGCCCTTAAAGCTGCAGTTCAAAAAATAAAATAAAAAAGTCATTCAATATGTGCATCAATACAATGTACACACGGACAAGTGATTAGCTAAGTTGTCGATCAAATTGGCGAAGATTCAACTCGGGGTTCACTAAATGCATCCTCCTGCTGCACTGACAGCCAAAGCTCTGTGAGGAAGATCATGTGACCAGGCAGGCACTTATTCAATTGGTTCACTGCTAGAGAGAGGGCAGGGCTCAAAAAGGTGATGCTGTTTCAGAAGGGGAAGGGGATGTGACTTTGTAAATGGTTGCTATAGGAAGAACAATGCTTGTCACATTAGATGACATTAAAAAGGCAAAAAAATTTTTTTAAATGTTACAAGTATTTTCTCATAGTACAAAACTGATTTTTTTTTTTTTAAACAAACACACTTAGGATATTGCTTGAACTGCAGCTTTAAAATGGGAGAAACCCCATAAGTCCTGGCGATCGCTCCTTGGGTCTATAACATAAGTCACTATCTCCCTGTTGCTAAATCACCAAAAATCTGATTGTAATCAAACATTCTTATAAATGTTCTAATGTGCAAAATAAGTACACTGGCAACACTATAAAAGAATATATTGTCACACATACAAAAATATAACTATATGAAAGTTCTTTGTCATTCACGATTCATACAAAGTGTAAACAGCTAAAGGTTTTCGTTTCCCACTCTAATCACAATATATTCCCGTTCAACGCCCCCCAGGAGAGTTTGCCGTTAAGAGTGTTAAATGCAGTGCTGAAGTCTCAGGAAATCATTTTCACTCCACCCAAATCCTGATATACAATGTATATATACACGTGTATGTATGTGTGTGTATATGTATTAGCTGCAGAATTGCAGACGCCCCTTCATTACTGCAGGGCACCAATTTACACTGCACTTTTACAAACATACGGTGTTGAAATCGCTTTCATAAAGGATATGAAAATATGATCCATCCTCAGGGAAAAACGAAGGAGGAGAAAGAGACTGGTATCACAGCTAGGGTGATGTAAGCTTCTATATTTAGAAGCAGGAACACGGAAAAAACAGCCTATTTTCTCAAGAGCTTCGACTTTACCTAGAACCTTCTTCTGAGATGTACTGTAACGGTAAATCGGAAAAGGTCACGCAGCAAGTGACATTTACAGAAGAGTATTATTTGAAAGATTTTAAATGCCATAAAAATAACAAAAGTAAACACATTGTCTCTGCAACTGCATGTTTGTCTATATAGAGAGGAGGGGTGCATATGTGCATATACAGTATGCGCTCGCGCACACACGCAGTCACACACACACAGTCACATACACACACACACACCTATTTCAAGCAATATGCAGAGCCGTGTCCCCCCTCCCTCCTTTGTGCTCGCAATAAAATGACAGAATATGACGATACTGTTCTGGAAAGCTGATGAAAGATGCCTGCACACTGAAACATGCAAAGCCGATTTATTAGATAGAGATATATAGATAAATATAGCAAATGGAAATATTACTGTATACTCATTTGCCTGGGATTCTGGGAAATGACATGCAAATGAGCACACAGTGCCACCTTATGCTTTCAAAACCATATAACATGGTCCCCTATAAGCTCATGCTTGCTGCATTTCAAAGCTTTTGAGCACAGCCTGTGTTAAGATGCATAGCCAGTAAACCCACACAGACAGACATTGGGACCATGTAATATGGGTTTGAAGCAAAAGGTGGCACTGTGTGCTCATTTGCATGTCATTTCCCAGAATCCCTTGCTGCAGTGAAAGCACTGTGTGCTGGGTGATAATGGTGAAAGGCAGGGTGCAGACCTGTCTACGGCTGTGCTTATAGTGCCGGAGACAGTGACAGCGCGTCGCGGCGAAACAAATGCATCACCGCTGTCGCATGCGCTTTAAGTAAGCGAGACACGACAGAGCAACGGATTGGTCACGATCGCTGGAAGTCATCTCTATTGGATTTTCGCGTCGCCGGCACTATAAGCGTAGCCTAAGACATGCAAATGAACATACAGTAATATTTCCAATTTGCTATATGCTTTACTGTGGAGGGTTTTTTGTCACTTTTTTTTACCCTTCATAACTTAACTAAATGTAGATACATGTGTGATTTTTTAGTACTAAATTTGCAGACAAATTTTGGTGTGTGGATCGAATTTAGTCTAACCCCCCACCCCCCCCCCCCCCCCCCCCCCCCGAAAACGTGCGGAAGTAATAATTCCCGAAGAACAGGGCATTACTGGCCAATAATGCCCTGGCTGGAAGAGTTGAAGGCCCGAGGCAAAGCCAGTAATGCCCAGTTCTTCGGGGATTATTACTATTATAGGCTACATGTAGATTTTTTTCATAATTATTAGACACTTTTGTATAGTTAAATAGATTTTTTTATTAAAATAAAATTATAAATACATAAAACCACCTCTATATACGCTTACACTGCAGCTATCTATATCCACACACAGCCGCCCCCTCTGTGTACACACACACAAACACACACAGCAGCTCAACACACACAAACTGCTGCTACACACATACACACAACAGCACGCCACACACAACACAGCACCTCTACACACACAAGCACACCACACACACACACACACTGGAGCTCTAGACACAACACAGCACCTCCTCTACACTCACAACACAGCACCTCTACACACACAAGCACACCACACACACAGCACAGCAGCTCTACACACACAATACAGCAGCTCTACGCACACATGCTACACCCATAAACACTGCTGCTGACACTGACACACACACACACTGGAGCTCTATACACACACATCCGCTCTACACACACACAAACTACTGCTACACATACAACAGCACAACACACACACACACACACACACACACACACACACACACACAAACTGCAGCCACAATAAAAAATGCAGCCACTTGCTAAACTTTGCACTCTCCCCCCCCACCTCTACACACAACGCAGCACAACACAGCACCTCTACACACACACACCCCCACACATGCACACAACACTGCACCTCTATACACAACACAGCACCTCTACACACACAAACCCCCCCCACACACACACACACACAACACTGCACCTCTATACACAACACAGCACCTCTACACACACACAACACAGCACCTCTACACACACACAACACTGCACCTCTACACACACACACACACCACTGCACCTCTATACACAGTACTCTACACACAACACAGCACCTCTACACACACAAACTGCTGCTACACACACATGCTACACTCTTAAACACTGCTGCTGACACTGACACACACACACTGGAGCTCTATACACACAGCACCTCTACACAGATATACAACACAACAGCGCGCACACATACACACACACACACACAAACACACACAAACTGCAGCCACAAAGAAACTGCAGACAGCCACTTACTTCTCTGCAGACACCCCCACCCCCAAATCAACTGAATCTGCTCAGAAAATCTGTCAGCTCGGGAGGGGGAGGAGTCAACCCGTGGCTGATACGTCCTGACCAATCCCCTACCCTGTTTCAGAGCTTTTACTTCCAGCAAACCAATCCCCTGCCCTGTCTTAGCTGTTCTGAAAGCTGATTGGCTGGAAATAAACACATTGAAAACTGCACTGTGCAAGCTGCTAAAATTCCGGGCATTACTGATTGGATAAAGCCCGGAATTTTAACAAATCAGAAAGCGGGGTTTTCAATAATGCCCTGAATTTTACTGCTTTAGCCTATAATTCATGTTAATGGCTGAGGGGAGCTCACAAGTATCCTTGAACCTTCCGAGTCATGTTCACAAAAGCTGCACTTCACTAGGGTGACCATTTGTCCTGATTTTGACGGGACAGTCCCGGTTTTTGCTGGGCTATCCCGGTTGCCCGTCCATCCCGGGAATGTCCCGGTTTTTCTCCCTGGTGCGCGGGGGAGTCGGCGACAATGTGCGGGGGGGATGCGCGGGGGGAGCGAGCGGCGGCGCCGAGGAGGAGAATGCGGCAGCCAGATAGTATTTTTTTCTATGTTAGAATGCTGGTGAGGGGGGGAAGGGGGGTGGGCTTAGAGAGTAGAAGCAGGGATTGGTTGGAGGTCAGAGTATGTCGGGTCGGGGCTTAGTACCGGGGCCGGATGGAGTGAGCTGCTTCTCAGTGTGTGTGTGTGTGTGTGTGTGTGTGTGTGTGTGTGTGTGTGTGTGTGTGTGGTGGTGTGGTGTGTGTGTGTGGTGTGTGTGTGTGTGTGTGGTCCTAGAAGGAGAGGAGGGAGAGATATGAGATCTGAGGGAAGGCATGGGGAGGGAGAGATATGAGGATCTGAGGGGAGGCATGGGAGGGAGATATGATGAGTTGCGGGGAGGGAAGGTATGGGGAGGGGGAGATATGAGGAGCTGAGGGTAAGGCATGGGGAGGGGGAGACATGAGGAGCTGAGGGGAAGGCATGTGGAGGGGGAGATATGAGGAGCTGAGGGGAAGGTATGGGGAAGGTATGAGGAGGGATGGGGAAGGTATGAGGAGGGATGGGGTAGATATGAGGAGGGATGGGGTAGATATGAGGGATGGGGAAGGTATGTGAGGGGGTATGAGGAGGGGAGGAGGGATGGGGGGGGAGGGATGAGGGAGATATTAGAAGATATGAGGAGGGGCGGGGGAGATATTAGGAGATATGAGGAGGGGGAGAGATGGGCTGAGGAGGGGGAGATATGGGGTGAGGAGGGGAGGAGGATATGGGGTGCGGAGGGGAGGAGGATATGAGGAGGGGATGGGGAAATATGAGGATGGGGAGGAGAGGAGGGGAGATATGAGATGGGGAGGGGGAGGTATTAGGATATATGAGACAGGGAGGGGGAGATAAGGAGGGCAGGAGGAGATATGAGATGTGGCGGGGGAGATATTGGGAGATATGAGGAGGGGAGCTATGAGGCGGTGAGGGGGAGATATGATATGAGGCAGGGAGGATGAGATATGAGGAGGGGAGGAGGTATGAGGAGGGATGGGGAGCTATGGAGGGGGGAGATATGAGGAGCGGAAGGTATGAGGAGAGATGGGGAGGTATATGGAGAGGTGGGGGAGGTATGAGGGGAGAATAGGGGGAGGTATAAGGAGAGGGGGAAGTATGAGGAGGGGAGGGGGAAGGAATGAGGAGAGGAGGGGGAGGTATGAGGAGAGGAGGGGGAAGTATGAGGAGGGGAGGGGCTGTGTTTGTCACTGTGTGTGTTTGTGTGTGTGTCACTGTGTGTGCACGTATATTGGGGAGGGAGGTTGAGTGTGGGGAGAGAGAAAAATACATTGGGGTGGGGGAGTAAGAGAGAGGGGGGGAAGGAATGGGTGACTGGGGAGTGTGAGGTGGGGTGAGAGTGAGGAGGTGTGTGAGAAGGGGGGGTTCTCGCAAGGCCGCCGAAACGAGGGTAAGGGGCCCCAGTGGAAACGTTGTTCCTGGGCCCCAGAAAAGATGTCTGCGGCCCTGCATGGCAGTGATGTCACTGACGTGACAGTGACTGCCACGAGGAGAGCAAGAGACCCTATTTTACAAAGTGTAATATACACACAAGGTGAGGAATGTCACATTTTTAAAAGTCTTAATTTTAATTAATGCCTACATTTTTTTATTTAATTTGTAAATTAATTATTTATTTCATTTTAATTTGTTAACTATTTAAATTTTAATTAATGTCTTCATTATTTATAAACACACACTGCAGGGCCCACCTCCTATACACACAAACATACACTGCAGCCCCCACCAATGGGACGCATTATGGTGCCGAGGCATCACGTGATGCCACATTGTCATGGCAACATGTCACCGCCTGCCGTCAGTGTCTCGTTGTCATGGCAACGAGGTGTGTCACGTGATGTTATTTGTTTTATAAATAATTTTTTATTGTGTCCCGGTTTTTCATTTTGAAAATCTGGTCACCCTACACTTCACACATTAAGCCTGTATAGGTAAATGGCCATTAACATGCACTATAGCTAGCACAGTTATGTGAATGAGACTTTCTTGGTTGAATACTAGTGCATACATGTCAACTTTAGGGAGAACCAAGCCCCATCCTTTTTGGACCTAAGCACGCCCCCTCAAAGCTCTCCTCTCCTCCCCCATGCACCCCAGTGCTCCCCTCTCTTTTCCTTGTGTGACCCACTGCACAAGCATCTTCTCCACTCGTCACAATATTGCCCACCACTTCATGATATATGGGGGCTCCAGATTCATAGAAGGAACTCAACTGTACAAATAGCATAGCTGTAGTTCTGCCTTAGATGACAGGGCCCCAGGTTCAATTCCTAGCTTTCATTGTCAAAATATTAACGCAGCTTGAAAGTGAGAGCGGCATCTGATCACAGCTGCCTGCAGGAGAGGAGGAGAGGGATGCCAGCTGTCGTGAGGATCCGTTATTTGGTGTGCAAGTTGTTGAAGTGGTACAGAGTAAAACTAATTTTTAATTTGCGCATCCAGGGTGCCACTACTTTTTTCTTTACAAACTAGAAATTCCACTAAAAGGGATTTATTTTAAAAGGACTCTCCACTTCCTATTTTTACAGCAAAAATAATGCTTCATTCTTTCTAAAACAGTGTCAATAGATCTTTGCCCCAACGTTTAATAAATGTATGTGTTCAAATCTGTACCAAAACTTTTTTGACCATTTTGACCATGTACAGCAATTATTTACCCATTTTCACACCACCCAGTTTTAACCTCTTGTGCAGTGCCTAACCAGTGAAGGTCTGAGCCAGAAGGTAAACGCTGTATTTTGTTTATCTAGATATAAGAGCGGTTGCATTCACTCATCTCCGTTAGGTGCTACATGATTTCACCAATTATTATGCCACTCTACCAAAGCAAGTCATGAGTGTTACTAGAACATGAACTTCCTGTTCCTGTCGTAATCAAGCTACTTAACCAGTAAAGCAAGAGGGTTCAGCAACTTCCTGATAAGAACCAACACCTTCACTCAGCAAGACTGTGACCGTGATAGAAGCATAGTTTGTTTTTGTTTTTAAATAGAGCTGCCTCTTTCTTCTTCATAATAACATACATTTATATGCTGGTCCTTAAAAAGGAGGCTGTAAAAATTGATAAATATCTATATGTGCTGGAAAATGTTTTTATCATCAATGTATCCTGCTCCAATAATAAAAGCCTACAGACTGTTGCATCCCATTAGCACTATTGCTTATACATACAATTATCAGGGATTTATGTATGTCTACAGAAAATAATAAATCCACCCATTAACAGACATTTAGCCATGTAAACTGGTCAGTAATGAGTTCCAAATAAGATTAGCATTAGCTTTTAATCTTGTTTTTTGAAATGCAGTTATTCACAAAGGAGAAAGATTTACTAGAATAAACTGTTTTCCCAATTGTTGTTACTTACAAGCTTTTCCGCACGTTTACAGGACGAGCTCGGCACAAACAAATATTTTGTTAAATGGCTACATCAATAAAATGTATATTTTACCACGGAAAGGGTGGAACCTGGCAGAGACCAATTATGAAGTGGGGTGTGTGACAAAAGAGAAGACAGCTGTCCTCATACAAGTTACAGAGATGCTGTTCTGCATTATAGGGGCTCCTACAAAATCATGCAGGCAGGAAGTCTGCTGCTCAGACTGGCAGGAAATTATGAGCACACCGCAGACTCGGCTGCCTTGTATGCAACCAGAAGAGGAAAATCATTTGCTAATCACCCTGTGACACAAACAAACCACAAAGAAAACTACCACAATCAGATTTCTTTATTCTCCTTGATTTCCTCTCGACATAGCATTGCACCAATTCTTCCCTTAAGTTTGTTTTATGCATTTTGCTCCACTCTTACATAAACCAAGTGTCGTCTAGAGCAAGGGTGCGCAAACTTTCCCCGCTGCGCCCCCTGCCTGCTCTCCCTCCCTGCTCGCGCCCCTCTCCTTACCTTCTCTTCTGCGTTGCCATGGCGATGCATCACTGAAGACAAGGCAAAGAACATTGCAGAGGCCTCACGCGAACCCGGCATTAATTTAAATACCTTGGGGAAAGAGCGTGGGGTATCTGCAACCGCCGCGCCCCCCCCCCTTCCTGAAAAGTCTTGTGCCCCCCCGGGGGCGCGCCCCCCAGTTTGTGTACCGCTGGTCTAGAGAAGTTGTAACTGAACTCTGAAGCAGGCACAATTGTCTATGGATTTACCAGTCTTAAGGGGAAATCAAAATGGTCGCCAGCTGTTTTACTCCCGCAGAGAATCAAGGAAGGTGGAGGAAGGTCTTTCCCATTCTTACCAGGGACTTCCCAATTAAACACCATGTGAAGGGACTTGCTCTAGGACACAAGGAGAGCGGGCGCTGGGAATCCAAATTGGGTTTACCCACTTCGAAGGCAGATTGTTACCAACAAGCTACTCCTTTAGGCGATAAGAAAGAAGCCGTTTTATACTGCGAACCCTCGCATATGTAATAGTAAAAAAAAAAAAAAAAAACCTGAGGATTTCACAAAAAATTACAAATCAGCACGAACATAGAAAAGTAAAAGCAATGATATTATTTCAACCCAAGCAGGTTTGCGTTATTCAAAACGCCTCTGTATCCCAAAAGATAAGAATATAATCAGAGGTTTCATATTACTACAGCATAGAGAAAAAAGGGAAGAACTACTGCAGATAACATAAAACAAATAATAAAACAGTTCTGCATGTACCATGGTTTATATGTTTAGCCAACTAAAGGCTGAAGGAGTGGCTCAGTGAGAAAGGCATGGCCTCTGAAAACCATGACACTGACTTTGAAAGTGCAAGTCAACAGTCAGCCAGTTACAGTAGATTTCTTAGGGGCCTCTAAATGTGAACTGTGTTTATCCATCACATGTTTTCTTTACATTTATCCCACCCTGTCCTTATCAGAGAACCAGAGAACCAATGAAGATAAGGGGAGGTGGGACTCTGGCTGTAGAAGTCCTTGCTGAACAGCTCAACACAAAGTGACATCACACAAAATGGACCAGCCAGAGGGGATCAAACCCTTCTAAAGTCTAACTTTAAAAAATAAATAAAAAATTATACAGTAGATATCAGATTTGGATAAAAGATATCAATTAGCCTTATGATATACCTTAAACATATCACTGGAATTAGTTCACTTTGGTTTGCTCTTTTCAAGCAGAGGTTCGAATTTCAGTGTCTGCTCCTTGTGACCTTGGGCAAGTCAATATTTCCCTGTGCCTCCAAAATGAGATTGTAAACCGATTTGAGAATTTTGCAAATTTTATGCAAGGTCAGTGCTATAAACGGGAAAAACAAAGGAAACTACTTTTCATTTTGTTTGACGCTATTTTATTTCAATCATTGATACAGAGTCTATATCAGGGGTGCTCAACTCCATTAACAGCTGCTGATCTCCACTGTACTCCCTTGATGACCTTTTGGTGCCTCCAAGCATCAAACATATTTAAAGGGAAGGATGCTCCAGTGGTTATTACTGGGGGGTTGAGTGCAGTTGAACTAGGGAACCACACACACACACAAATCAATATCAGACATGGCTAGGGCCACTTAAGGTCTACTTCCTAGAAACAAAAGGAGCTTTCGATTACTGGAACGTACATGGGATCATCACTCCATAAAGCTCATTCATTTTACTAAGAGATGTAGATTTCCACCTATTCAAAGAAATGTTTTGCCGTCCTCTGGCAACAATGAGAAAAGATTTAATGCATAATATCCTATTTACAACAACAACAAATCCCACTATTCCCATATGTACCTGTTTACACTTTGCTTCATCCTCTCTCCTCTCCACCCTTAGGCCGTGTCCATAGTCAGCCCGATGGCGCGTAACAAAAAAGGCTTTAAGGCAAAGCACATGGCCATAGAGCGCGCGTGCGTGGCTGATTTTTCGCGAGACAAAATCTTTTGATTGTCACGCAACAGCCGAGTCACGTGCGTGGTTCAGCCATTGAGGGCGAACCGCTCACGTGATGTCACGGGCACACCTCCAAACTGTGAATCACTGCTGCTCTAGGTCGCGTCTCCTCCTCCAGATCCCACAGGCCACGGATCGCCTGTGCAGCACACGGGCTCCTATATACAAGGCCTTATGCTGCGTCCATAGAGGGGGGAGCAGTTCGGAGCCGCGCTGACGCTGAATTCTGTGCGATTTCATGCACATGCAGGTGAGCCAGCGTGTGCAATAGGGAGGGGGGAGGCGGAGCAGTGACGTCGCTGGGTCAATAGCCCGCTACGCACCAACGTCACGGCGCCGTGACGTTGACACTGCCTCGCGCTGATTGGATGTTTTCGGCCGACAGCGCTCTGAAAAACAGCTTCGCCTGTCGGCTGAAAAATCCAACGCCTCAGCACGCCTGTGGACGCTCGCGTGAGCCCCCTCTCATAGCATCCTCATTGAGGATGCAGGGGCTCAGCGCGGCTTCCCGTGCTATGGACGCAGCCTTAGACTGTTCATAGCTGAAGCTTTTCACTTATTGCTCCCTATCTTATCTGTCAGTTCTTTTAAAGCCATTATGAACCATATATACAATGAGGTGCTGTTCCATGAGTCACCTTCCTGCAATGGAAAACACCTTACCAAGCAATTGGAGCTGGTGAAGAAGGTGCCTTTTGTCATAGCACCGCTTAGTAAATATGGGCAAATACCACCAATTCATTAAATATAAATATTTATGAGACAACCTGGATGTGCATTCATACATTAACATATAGTTCACAACCATAAACACAAAAAAGAGGGGGGTACCCTCGCTCAGCCAAAAAGTACGGTAGGGAATGGTGCTCCTCTGGGTCAAGGCAAGTACAATATACTGTATGAAGAAAAGTAAACCCAGTTTTGGGCGCTCTTTCCCCTCGGTGGGTGCATTATGGCATTATTAAAATAACTTTATTAAATGAATCCTTATATATATTTAGAGTGACTATGTATATCAGGATGGTTATGGAAGGTGTCTATACATCTTAAACCCCAATATAGACTAAAGGGGTATTTACTTTTCAACATTGGTCATTGTAATAGAGGCTGTTAAGTATTCATAAACAATAACAACCCTCATTAACATTAAATCCTAACACCCACAACAGGTGTTAAAGGATACAGCTTTGCGTCTGTTTCACCATGTATATATTTAAAGGATTCATTTAATAAAGTTATTTTAATAATGCCATAATACACCCACCTAGGGGAAAGAGCGCTCATAACTGGGCTTACTTTTCTTCATGCAGTATAAGGTCTCTTAACTATGAAGAAACCTTTGAGGTTTGAAAGCCCTATTCACGCTATTTGTATCTGTCAATAACTCTCCTGCTGGTCCATTAAAAGACCTCAAAATAGCCTACACCTAATCTGCATCACGGCCAACACGGCAGAGATAGGTATAGATATAGATACATACAGTATAAAAACAAAGACAGAACCACAATGCTGCATCCAACATGACAAATCATACAGTAAAATATGTATCTGTTCTCTCATAAGGGAGGGTCATATGTCAAAGTCATTTATTCCATTGCAAACTCACCGATATATAACTGGTTGCTTCCACATTATCCGTAATGGTTTGGCGTTCTCCGTGTTGGTTAATTTTCCGAAAGCGCCGGCGGGACTGTCTGACAGAAGTCTCCCTGTGCAGGCTGTCCTCATTGTTTACTCTGGTATTCTCCACCTGAAACACATGGTCAGGATCCTGATTAAACATCCAGTTCTTCCATATCAGCGAGAGCCTGTGGAACTTTAGGAGGCTCATGGGGAGGACATTGAAAGAGGGTTGGAGCCTGCTCAATCTCAAGCTGATATAAAACTTACTGAAGAACTCGGTACGTACGTGACGTGAAAACAATGAGCCGGAGGCCACAGTTTCCTTCCAGGAAACGGCAAACGAAAACACACCAACATGTATCCTTTAAACAGAACTTGCAACCACTCGGCATCTTGTAGATTCAAGTGGCGTCTGTCTGTATAACCTATTCTAACTTTCCGCTTATAACAAAGGTTTTTTTTTGTCTCAACGTACCAATTCCCCCACCTTCAACTCTATGTATTTTATGTCTAATTTCCACACATAAACCATGAATGGCTCATAGTATTCCGATTGCCAAGTACTTTATTTTTATAGTTTTCTTCAACATTAATGTTATATTACATAGAGCCTACATACAGTATAGGTTTACACCAAAATATCAACGTTATGCAGCATAAAAAATAAAGAATTGGAATAAAACAGTCTGCCTTGTTCTCGATCATGGCAGGAATAATTTGTCTAATACTCCCATTCCTCCCATCTCTGCGAGGAAGAAATTGAACCATTAATGCACAGTAAAGCGGTATCTCCCTCACACCCCACACACATTTTTACTCCTACTCTGAATCATACTCAAGTTGAAGCACACTGTTTTACTCATCCCTGGGGACCCTTTGGTTCCAAAGTTATTAACATTTTAAAATAATAAAGTAAACAAAAACAACCAATATTGGTTACAACTCAAAAGAAAATCTGCAATGTTATGGCCCTAATGAATTTGTAGCATTCTGTTGATGCGCTGAATTAAGAATGATGTGGTGACCATACTTGTTTGCCCAGATAAAAATTAAATACCAGGAGACTAAGCCACAAGAATGTAGTTAACCAGGGGATTCGGGGAGACCATAATAGCGCTGTTCAGGTCTACGGAACCCCTCCAATCAGATTAATAAAGGGGTTAAAAAAAAACACAAAAGAAGCACCACAAATTTTTCCAAAACCTTTTGAATTAAGACCTTATATTAATATAATCAAAACAGGGGTAGCGGTGCAGTCAAAGATAATAATCACCAGATAAATACGAGGTGCAGAATTTCATGAAAGGGCTCCCCCAAAAATGGAGCCCAAGTCACAAGTAAAAAGGCAGAAAGGGGAAACACTTCGTAAACACAGAGCCTGCGTTCAGCATAAATAGTAGTTACATGTGATATGGGGCGGCCGCCTCAGGGGGATTGTGGAAAGACACCAGGCAGCCATGGTGGCTATTTAAAGCTGCAGTTCAGTCTTTTCTTTTTTAATTTTTTTTTTTTACTTCAATAGTTTCATGTGGGCAATCTCTAATTACCTCAAGAACTGCATAGCTGCCGGTCAATTCGTTCTCTGTCTATTGATCGGCAAAGTTTGGCGACATCTTTAAATATGGGGAATGTAAATCGTTGCTATAGGAACAAGCATGCTTGTTAAAATAGAATACAAGAAAATTGGCCTTTCAAAGTTGTTTTTTTAAAAACAGAAAATGCTAAAAGTATTTTTTCTTACTACAGAACTGATTTATTTAAAAAAACACACATGCAGGATATTGCCTGAACTGCAGCTTTAAGCACAGCTGATTGACGTCTGTTTAGATTTCCTCTTGACAAAGGGTAGTGTCCCGCAACGTTGAGTATTTATCATCAAGTGACAACCCTTTTTGTATTTTTAGATATTATTGCACTATTTACATGTTACACATTACACTGTGATTTCTGTACTTTTAATGATAAAATATACAACGTTTGCAAACTATACACGGAGTGCAGGCTCGGTTTTATTACTGAGTTTTCACCCGACTATCTTTTTACTTATATTAATACATCAAGCTTCTTTTTTTTATCGTAACCATATTTATTCAGTAATGACAGACATGTGCAGCTTCCCAAGTACACAGATGTTTAATTCATTCCCATCTCCACACGACTGACTTGTCCTCCTAGGTTCCTACTGTATCTTAGCCCAGTGCACACAGGGAAACATTCAGACGCCAGCTCATCACCAGTGATAGAAATATAAATAAGATATGCAGAAAGACAGAAACAGGTTTTTTATTTATTTTTTTCATTTAAAGCCTTTGCCCCCCCCCCACCCCCTCCAAATAAAAAATGTATACAAACTGTCCGTTTTGATTGTGCTGATCTACTTCTTCCTTTTCATTTTGTCAAAAACGTTCATTTTCACTTGTTCAAGTTATATCTCAATATTATTTGGTAGAAACGGTTACCATAACGAGGTCTGTTGTTGTAAAGGCATGTGGAAAGCAGTGGCCATTTTGTTTTACCTGGGAGGATCATTTTTAGTAACATATCCAGAAAGCAGCTACAGAATGTAAGGCTGGGTCCATAGAGGGGGAAGCCGCGCGGACGCTCCGCGCTGAGCCCCGTCATCCTCAATGAGGAAGGCTTTAGAGGGGGCTTCCGCGAGCGTCCGCAGTCGTGCTGAGGCGCAGGGATTTTCAGCCGGCACGGTTTCTCAGAGCGTTATCGGATGAAAACACCCAATCAGCGCGAAGCAGCGACATGACTTAGTCGGCGCTTCGCGGGCTATTGGCCCAGCGACGTCACTGGCCCTCCTCCCGCTCGTGCATGCTGGCTCGTCTGCCAGTCCATGTCAGCACGGAGGAGTGCGGCTGGACCCCTCTATGGCCTCAGCCTAAGGCTGCGTTTATAGTGCATGCACTAGCTGTAGCTCTAGCTGGAGGCTATTATGAGGCGATTGAAAGGTGTGGCGGAGGCGTGGCCGTGACGTCACCTGAGCGGTTCACCCTCATTGGCTGAACTGCTCACGTCACACAGCAAGACCAATTTAAAAAGTATTTTCAATTATCACGTGCTTGGAAGCGTTGGTCGTGCGCACTATGTGCGCTTCCATTGCATTACATGTATTTGTTCCGGCGGCGCACACATGAGTGCCACGAGAATAATCGCGGCCTAAAAAGAGCAGCATTGCTATGTACAGCAGCAGAGGACTTCGCAGGGGGAAGAACACACACCTAGTTTTTGTAATACTGTAGCACTCTGCAAACAAGGATGTGCTCGTCCTAAATGACACTGGACGGAGGACAGGAACAATTATCTGAAATCCTAGTGACAATACCAGGTTGGTTAAATTCCAGAAGTACTGGGGGATTGCTGCTGTAATCCCCCCAGTGCCTGGGGTACGAGCAACACATTTTTTGAAGTGAAGCTTCCTTGCAGGCACCTACAGTGTTTCCCTGGGAAAAAATCCTTGCATTGTAACGAAAAACCGTAACGCAAATGACGTCACGCAACTAATGGGCGCGCGGCCATTGCGCATGTGCAAAAAAACAACCAATCCAGGCCGCACGGAGGTTACACTATATGCATGCATAGGAGGGCTGCGGTACGCATGCACAGAACTCAATAGCCCCCCCCCCCCCTCATATTCGGATGTGCGCAGTGGCGGCCGGGCTCGGGACACATGCACAGTGGCGGCCGGGCTCGGCACACATGCACAGTGGCGGCCGGGCTCGGCGCACATGTACTGCGGCGGCAGGGCTCAGTGCATATGCGCAGCAGCCGCCGGTGCAGCACGCCGCTCATGCGCAGGAGCAACAGCAACCCAGCTTGGGAGTCAGGCACCAGAGGCAGGCACAGACAAAGCAGAGGCACGGACAGACGCACCAGAGACACACACACACAGAGTTAGTATAACTATAGAAGTGCAAATAGCTAAGACAGAGGTGTGTGCTGCGCGTACTAACTCAAACTTATTTGCGTTTTGTCAGATATTGTTTTGAATATTACAAATATCACAATCACAAATACAATATCTGTGACAAAACAGTGACCAAAGACAAAGAGATTTCACTTAAAATGTGCCGCTGTGACGTCGCATCACATTACAGACCTTTCAGCACTACAGGGGTTAAACTATGTAAAATTACTTCAAAAAGCACATCAACCAATTCCATACTACAGAACATACAGTACATTACAGACTGCGTGTATTACGTAGATGCTGAATGACCAGAACTAATGCTGCAAGGTTTCAAACTTAGGCCCAGATCCACAAAATGGTGCTAAGCTTCAGCACATCTCAGCTACTTCATGACTTCACTATTCACTATTCGACTTCATTATTTTAGAACATATATTTACATATAGTTGTAACATAATACTTGTCACACAACGCAGCCCCCTTACTCTTTTTACAAAGCTATGATTTCTGTGTGGACATTTTCTTCATCAAACATTCACACACCACTAGTCATGATGGATTGAGTTCACATCTACTGTTTTTTCTTCTCTACAGACAGGAAACTGCAACTCATGCCCTGCCGCTCTGACACAATATTTCAAGTGGCCTCGCTTTTCACACCTAATTTGACATTAAATAGCAGGCCCCCGGGTGGGCATTATTGACTAATTACAGCTTAATTCATCAGAGTGGTCCTACTGTATGTGAGACACTTTTTGACACTCTCTGGGCATTTAAACGGATCAGATTAACTGCAACAGATGCTGCTCCATTGACCAAGAACATTCTATAGCTACACTGCAGCGCTTGTCAGAATACTCTGCCAAGACTTGACAACTCACTGTGTACTGCTGACATATGGCAAGCGGTGGACGGGCACATTCATTTTAAGCTTGCCGCAGTAGCAGACTGGTGTTTACTAGCTGCAGACAGTGTTACACGTACAGACACTGGCTGAAATGCCTATAAATTATTTCATAATCTTGTGCCTGATTTTAAGATATCATAAACAAATTCAATATGCGGACACAACTCCTAAGAACCACTGCTATACACACACTTTAATCATTGTATGTTGGCATTATACAAATAAATCAGGTTTAACCCGTTAACTGCCAGAGCGACGTGCTACACAGCTGGATCATCTGGCAGAGAAAAGGTTAAGTATTTCTATACAACATTGGTGTTTATTACTTCTTAGAAGAAATGAACAAGTGTGCTGCATAATATTAAGAGTACCTGTAGTTTCCCTGTGTTACACGTTGGGTGAGCAATAATGGACCTCGTCATTCAATTTTCAGGGACCACATTTTTGCCAATGCGGGAATCCGCATTTTGGGGACTTGGGTCGGCCCCCTTTTCTGGTCTTTCTTCCATGTCACACTGTCACAGCTCCAAGGCTTCCTGCCACGGGGTCCAGGTCAGGGACCACTTAGGGACATTAGCGGCCACATACCCAAGGGCTTTCCCACAGCTGCTTTATGTTCAGTATAGGCCACTAATGTGTCCACGGAATAAACTGTATTAATTCTTTGCCATTGTGTTTTTTTATACTGTAGCACTCTGGAGACAATGATGCTGCTATTGCCCATTTACACTCCTAACAATATAAGGCAGACAGAAGTAATTACCTAAATTCCTGGTGATAATACCAGGGCGGTTATACTCCAGGAGATGCTCCGATGAGGTCATGGGTAAAAAATGAAATACATAAAGCAATTTGCAGAATGGATTCAACAAGTAAAGCTGATCGGGATTAATAATTGTGGTTGTAATAATAGCAACAACAAAAAATCACAGAGGTAGCAAAAAAGACACTATTCCATATTTTTCAAAACTCCTTCAGCATTGCAGGCAGGGTTTTAGAAACTAGCTATCCTCTGATGACAGCACTAAATGCTGTATATTACACTATATTTCCTTTTTATGTTCTCAGGCAGGATTCCTTAACAAAATTGAAAATATATTTAAATACTGAATACTTACATAGTTACATAGTAAATGAGATTGAAAAAAGACTTACGTCCATCAAGTTCAACCTATAAAATACTGTACTTTTATTTCTATTCCAATATATGTTGCTAAGCAGGACCCTATTGGTTTAGCAACACAAGTCCAATGCAAGAAAGCAGAATCTCCAAAGTTTCAGAGATTTCATTAGACAATAGATGTTTAGATTCACAATTACAGGAATTTTGAGGAGAATATACTGTATGCATTAACCCCTACTTAATATGAGACAGCATGCAAATGTATCATGGAATAACTAGAAGGGTGATCCCTTAATATTGGACTGACATGAATTGGGATGAGAGCACATTTATCAGATAAATAGAAAGACTCCTTGATAAATATAGCTTACCGGACAACTCTCCCTAACAACTGGCTTAACAATAATATTACTTTCATTAAAGGTTCAATGTGCCTATTAACTTCACATTGGCGCCTGCTGTGATATACAAGGGAACAAATTGTCTCCCTCTGGAAATTCTGTTCTTCCACCTCTAACTTTTCTACTCATAGAATGCAAAAATTAGATTTTTAGAATTGAACTCTTAAGCAAAAGTCTTGTTTAAACGTTATTGTACATACAATGCATTAGTTAAGAGGGACTTGGGGCCCTTTTTATCAGGTGGTGCTATTCCACAAGACACCTTATGGTACATTCACTTTAATCGGTCGCGTTCTGTCTCCCGTTTAGTTGTTCCGGTTTTCTGCCTTAGCAACCCCCCTTTCTCTAGCCCTCTGGCTTGGACCGTTCCCCCTGTGACTTGGTTCAGACCAAACTGTTTCCTTCTCGGTCTGTGTTCTTCGTTTTAGATATTGCTGCCTCTGCTTAAGGTTCTCCCAACTGCTGTGAGAGCTTTGTTTCTTACCTATTCCTTATTTGTATACTTCCCCAAAACATTTTCCCCCTTTTATTTCTGTTTGTGTTCTTATAATAAAAACACCAGTAATTAAGACTCCATTTTGTAAAGGAAAAGGAATAGATCATAAGGTGAATTTTGAAAGGTCTTTACGGCATCGCACTGCTTTATAAACATGGGACTAAATGCTTTAACGGCTTTGCTACCAGGGCAGGCAATACACCTATTTGGACCGAGTAAAACCCAAAATAGTTTTTACCGCTGCAGAGGCATACAGGTGGCTGCACTGGGGTTTCTTTGGTTCCCTACCCAAAAATGTAAAACATTTTATCGCCTGGTTAAAAGAAAAAATATTTGTCTTGGCTTCCTACTGGGCGCCAGTGTAAGGCTCACATAGAACACCTGGAAAAGTGTGCAAAACCTAAATATCAAAAGGCAAAGACTGGATCCCAGGAGCTAACAATAACACCTGGTTATGGATATAAAGAGGAGGGAGGGGGTGGGGAGTAAGCAGCATGGATTGCTTCTATAACGTAGTGAAAAAGCCTTTTTTTCATTACTAATTCATGACTACAGCAGCCACAGAGTTTTACAAAACATGAAGTCAGGCTGACTGTACAGTATCTAGATAGCAATTCCACCCACTTGCCAACAAACAGCAGGCAACATACGCCTCATTAAAAGATAGACCTTGAGAAAATATACCGTTGGCATATGTAATTGCAACATAAAGAGCATTAAACCAGCCTTCATTTTAGTGCTGCACTAATTGCATGACATTAGCTTCCATTTAGATAGTTACAGGTTATATGAGTGCAGGCCTATTTGTGTATTAAATATGACAGTTCAACTGGTGTAATTTTTGATGCATTAATTTACATTTTAAACAGTTTATAGTTACTCATTCAGTGACGGAGCAGCATACGATGCTTTTTAGGCCCCTTTGACACTGAAGGGGTCGATCTCCTTTTTTGGTTAAGGAACTCCATAATTATATTGTGAAATTCTGCAGAACTCCAACCCTCTATAATAGAAGATAGACCTGTTTGGGGTCTTTTGAAATGCTGGTGTTTTATCACCGCTGTGACTTCGCCGCACATTACGGACCTTCTGAAACGCAGAATTTCCCGTTATACACTTGAACATTGCTCAACTGCTAGTATCGCCATGGATTTCCTCTATTCGTTGTTCTGACAGACGAACGTTGCTTATGATCAACATTCCAAGGGGCATCCTCTGCCTACTCTCATACTATACTACAACTTCCTCGGACTGGGGTCTGGTAATCAGTACATCTGTGCTTCCTATGCGCTTTTATCTTGGAAACATTGTGAGTGAGCAATTGTGAAACCTATTTTAGCGTAAAATATTTTTAATAAACAATTTTACACTACGGAACGTTTTTTGTTTTTTTTAGATTTGTCTGTGGATGTGGTCCATTCTTCAAGAAGCTAACCAAGACTCCTCCACTTTGGTTCACAAGTTGGTTATTTATGACCTGGTTTGCCCTTTAAGCTGGATACTAATTGATTCATATATATGTATCACTTTTTTTGTACATTTTCTATTCTCTTTTGGTGAAACTGATTCATTACTTCACTGTATTATTGTATGTGATTTAGTACTTAGCACTCATCATTTGAATATTTTTTATATTCTCATAACTACACTCCTCAGTTAATTGAGTTAGCGCTTATTGCCTAACTCAATAAATATACACATACATACATACATACATACACTGCACACACATATATATACAGCTGAACCCCGTCATAACGCTGTGCTCGGGGTCCACATAATGAGACCGCGGGGGGAGAAATGGCCTCCGCGATCTGGACTTACCCGGAGCAGGGGATCCGACACCACGGGTCAGGTGTAGGTAGGTAGGGGCGTGTGTGTGTCATAACGCTTTGAATAGATGTTTGCTTCTTTTTTTTAAAAAAAATTTTTTAAATAAAAATCTAATCAAATCTTTATTGGTAACAGACACACACGGAGACAGACACACACAGACACACCTGACGTAATTCACACGGAGTTGGGAGTACCCTGTATGAGCAGACGCACCCCGACGACATAGAGAAGCTCAGAGAGCACCTGTGCACTTCGGAGAACTCTATGACAGGTCAGAACCATAGAATGAAACCTTGGGGAAAAGGACTTCATAATATGCAGGAGAATGGATCTACATGTGTCATGACATTGCTGGACATTTAAGTCATTTGTACCTCATTAAAGGCTTAAAAAATCTTGTAAAGGACACAGAGTATACGTTAATCATATTGCTATTTTCAGTGTAAGCTGCCTTCATCTACCATACTTCTCTGACCCGTTTCCACCACATGGGGTCTTCTAAAAGCAGCAGTACCATGTACACTTCCACTGTGGCCAGGCAGGGAGTGGGCGCACTGGAGCTGCGAACCGGCTCGGCAATTCGTGGCTGGCTAGGTGCACGCTCGTCTAGGGGCGCGGCCACGACATCACGGAGCTGGTTCGCCCTCATTGGGCTAACCAGCTCAAGTAACGCGCTTGCGAGTGGCAAAATCAAATTTGCTTGCTCTGCAAGCATCTAAGCGCCGAGCATGTGCAGGCGCTCGCTCACGCTGGCCACACACATTGCCTCAATGTGTTTCAGAGCGGCCAGCGTGAGCGCGCCCGCCTGCTCAGCGCCACCCTGGCTGAGTCCTTATAAGATACTAGCCAACCCGGAGACCGTGGCCCACCTCTGTAACATATAAAAACATAACTTAGTGGGCTAAAATAAATATATCAGGATAGTATGGAGTCTCAATGCTTCCAGCAGTGCGGCCACAATGTGAGGCAACTGTATAAAAAAAAACACGAAGATTTCTCCTGGCAAGGAAAAGCTCATCATTGCATTTCAGGTGCAAAAATGTGAGATGCCTTAGTTTTTACCCAGGCAAGTGAGCGGATGCTGGTGGCTGCGTACACACATACACACACTGCAACCCCCCCCCCCTCTATATACACAAACACACTCTGCCGTCCCCCCTACACACTGCAGCACCCCTCCTCTACACCCACAAAACACACTGCAGCCCTCCTCCGCCCTTATTGTTATTGATATTACTGTGAAGCGCTATGTACATTTATGGTGCTATACAAATAGACATACAATACAAAGAATATATATATATATATATATATATATATATATATATATATAAAATACATATATATATATATATATTTTGCCACTTTTTATACTCACCATAACTTAAGTATATATATATATATACATAATGCTTGGCCCCCTGCAGACGCACTTACCAGCACTCCCTCCTACTGTCTCTGTACCTTCTCCCTACCTACCAATTAGACTGTAAGCTCCTCGGGGCAGGGACTCCTCATCCTTAATGTTACTTTTATGTCTAAAGCACTTATTCCCATGATCTGTTATTTATATTATCTGTTATTTATTTGATTACCACATGTATTACTACTGTGAAGCGCTATGTACACTAATGGCGCTATATAAATAAAGACATACAATACAATAAACTATGATATATATATATATATAGATATATATATATATCTATATATAGATATATATATAGCGATATAACCAATACATACCTGTATTGTACGTAATGTTTTAAGATTGAATTAAACTCTGTTCCCCACCACTATTTGGTGGAGTTTCTCTAGGGATTGTAGGTAATGCTGCAAGGGACATCATTTCTCCTTAACAATTCCTCACCTGAGAGGAATTTCGCTAAGAAGCTGTTCTTGTCCAAGGTTAACTGGAAACATTTATAGCTTTTTTGTGGCATATCTTTCTCATGAACTGCCAATGAATGCTCATCAAGCTCAGGAATCACGTGTGGCTGGACCACAGTTTTCACTTTGGCTTGAAGCCTGTACAAACTATTAATCAACAGAATCTACTCTGTCATTGGAAACCACTGTGCTCCAAAGTAAATAAGAAATTGCATAAGGTGAAATCTGGCTACTCCTGGGGAGATTTTTATCTCACATATTGTTCTACAATACATTTTTCTTTTTCAGGGGAGGTGAGGGGTGAGGGGGGGGGGGGCATATTGTAAACAGTCTCTTTTTAGTCTTAGAAATACAGCAAAGCTAAATGTCCCCCCAAAAAATAAAAACTGACTAAAATAATATGCGAGATTAAAAACTTCCCAGGATGTTGCCAGACTTCTCCTTCTGCAATCTCTTGGTTTGCTGTATTTGTGAGGCTGGAGTGTTGGAAGATTCCCATGTAATCATAAGTAAAACACTTTGATCCTTGCAGGGATTTTAACTTAATAGTTTAAGTATTTAATCAGAAATCTGTAGGTAGGTCAGTAGCGTATGTGCCTCGTTCTGTTTTCCCAAAATGCTCTGCAGTCCAAAATCTGCATTCTGTGATTGCCTAGCCCTAGACAACCCCCACTCGGATGCATTCAAGTTGCCTTAAGTTTGGTCTGTTCTGTAAAAATACTAAAGGGCAAAGCTACAGTACATTCTGCAAACATCCATAGCAATGATTTAGTTAACAAACATGTTCATTCCAGAACATCAGATGTATAATACCTTTGCTGGTGACCCCATCTTACTTAGACGAAAATGAATTACTTAGCTATCGCACTTATAACAGTCACAGTACAGCATTTGAAAATAACACACTAGTCCCTAGCTTTGCAGCTAATTGGTTGGCCATGTCCATTCACACAACAGCTGTCATAACAATTAACCTGGTCACACTTGGCCTGCCAGAGATATAATGTGTAATGGGCAGGGAAGTGGTTGAACAAGTTGGCTATATTGCTCTGTAAACAGCCCATCCATCACTTTCTATATTGTGTGAATAAGATGAGTTCAATACCTAGGGCTGCTAATAGAGAGAACCAGACATTATATCCATGGGCTGTACAACATAGCCATTTGCTTTCTATAATCCATTCTGTCTTTAGATAGAGACGTTTAAAAAATAAAAGTGCATAAAAACATGTAGAATTTTTTTTTAACAATACTTGTAATAAAATTCTAAAAAAACAAATAGATAGCGGGTGTGCATGCGTGTGCCTCAAAGAATTACAGGCATACATGGGTCTTTTGGAATAAAACCATGCAAGCTTTATTTTTCACGTTATCAAGTTTGACTTGCATAAGTGAAGTGCTGCTGTTTTATTATATACACTATAAAAAGAGTCAGTGCTAACTACACTGGGGTAGGAGCTTGATAAAGGACTCGATTGTCCGAAACGTCGTCCATGTTATTCATTGTTTGCAAAATGGAATAAATTGATATTTTAATTATCATCCAATCGAGTGCCGCGTGTGTGTGTTTTTTGTATGTATATATATATATATATATATATATATACAGTGTTCGACAAACCTATACATTTGCTCGCCCCGGGCGAGTGGATTTAACTCCCGGGCGAGTAAATATTGGCCCAAGCAGCACACGTTTGGTACTAGGTGGCGAGTAGATTTTTTTGTGTGGCGAGTAGATTTTTTGGTGATTTGTCAACCACTGTAATATATATATATATTGATTTCGTGCGAACAGTATTATATATATATATATATATCTCAAAAGACAAGAAAGCCCCAATGCTACAGTACATCCAATATGGCAAATTATTGCATGCATTACTATGTATTTTATCGACCCCATGCTGTTTGCTGCAGTGTTGTTTTGTTTCCTCTTCTCGCTTTGCACTGGAAGAAGTACAGTACATAAAACAGCATAATATTGGTAGTGTAAGACCTGTCAAAATGGGTTTACCTTGACGTGGTTGCAGGCTTAAAATGCTTTGGACAAAGTATTGAACTAAATAACCCTTACTTATGAAGAAATAATATACCCAAATGTAACAAATATCAAAGTTTATTACACACTGCTAACATTAAGGGCCTTATTCTGTATTGGAAAGCCATTTTCAGACAAAAATCCCCATTGAAGTCAGGAGATAAATATTGATTCAAAGTTACATTTTACAGTAACTATGAAAACTGCATTCTTTTGCCAGCTATGCTTGCACAATGTTTTGATGTCAACGTATTTTGTTTAAAGCTGCAGTTCAGTCAATATCCTGCATGTGTGGTTTTTTTAATAAATCAGTTCTGTAGTAAGAAACAATACTTTTAGCATTTTCTGTTTTAAAAAAAACAACTTTGAAAGACCAATTTTCTTGTATTCTATTTTAACAGCCATTTGCTAAGGCACTGCCCCTTCATGTCCTGTCACAAGCCCTGGCACACCCCTTTGTCAGCCCTGCCCTCCCTCTAGCACATGTCAGTGCAGGATTGCTCATGAATATTCATGAGCTTCCACTGAGTGACAGAAGCAGAAGAAAAACATATGCCATCTCTAAAGATCTTGCCAAATGTTGCCGATCAATACATGGAGAAGGAATTGACCTGCAGCTATACAGTTCTTTAGGTAATTAGAGATTGCCCACATGAAACTATTGAAGTAAAAAAAATAATTAAAAGAAAAAAAAAAAAAAAAGACTGAACTGCAGCTTGAAGTAATAATCCCCTCAGAACAGGGCATTATTGGCCAGTAATGCCCTGTTCTGAGGGGATTATTACTATTATAGATAAATGTAGGTTTTTTTTTCTTTTCATCAAAAAGATCCACTTTTGCAGTCATATTGATTTTTATCAGCATTGTCTCCATTCTTATGTTTTTACTGTAAGTTTATTAAAAGGAAATTGTACATACACAGCTCTCTCTCTCTCTCTCTCTCTCTCTCTCTATATATATATATATATATATATACACACAAAACACACACACACACACACACATAAATCACTCTGCTGGCTTCCTTTACACCCACAGACACACAAACCTTTCCCCTCACTCTCCTGTGCGAAGCTCTCTGCCGGCAGGGTGGGGGAGGAGTCAATGCCTTGCTGCTGTCTCCTGTCCAATCACCTCCCCTGTCCAAGAGCTGATTTCACTCTTTGTGAATGAGAACTGAAAGCTGATTGGCTGAAAAACTTGGCAGGGTGCCAAAAATTCCAGGCCATTACTAATTGGATAATGCCTGGAATTTTAACCAATCAGAGAGCAGGGATTTCAATAATGCCCAGAATTTACCAGCTTTAGCCTATAATTTAGGATTTTTTTTTTTACATATGGTAATGACAAAACTTTGATTGAACAATTACCTTAGCAGTACAGAATACTTACTGAACTTACATTACAGAATAGTTTATTAAATAAGCAAGAGTGGTGGAAAACAGACACACACCCCACTGTGTATACAAGCATGAGTGTTTTACGGTAAGTCTGCACACATACAAATCAACACTACACAGAAAGGGGTGAGGGAAAATATGCTCTGAAAAACAACACTTCACAATACTGTGTGTTGCAATGGATTATGCCACTTTAGAGACATTTTATGCCTACTGTATATCTTTGTTTGCACAGCATTGCGTAGCAACATTTCAACAGCCATGTTACACCTACGGCTGTGAAATTGACCAATGAGAATGCTGAAACCTCAACAATTCATAGATCCTCTTGTCTTGAAACAAGTGGTTTCTCATGCATTGGGATATTCCAATATTGAATCATTTGACTAGCTCACACTGTTGTCATGGATACACTTCTTACTTCCCTCTTCCATTCATCTAGAGCTCGTGCACAGCACACACTTTATATCATACTGAATTCCCTCCCAGCCCCTATAGTTATACTTCAATTAAAAGTTAATAGGATTAGAGCTAAAAAAAAAAAAAAAAATCTTCCACAATAAAATGTTTTACAAGTGTCAGAAAAGCTCAGTTTTACTTAATACTTTAGTTTTCAGGACAATGTTATGTAACCCTTGTAAGCCCTTCTCTTGCCAGATGGGTCTGACATGCACTGCAAATAATGGTGTTATTTATTATGGTACAACAGTGCAAATTTGGGCACAATCACACAGATACTCCTATTGATATACTCTTTGACAAAGGGCTTCGCCCGAAACGCGTCAGAGTGCTTTTTTGGCCCTTTTTGGGATGTTTCTATCTGCCACTCTGGAATAAATTGGATTTATTTTATCATTGGTGTGCCGGTTCCCTGTTTTTTCCCATTGCTGTGCTCCACATATCTGATATCATTATTATTTTATTATAGTTAACTGTTAACTGAGCCGAGGAGTTTCTGAGTCTATCTATGGTCCTCACCCCAGAGTCTATCTATGGTCCCCTCTCCTCTGATCCCCAATACATTTGCCGGCCAGGGATCGCTTAGCTCTAGTGGAAGATGTCACATGTTTCTCCTGGTGACCCCGCTGTCCTATTTGTAGTTTTTCGTGACTCACGCCAGAAACCAGAGGGACTACCTGGTTCAGGAAATATATTATTTTTTACGTTGCGTATTGCGGATTCTTCAATTGTTTTGATTCGAAGTCTGTTTTTGCTTGATTTTTTTAAAACTAATGATGTATTTATTTATGAGTAAAATGTAGCATTTAACATAAATGTGAAATTATCTGCTTTCGCCGATATATTTTTGAGTAAGAATACCAACATCCCAACCGTTGCTAGGTTGTTTTCCTCTTGTTTCCTTTTACCTGTGAAGCCATGTCTCCTCTTGGCTACTAACCTGCCCTGCCTAACACATAAATCCTGGTACCAGTGCAGGCAGTTAGGGTTAATCTTGGTTCCACTGCAGTAAACAACTCTCGAGTGGCAAGGGGGGTGGGCTTGAGGCCTGTGTGCTGCCCTATCAGGGGCTCAGCTCTAGGACCCTCCCCCTGGGTACAAAAAGGAACTGCAGATCCTAATTTAGTTGGTTATGGAAGTGTGGAGCCAGGGCGCTGGCCACCTTCCTTCCCCTCCCGCAAGGGAGTGGGATACTACCACTTACTCCACCAGGGAGTAGGGGAGCAAAGGATAGACCTTTGGGGCCTCAAGCCCTGGGGGTTGAGTCCAGGGACCCTAAGAAGAGTGTACCAGTTGTATGCTGTTACAAGAATAAAGACCAGTTGCTGCTTTTATACTCATGCCTGTGACTACAGTTTATTAGGGGAAGTGCAAGATGTTTTTTCCTGCAGGGACTGCACCCAGCACTTATGGGGCCTGCGGGGAGTGGAGGCGCTGCAGCACCCATGTACGAGATTAGAGTCTATTTCCTGAAAGCCTGTCCTGTCTTCCCCACTACCATCGGTGGACACTCAGCAATTCTGTAAGCCTCACAGGTACAGCACAACGAGAGTGCAGGTCACAGTGAAATCTCCCAGAGGGTGGGGGAGCACCAGTTACACCTGTATAATTTAGTATGCAACCTCTCATTGCAGCCTTCAAAGCATCTCATGTACAGAAAAGAAAATCTCCAGTTGTTTTAACATTGAAATACTCATCTACATTTTTTTTTAAATTCTTGATATAAATTCTGATGGAACTGTACATGATCATTTAATCACCATAAATTGGGTTTCCCTGTGATGGAGTCGAGAGATATTGATGTGGATCATTGCATAACCAGATACTGTTTTTGCAACAATTTTCACAATGAGATATTATTAACCCAGACAGATATTAATAGTCACTTCGAGAATATGATTGGAGTACTGTACACTTGAGAAGTAGGAGAATTCCTTACCTGTGGGGTTAAGTATCCTTCACGAGTCTAGGAGGGCTATTCATTAAAGATAGTTTGGGTCCAATCAGGCATTACTGCACAGACACTTCAATTCAATTGAGTTTATGTGCAGTAGTGCTTGATTGGCACCCTCACGTTAATGAATAACTTCCCTTTGAGTTTAAAATTGGAATGCATTGATTTGAATACCATTTAAGCCATGAATTGAGAATATATTTGGACAGTCTCTCCATGGCGAGGTTTAGATTATTATAAAAATCTCCACCTACAATAAAAATATCTAATTCCCATAATTACTTTGCAAGCAATATTTTTAACAAATCATGCTTTATCAACAGTAGATATGCATATATATATATATTAATGAAATATAATTCTTGATCACTAATTTTATTTTTAGTTTCAACCCAACTTCCTTCAAGGTCATTCATTGTGTGTCAAATTAACAGCCGCATGTAGAGATTTATGCCATAATACCATCAACTCATTTATTTTTGATCCTCAGAGAACAAGACTTCTAAAAATTGCTAGCTAGTTTAAAATATTTTATTACATTCATGTGGTTCCTGCAATGTTATATTTGGTTTAGAATTTCGTTTTTTCTTTTATAGGACTATTAAGGTCTTTGTCATTCCAAGACAGGACATGCATATCCAAGTCAGGCGCTGCAATCAGGTACCTTTAAGAAACCAGAGAGGAGAACATCATTGAGAATGCTGTATGGAGGTGGTATTCTCTGCACCTCCCAGGGTCAGGAAGGAAAAGCTGGGCCTGGCAGGGGAATTAGTTACAGTAGTTTGAGAATGGAAAGGCAGACCAGCAGTAAGAGCTCAGTCACTGCTAAAAACAGATACTGTATATACAACTCTAAAATAAAACAATGCAAATTCTATTTTTAAAAAAATATATATTTTTTTTAATAGAATTTGCATTGTTTTATTATACATACATACATACATAGATACATACATAGATACACGCACACACACAGTACACGCACACGCACACACACACACACAGTACACGCACACTCTGGGACCCATTCTGGGCACATTTACTATGGCAGGTGCTCAACCGGAGAACACATCGGGTCTTGAGGACTTAAACATTTTAGAACTATATTTAAATGTAATAGAATCAGCAAACTAGTGTAATCTATAGAAAAAGACTTGGGAAGAGAAGTAGTAAGGTTTCAACAGTACAAAAATCACTGAGGTTTACATTAGATAAAGTGTATAACTCCCTAGAACCTTAAAACAAAAATGACTTTTTAACCTATTTTAGGACCTGTAAGAACTGAGATTAGCACAAAACTTAAAAAAAATAATGTGTCATGATGTAAAACTTTTATCTTGTGCCCCATGACAGACTATGAGCGCGTTCAACTTCCAATGGTTTGTTTGTTAAACTGAATTTCAGGAACAAACTTTTCTATGCAATCAATACTGTCCCTTTCTTCACTCCCTTCAAGGCTTTTTATTCCTTTGGTTTCTGTATTTGCTGTAGATAACACTTAAGTCTTTAACTACTTTCTCCCAATTGGGGTACGGATTCTTCTTTCCATATTTAATTTAACGGCAATTTGTGACCTCATTTCCTAATTTGGGAATGCAATTTTTTGTTTCCTGATCAGAAGTGCGCAAACTTTTGGTGCTACACCCCCCTGCCTGCTCTCCCAGAGTGCCCGCGTACCCCCCCTCTTTACCTTTGTGTTGGCGCCAAATGACACCGTGGGGTCATGGGAGGTGTGGGGGGGGGGGGGATGATGTCATGTCACATGACCCAGCGCCGTCATTTGACGCCGCGTCATCCCAAAGCCGGCTGAATCAATGTAAGTGATTTACTGAGGCCTCGCGCGCGCGCTCCCCCCCCCCCCTGCTTTTAATTGAAATGCCTTGGGGAAGAGCGCGGGGCCTCTGTAACCGCGGCACCCCTGCCCCCCCCCCCAAAAACCTTGTGAACCCCCTATTTACACACCCCTGCCTTAGAGGAATTGCCTCTTATTTAAGTACAGTACGTGTAGTTCTGAGGCCTACAATTACTGCTCAGTGCTGTTCTATGCCAGAAGATATTATGGCATTTTCCTTTGGAGGAGCCACAAGGTGTCTTCCAGTGCTGGGAAGTGTCCGCATTGTGGCGCTCAGTAGTTATGAGCCAGAGTGTCTTGAAGGTTTCGATGCATTTTTAGAGCCTTCTCTGGAGTTGGAGTGTTTAACACTTCTTACACTTGGTCTCGGTGTTAGCTATAAAATCCATCTTATGTTTAAATGACATTATCTTAATATTTTCAGCAAAAGGGATATATTGAAGACCAAATTAAATGAAGGAAATGGATTGTAAATGAAAACCAAAGTGAAGCTACGAGATTAAACAGCCATCTTTGACTGGGCCCAAGATCTCCACCCAAAAATACGTTTCCTATTATACAAACCATATTTCATTTAAAAATGCCCACACAAACCAGCAAGATCGCAAAGCTACTTATACAAGCAATACTTAAATTAATTCAAATGCATTTAATACAAAATAAAGGACCATTAAAAATATCAAATGACATGCCAAGCTTTGCAGCTTTAGTTATTAAAGCTGCAGTTCAGTCTTTTTTTTTTTTTTTTTAATTAATTTTTTTACTTCAATAGTTTCATGTGTGCAATCTCCAATTACCTAAAGAACTGTATAGCTGCAGGTCAATTCATTCTCCATGTATTGATCGGCAAAATTTGGCAAGATCTTTAGATATGGCATATGTTTTTCTTTTGCTTCCGTCACTCAGTGGAAGCTCATGAATATTCATGAGCACTCCTGCACTGACATGTGCTAGAGGGCGGGCAGGGCTGACAAAGGGGTGTGCCAGGGCTTGTGACAGGACATGAAGGGGCAGTGCCTTAGCAAATGGCTGTTAAAATAGAATACAAGAAAATTGGTCTTTCAAAGTTGTTTTTTTAAAAACAGAAAATGCTACAAGTATTTTTTCTTACTACAGAACTGATTTATTAAAAAAAAACACACATGCAGGATATTGACTGAACTGCAGCTTTAAGCAGTAATGAAAACACACTTAACAGGAATGAAAAAAGAAAAATCATGAAATGTGCTTTTTTTTACTCCCGTGTCCTGATAAGTCAATTGCGTTTCATATGGAGGTAAAATCAAAGTTGCTTACATTTCCAGCCACTGACTGCAGCTGCATCTTTATAACACTATTATTGCAGGTACCCCTGGCTGGAAATGTAAGCAGAGGCAGCTCCAAAGAGACAAAAGGAGCATAACAGACCAAGGGAGAGTTCCATGAAGTTGATGGTATTTTCTCATTGTATTCTTGGAAATATGCAGCGCGTTCTAACCCTTTCTTGGCCAGAAAGCTCTTCAGTGACTTGCTCTTTTGTAAAGGGGTCCCATTTAATTATAATGTGGTGCCGTGCATTGACTTAGCTAATAGATAATATAGGTGCATTGTAATGAGAAGTGGTGAAGTCCCCACAACAATAATATGTTGCAAGATTCAGTTATAGAAGCAAAAATATGATTGTTTATCTGCCACCTGCTAAGGTTAGTTACCCAAGATGGATGAAGCAAATCTGGAGGCAACAATGCTTGTCAGAAGATTGCTGCCTCTGACAAGCTGACAGGTACAATACTGAATAACTATCAGCCCGGACTGCCAGACCCGAGAAACGGAAGGCTGACATCTCCTTTGTCATAACTCTATTTAGCCAGAATGAACCGCACACAGCTGTCACTGTGATAGAACATGGCTGTCTAAGCGCACCTATAAATGTTAGCCTACTACACACAAGAGCAGACACTGCAGGAGAGTATAAAAATGTAGTTCCACTAACTCAATCCACTACGTTTTTGTTGAGTAATTGCCTGTACGTTTACTTTTCTTCCTTAATGGTGGAAGGTAAAGAAAGTTTATAAATGTTAAACATAAATCAGATAAAATTGCAATTTTTAAACTTAAAGATTGTGACCCTTTTAAGTAGCACACATGATGATAGTTGAAATGATAGTTAGATATAGTTGCAAGTCTCTCTTTCAGATTGAATCTAGATTGTGTACAACTACATCTACATAGAACCGGTAGTATCACGGCGGGCATAAAGAGGTATGACGACCCGCAAGAAAACAATGTTTCTCTAGAACCAATACGGCAACTAGAACTCCGCACCAAGTATTGGAAGAATTAACTGCAGAGAGGACAAATATTTATTCTTACCACGATCATTTCAGAGGGCTCCAGCACAATACACTCGCAACCTCTCTTGCCTCCAGACTGCTTACCAAAACTGCAAAAGAAGAAATGCAACAAGTCATGCAGGAGCATTAGAGAACCATACGAGAAGGATAAACATGAGCATTTTTTCAATTGCCTGGCTCTGGAAAAACCATGAGTTCTTATGAAGAAATAGGAAGAAGGATTCCAATAAAAGTACAGTAGGTGCATCACCGTTCAAATCATATTCTGTATTAAAAGAGTAATTTATATAGTATGATAAGCGGGTTATAAATGTGAATAAAAAAAACAAGTATTTTACAAAAATAGGAGAGCCCAATCAGAATAAAAAAATAAAATAATTTAATGCACTCAGCTTTGATGCAGATTCGTGGATTGCCTGTATGTTTCGCTTCATTTGAGAAATAAGTTAAATCGTTGCAGTATCAGTATAAAAAAATATCTTACAGATGGTAGTAGCAGCAGTACTGATGAAACATTCATGAAATACTGTATGAGGCTAAACAGTGAGGTACCTGAATATTCTGTACAGGGAACTAAAATTCAGAATATATGCATACAGGGTCGCTGACAGGGGGGAAGAACCGGGACAAGTGTCCCGGGCCCGGTAGCTGTGGAGGGCCTGGCCAGCTGGTGCTGGAAGATGGGCCCGGCCTCAACTTGTGTCCAGCTGCTGGGCTTCTGCTGGTGGTTGCCGCTGCTGTCGGGCACTGGCTCCTGGCTCTTCCAGCTGCTGCCTCCACTTCCCGTGCCAAGATTCTCTCTCCCGCTGGTGTGCGCCGGAAGCTGTGTGCAACCGGAAGTCAGGCCCAGCACAACGGCGGGAAAGAGAGGCAGACCTGGGGTGGGAGACAGGTAGGCCCGGTGAGAGAAGAGGCAGCAGCAACAGGTGGGGTCCGGCGGCAGAAACCAGAGGTAAGTGGTAATTGTATTTATTATTGGCGGGGGGCACGGTCGTAATTGTATTTATTTGGGGGGTGGTAATTGTACTTCTGAAAGGTGGGGAAATTGTATCGGGGGTTGTGGTGTTTGTATCTGGGGGGGTTATGATGTTTTTATTTGTAGGGGTAGTGGTGTTTGTATCAGCGGGGGTGGGGTGTAGTTGTGTTTGTATCTGGGCAGGCAATGGTGTTTGTATCTAGAGGTGTAGTGGTGTTTGTACTATCGGCAGCTCGGCATGCATAAATGATCTTTTGGCATTTTAAATAAGAGGGCAACAAAACTTGTAGTTAAGAAATACCTATAGAGAGATCTCACCAAATCAGGTGAACTGGCAGCAAAATTGCAAAGAGATTTAACACCTGATAATAAGCACTGGAAAATATAAATCAAATCTAAAATATACAATATGGTGTAATTAGAATCAAGCACTACTAACTAGAAAATAAAATCATGGGTTTGCTGTGGGCATAGACATATATAGCAAATATACCTCACAGGTATGCACCGCACCCAGAATACATCAGTAGTGTGGCACAATCTCCCGTAGGGTGGGGGAAAAGTGTGCTACAATATATTTATATCTACAGAGAAATACGTTTTTGTAAATTCTTTTTTCCCCCTATTATTTGAGGTGAGGCAACTCATCAAAACACCCGAGACACAGATTTAGATGTACAAACCTGATTGAGAAAGTCTGCACTAGAAACTACCAGCGCTGGCCCCCTTTAGAGACGTACAGGCCCGTATATATTAGGTGGTGCTCTTCACTTGAAGCTGCAGACCAAGCAATATCCTACATGTGTTTTTTTTTTTTTTTTTTTTTTTTTTTAAACAACTCTAAATGACATTTTTAATGTATTACAATGTAACAAGCATTTTTGTTTCTATACCAACCAACTACGCTGGAAAGGAGGATATCATCTATCCCAGACTTTTCAGAACTTAACTATAGTTGTGATGCTGCCTCTACTATTTATATTTGAAAAGAAGTGAGGTGACAGCAAATTAAGCACTTCTTTCCACCAGACTCATGTCTCTAACTCTATTCATATATCTCCATCTCTCCTTCCTTCACCACATCACAGTTCACTTGAACTCCTTTCTTACCTGCGTAGCTATATCCCCTGCACTAGAACACACCCCTACAAATCAGCCTCACACATTATCTATCCATCCATGTTTCTCCTCCTTGCTTCTGGGGATATCTCCCCCAATCCTGGTCCCTGCTTTATTTCTACATGCTCTCGTCCTCGCTGCCAAATACAACTTCTACTCCTGGTGTCAACCCCTCCAACCTCATACCCATCCCCTGCCACCCTCCCTCCTCTATCCCTTTCTCCTGTGCCCTTTGGAATGCTTGCTCCCTTTATAACAAGTTCTTCTCTGTGCATGACTTCTTTCGCTCTCACTCTCTGCTCCTATTTGCTATAACTGAGACCTGGCTCACTCAGTCTGACTCTGCCCTTTCTTATGGTGGCCTATCGCACTCCCACACTCCAGTTCCCTGATGGCAGGGGTGGAGGCGTGGGGCTACTCCTCCCTCTGCCGTTACTAAACCCTTCCTATTCCTCCCTCTCTTGCTTTTCCCTCCTTTGAGGCTCACACTGTTCAGATCTTCTCTCCTCTCCCTGTCCACGTGGCAGTCATCTATCGCCCACCTACCTCTACTCATCCCCCTTCTGCCTTTCTCTCTCACTTTGAATCCTGGCCCTCTTTCTTTCCCTCCTCAGACTCCTCTGTTCTTCTCCTTGGGGACTTCAACTGCCGCATTGATGACACCTCTCTCCCTTGGGCTGTCCGCTTTCTCTCTCTAACCCCTTCTTTTGGCCTTCAACAGTGGACTACAGACAGCACCCACAAGGATGGCCACTATCTAGACCTGGTTTACACTAAACTTTTCTCTCTGGTTTCTCCATTTCCCCCTTTCCTCTCTCTGACCATCACCTAATCTCATTTTCTCTCTCTCGCTTTTCTACTCCACCTCCACCTACCCTTCATTTCAGCAGAAACCTGCGCTCTATTAACCTACCAGCATTTGATTCCACTTTACGCTCCTCCCTTTCCTCTCTCAGTTCTGCTACAGACCCTGACAACCTGGTCAGGAACAACAACTCTGCCTTATCCTCCTCTCTTGATCTACATGCCCCGCTTTCTATCTGCCGTCCTCGCCCTTCTAACCCCAGACCCTGGCTAAATTCCCATACGTGCATGCTGCGTTCCTCCACTCGTTCCTCTGAACGCCTCTGGAGGAAATCTTACACTCTTGCAGACTTCCTTTACTACAAATCTATGCTGTCCTGTTTCAACTCTGCCCTATTTCAGGTTAAACAAACCTACTTTTCTTCACTAATCAACACACACAAGCCTAACCCTTGCAAACTCTTCTCTGTCTTTGACTCTCTACTCAGACCCTCGGCTGCCTCCTCTTCTTCCGCCATCTCACCTCAGGACTTTGCTGACTATTTTAAGGAAAAGGTGGAAACCATACGTCAAAACATCCCCTCTGTTTCCTCCTCCCATCCCACACCCCTTCCTAACTCTCCTCCTGCCTTCTTTGACTCTTTCTGCTGTCTCAGAGGAGGATGTGTCACTGCTGATCTCCTCTTCTTCCACCACCTGCCCTTTTGACCCCATTCCCTCCCATCTCCTAAAACCTCTTGCTCCTACTATAAGCCCTACGCTCACACACATTTTTAACTCTTCCCTCTACTCTGGTACCTTTCAATCCTCCTTCAAATATGCAACAGTTATATCATTACTCAAAACCAGCAAGCTTGACCCTACCTGTCTTTCTAACTATCGACCTGTCTCCCGCCTGCCTTTTGCCTCCAAACTCCTTGAACGTCTTGTATTCTCTCGTTTGCTCCATTTTCTCAACACCCATTCTCCCCTAGACTCTCTACAATCTGGCTTCCGCACTGCTCACTCCACTGAAACAGCACTCACTAAAATAACTAATGACCTCCATGCTGCCAAAGACAGAGGTCATTACACTCTGCTCATACTACTCGACCTCTGCAGCATTTGACACCATGGACCACCCTCTTCTCCTTCACAATCTCCATACTCTTGATATTCGTAACAAAGCTCTATCCTGGATCTCCTCCTACCTCTCCCATCGTACTTTCTGTGTCTCTTCTGCTAACACCACCTCCTCTATCGATCGCTCCGTGGGGGTACCCCAGGGCTCTGTCTCTGGGTTTAAATATCACCTCTACGCTGACGACACACAAATTTACTTTTTAACCCCTGACCTAACTCCTGCTGTACAGATCAAAGTTTCTGAATGTCTCTCTGCGATATCATCCTGGATGGCCTTCTGCCGACTTAAACTTAACATGGCAAAAACAGAGCTCCTTATACTTCCTCCCAAACCTGGCCCTACTACCTCCTTCCACATTACTGTTGGAAGTACCATCATTCATCCAGTAGCCCAAGCATGCTGCCTAGGGGTCACACTCGACGACTCTCTCACATGCTCCCCTCACATTCAAAACGTATCTAAAACCGTTGCATTTTCCTCCGCAATATTACAAAGACACGCCCGTTCCTCTGTTACTCGACTGCTAAAACTCTGACTCTGGCCCTCAATCTCTCCGTCTCGATTACTGTAACCTCCTGCTGTCCAGCTTTCCTGCCTCTCACCCGTGTCCCCCACAATCTATCCTTAACGTAGCTGCCAGAATCACTCTACTCTTTCCGAAATCTGTCTCAGCGTCTCCCTTGCTGAAATCCCTCCCCTGGCTTCCTATCAAATCACGCATCTCACTTTCAATTCTGCTCCTCACTTTTAAAGCTTTACACTCTTCTGCTAGTCCTTACATCTCAGTCCCTATTTCTCGCTATGCACCATCCCGACTCTTGCGCTTTGCTCAAGGATGTCTTCTCTCTACCCCCTTTGTATCTAAAGCCTTCTCCCGCCTTAAACCTTTTTCACTGGCTACCCCAAACCTCTGGAATGCCCTACCCCTCAATACCCAACTAGCACCCTCTCTATCCACCTTTAAGAACCACCTTAAGACACACTTGCTTAAAGAAGCATATGAGTAGCACTGTGGCTAATACTATACACGATACAGAAAGCTTGGCCCCCTGCAGACACACTTACCAGAATGCCCTCATCCTGTATCTGTACCTTCTCCCTACCAATTAGATTGTAAGCTCTTCGGAGCAGACTCCTCTTCCACAATGTTACTTTTATGTCTGATGCACTTATTCCCATGATGTGTTATTTGTAGTTTATATGATTGTCAAGTGTATTACTACTGTGAAGCGCTATGTACATTAATGGCGCTATACAGTATAAAGACATACATACTTACATGCATACATACATACATACTCATCCTCTCCTGAAACAGGTTCTGGCACACCCCTTTTTGAGACCTGCCCTTTCTCTAGCAGTGCACCAATTGTATCTAGTGACTGCCTGGTCACATGATCTTCGTCACAGAACTTTGCATCTTTGATCCTTCGCCGGTCGATCATAGGAGAACGGATCGATCGGCAACTTAGCTAATTACTTATTGTATTGATGCACATATTGAAGGCGGAAAAAATAAAATAAACAAAAACGGCAGTTTGGACTGCTCCTTTAAATGGGCTGTACAGTATCTCATGGAATAACACTGCATAGGAATTAGGAGCTACATACCGCCTCTTTGCTGCCCGAAGGGGCTAAATCGGTCTGCTTTCCCTTTGGCTGCAGACCTCTTTAATAGTAAATGGATTACTGTGCATCATGAACGATTTGGTGACCGATAAAGGTTACGTTTTAGCCATTAGTGTACTTTGTATAGAGGAGGATTTTTGTCATTTCTTTTAACCTTTTTATGTCTGAGACCACAGATATATTCTTGTAGCTTTAACTGTCCAGGTCATGTACGGATGGAGCTCTAGTACAATCTTCAAATGTCAGCATAAGCCCATACTGTCCCTAAAGTGCAGTATGGATAGTCCGCACCCAATATACTTATTTTTGATTATCAAGTGAGTGCCCTCTTAATAGATATATCCATCTATATATATGCACAATAGAAAAAAATGATGGCGCAATGTAAATATTCTACAATAGTTTGAATGGGACCTATTTCCAATTGGTTGGTTTGCCATCTGCAGCTTAAGTGAATAATAGGGGATATAATATCTATAGATATATACATTATCTCTCTCTCTCTATGTATATATAGACCTATTCCATACGTAGAATAGGTCTCATCTAGTTCAGGGATTCAGAATCCGCCTCCGGATTCTGGTAAAGCCAGTGCTGAAGATCCGCGGAACAAATGGCGACAGTTTTGCCCATCTCTACTTACAAATATCATCGGTATATTGGGAAAATCTGAAACAATCACAAGTCCTTCAACTCATTCCATTCATTAATTAATTAAACTCAAAATAGATTAATCTGCAAACAGAGAACTTTCTGGATACTAAAGTGAATTACAGCATACAACACATCCGTATATAAGAAACCCACAAGCAAATGTAGTTAACTCAACTCCAGCTTCATTTTTACCCATACAAAGCAAGCCACCACACAGCGCCATGCTTTCATATACCACCATATATATATATGCTCTGATACTGAGTAATAGAATGGACACCTCATAACCCTGACCAAATTATTCAGATAGAAGGGATACAAGCCAAGGACCATTAACAAAACAATTATATCTCCTCTGAAAAAACGAGAACACCTGCTACAACACAAAAGGGAAAAAACAACCACCACACGTATACTTCTAGTGGCTATATATTACCCTGCTCAATAGGAAAGGTGAAAAATAATGAAGGATCTGCAACCAATGTAAAATAAATCTTCGACAAACCTCCAGTCCTTGTATTCCACCAACTGCCAAACCTCAGACAGGAATACTACAATAGTCAACATAAAAATTCCTTATGAACTCCAGGACACGGAGAATGGTACAAGACATGCAACATTGCTCACTGCAGACACAAATGCCAATACTGTATTCCCCAACCAATCGCAGAAACGGAAATTCAATATTAAAGGACCAAACTCATGGACACCCAGGCATGTGGTATATATGTTTCAATGCATTTGTTACGAAGGATGCTACATTGGTGAGCCAGCCAAAACCGATAAACCAGAATGAACACTCGCAGGCACTCAACAACATACCTAGAAGACAGATACAGCACTCTCAGTGGGACATCATGTTTCACAATCAGATCATTCCATAAATGACATAAAAATGCAGATCCTCAAAGTGATGTTCAAAAGCACCCAAGAATGAAAAACTTTGACCACAAAATGATTATTCTCTCACACACACACACAAAATAGGACTTAAAATTGATTGGGGCTTGCTAACACACCGGAAAATTATGGGTTTTTTTTTCTCCTGCCTCTCTGATACTCTTACACTTTAGCCCCCCACCACACCTTCAATTATCCTTCCACTGCTGCTGGATGCTTGGTTCTCTACATTTATCGCTGTCGCTTTCATCCATGTATTGCTATTTCTGTTTATTTACCATGACTCTCTTCCTCTGCCATTTCCTCTTTTCTTAGATTGTTATCTTGGCTTTTTGCATCTGTGTTAAACATAGGGACACTTTGTAAAATCATCCATTGCTCTGACAGAGTAGTATTTTTGAAAGCTGGTCCAAAATATCACTTATTAGTCCAAATAAAAAAAGGTGCTTTAATAGGATTAGTTTACAGCAGGAGTGCGCAAACTTTCTGCACTGCGCCCTCCCTTACCTTTAATCCGTTGTCAAATGACATGTCAAATGGTCATGTGACGTCACATCACCCCGTCGTCGTCCGAAGCCGGCTAAATTTAGATATGTGAGTTACAGAGGCCTCGCGCTCAAGAGCGCAGGGCCTCTAACTGCCGCGCCCTCCAAAAAAATCTTGTGCCCCCGAGTTTGCGCACCCCCCCTTCCAGTATGTGCTTTGGCTGTTCTATTGTGTACTCCATTGGAATTTTTTTTTTTTTTTTTTTTTTTTTTTAGCCTGATAAAACCTTGAGGTGGACAGCAAAATGGCAGCAGTCAGAACGCCAACCTGTTTTTAGAGGGGACAGCAGCTTACAGGTCTGTGTGGTAGTGAATGGACAATCATTTAGATGGACAATTTAGATTTTTAAATAACTGTTTTTTAACTCTGTCACTGCAATGCTCTTCTCAAACTGTTGAATATCCCTAACGATTGCAGCATACGTTAAATTCATTACTACTCGTTCTTTTGCTGTTTACCGTTAAGCTTTCTGGGCTAAATATTAAAGGGAATTAAACAGGCCGCATGTTACAAGACAAATGAGACGAAATGGTTCAAAAGGTGTCGCAAAGGTGAGCATTTGCCCATTCTTGTAAATCCCATGTAGCCCCCTTTTGTGACTACTATTGCGTTAAGGAGATTAATGGGCCCTAATGGGTTAACTATGTCGGCTCATGCAGGGTAACGCCCCTCTCCCATCACATGGTAAAAAGTGACTTGGCAGAAAATAAGCGACGCCCACTTTGTCTGGCGGTCAGTGATGTCACCAGCAGGGTATACAAGACTGCCCCGAATGTTCTATAACTCAGGTCTCCAGGAGTGGTAGTTGGAGAAGACTCACAGTGTAAATATGTTTACTTGTATAGTTAGTGTTAAGTGATACTGTCCTTTCCCTGTTTGTTATTTTATAGTTCGGGAAAAGTCCCATCCAGTTAGTGTCCATAGCATGGTGCCTGAGAGTGTTGCAGGCTCACAAAGAGGACGCCTATGTCCTATTGGGTTATCCGATTAGTAGCCCTGGGACCTATTCGGATCGGCCCTGCTATGAGGCCTACAGTTACCTCAGAAATATAGTGCCCAAGAGTGGCATGCAGTTCTCTGCCCTGGGAAATTATCCCACATTTCAAGATAGTAAGGGTAATCCAAGATGGAGCTCAATTGAAACGGAGTTACGGACACTCCACAGAAGATGGCCATTTAAGATGACAATAACAGGAACAAGATTAAATACCTCCCCAGCGCATTAAGAGTGGGTGTTACTTATGGAAGATATTAATGGTGCAAACACTGAGAATATACAAGAAGTATGTCTATTGTGTATAATGTCAGTGTGAGGAGCAATGTGGACGGCTGTTAACAAAGCTCCTGTTTGTACTATAAAAGTTCCTGGCGCCCATCATTATTCTATCTGCATATCCACGACCAGCCTGCGTGGATCCAGCACCCTGACAAGGTGGGAGAGACTGAACAGAGCCATGTACAGAGTCAACGGATGTAAACGCCTTAAGAGCCGAGCAAGGAGGGTTACAACCATACAGTATATGTTTATATGTGGTACTGGATTTCTGAGATCCAAGCCCTAGTTACAGTAATGATATTTAAAAAAAAAAAGTTATGACAACATTCATGTCTCAGACAAACCCCCTGCCAAATAATCACACAGCACTCCTACTGCAGCCAGGGATTCTGGGTAGTGACATGCAAATGAACACTCATTGAGCAGTGCTCTATAACTACAGTTCTCATCTGGAAAGAGCAATGGAGCATGCTAGTTGTTTTGAATTGTATAGTGTAAAAATTATTCATCTCTAAGCAAACAAATAATTTCCCACTGCAGATGTTTTGTGAAGAAACCCCAGCTGTGCACGTATACAATGTAATTTAATCTAACACATTTATAAAGTCTTTAGTGGCTATTAAAATTAATGAGCAACTTCATTGTAAACAAGCATAGTCAGCCTCTACCCATTAACAGACTTTCAGTGCTGCAGAAGGATGTGTTGGATTGCCAGCTTCTCTGGCCCCAAATGGGTTAGCAAAATGTTTAAAGAAAGTGCCTTTCAGGTTGAATACAGCCATTCAGCACACAAAGGGTTAAACATGCTTCTGGAGAGGGGTGTCCGACAAATGTATATACTGTAATACCACAGAGCTGTCAGGTTTCAAGAACCCAAATGCCCCAAATTGATATGTTCTGGACTGAAACCAGCAGTTTTATTTGAATAGACCAGACTTAAAAGTTCAGTTCTGGGTACTTATCTTTTTTTTATTCCTTGTGCTTTTTAACGTGTTATTTTCTTTTTATGATGTTGCACAATATCTGCCTCGAAAATCATAGACATGACTGAAATTAAGATGGCCGCCATTTTCCCATAGAAGTCAGTGGGATGAAGCTCGAGTAAAAAAATCCTTATTTCAGCATGGCTAATGATGAACAGGAAATTGTATATTTGTAAGAGCACTTCAATGTTACTGTATGTACTTTGTCCTTTCTCGGGCTACATGGGACTGCTCCATTAAGTATATTAAACTCCAGTGAGGTTTATAAGACTGCAGATTTAAAAAAAAAAAAAAAAATGAGTGATTCCATTCAAGTGAGTGAAACATGCTAATAAAGAACACATGTTCAGACTTACTTTGCATCAAGATCATGCCCAAACCGCCAAATGAGCCAGATTTAGATGTTCTACACCACAAAATTGAATACTTTTAATTAATGCAGTGAGTTTGATTCAATAACTCCACATTTACAACATATACAGTACAGCCATTTATGGAGCTTTGTAGCTTGTTAATAGTCTGTATAAGCTAACAAAGTTGAATCATTGTAAACCAAACCTTTCCTTCATTTCATTTTATTGCTGGAAACCTTTGCATCAACTACATTTACATTTTAACAAACTGTGAAGTTGTCATTCCTATCAGACCAACAAATACAAATATTTTGTCACTTAAAACAGCAAAACATGTGAAATCTTAAGATGTAAAAAAAAATCAATATTCAAGTATTAGATAAGTGACTGTTTTTTTGTTTTGTTTTTCAACTCAATGCAATTTGTAATGAGTTTTAAAGCATCCTTTTTAATTTCTAACAGATTTTAGACAAGCAACCCAGCAATGCAAGGTTTTTGCAACACTTTCCTGTTTGTGATAATTTGTTGCCAATGTTCCCAGCAGTTTGAACTGCAAACTGTAACAATAGATAATGTTACCTTAGTAATATCATTATACATTGTAGCTACTGAGTTAAACTGACTGAAGGATTGATTGAAACAAAGGCGGCCATAATGATACACACATAATCGGGATTGTTACAGATTTATAACAGCAGCACCAAAGGATTGACATTTTAGGAAAGAATGTAGAAATATAATTTTTCACATGCTTTACATATAAAAAGACGGGGAAAAACGGGGGGGGGGGGAATGTTTTAAGTTTTAAATAATGAGATTATATTGAAGTACTGTACACAGAGCTCAAAAGCTTTTGCTACCCGCTCTTGGCAACTTCACATTGCTAATTTGTTCTTTTGACTGCTTTTCCGTTTGCAGGATTGCAATAAATGAACACACAGAGGATATATCTTCCTACTGCTCTATACTGACAGATTCAATACAAGAGATTGCAGAAAAAGGAATGCTAAAATAGAACCAGGGAAAAAAGCAGCAAGATCAAATGATTCGGGTTTCTTTATCATGCTCACACACACTTTCTCCCTTTTCATACAAGGCATTTTTTAGATGTTGCAACATTTTAGCCAGCAGAGACCAGAAAAGAAAACTGAATGTTAAATTACAATAGAAAATGTATGTGTACATAAAACGTAGTAAAAGAGATTTACCCATCTCAAGTACAGCTTAAAAGTGCCACCTACTCATCCACTTTGTTGTACGTTACCAAGAACTGAAAGTGGGAGCCATAAGAATAGCATATTGTCTTAATTAGGGCAAACATTTTGGACCATTTTCAAGTTAGTAGGTTACTCATACATTAACAGGTCTAACTTTTACAAAAAAGCTGTCGTTCCTACAAATGTTTGCCTTTCATCTTTTAACCGGATCACATCATTCATTGTCAACTCCTCTAATAGTTTTCTACTCCACAAGCCCCTAACATGCTTTGAAATGATCATCTGCAACACTATTGTGATGTCTCCTTCTGCCATCTTTCACCTGCATTAAAAAAGTCCCAAAAGTGCAATTCTTGTACTTCCAGGCAAGAAAAAGCAGAGCGACGGACACTTAGGCCCGGGCCATAGAGGTGTGGGGAGAGCGGAGGCGCGCTAACGCTGAGGCTCGCCTGCTTCAGTCAGCGCGATAGCACGGACTTGCAGGCGAGCCAGCGTGCGCGAAGGGAGCCGGGGGGGAGGTGGTTGGAGGCGGGGCAGTGACGTCGCTGGACCAATCGCCCGCGACGCACTGACGTCAATGTCACGGCGCCGTGACGTTGACGCTGCTGAAAGCTGATTGGAGGTTTTCAGCCGACAGCGCGCAGAAAAACAGCTTGGCGCTCGGCTGAAAACTCCAAAGCCTGAGCACGCCTGCGGACGCTCGCGTGAGCCCCCTCTCAAGGCATCTTCATTGAGGATGCAGGGGCTCAGCGCGGAGCGTCCGCACGCCTCAGCACGGCTGGTCCATCTATGGACGCAGACTTAGATTGGACATGACAAAATTTTATTTTCGCACTTAATTCGCTAGAGAAAAATTGTTTTTTCTGTACAAGGTGTGTAATATCACTCAATTTCACGATAAATTGCATTATTTTTATTTTAGAATCACAAAACCATATCTAAACCTTAAAGTAAGCTTTATGCACTGCTATGATAGTAATATTTCCAAAGATCAATGTGTAAGAGAGTGGCTCGGTGAGTAAAGTAAAACAATGACACCAAGTTTGAATCACGAGAACCCGATTCAATTCCCTGTGTCAGCTCTTTATGATCTCAGGCAAGTCACTTTAACTCCCTGTGCCCCAGGCACCAAAAACATAGACTGTAAGCCAGTGGCGTAGCTAAACTTGCTGACTGCTAGTGTGCATGCGCGACATGCGTTTGCAGAGTGGAACCCCAAGAGCGCGGGCCTCTGTTTCTGTAAAAATCCTATGTGCTCTGTACCACGCACTATACTGTAATCGTAAGGCACTTTGTCTCTCATTGGGAGAAAAGTGCTGTATGAAATAAAAAAGTTATTAAAAGTTAAACAGAGTTTACTGTAGAGTCCTGATATGAGTAATAGAAACATCAATGTACATTCTATCTGAACACACATTACGTTATGGGAGACAAATAGTCTCATATCTAGACATCTCTAGCATATGAACACACATTCCCTTGAAAACGGCATTACATTTTTGTCTCAGACAAGAATAAAAAACATTTTCAGTACAGCCCATGAATACAATATTATTTGAATGAGAATACGAGATGTATGAAGATGAACCAGAGAGATCGTAAACATCAGACCTGCCTGTGGCTTTGTGGCTAAAATGGTGTTCAACCAAACCAAGTAAGTAGAGCCACACAGTTGGTTAGCCTCGAAGACACATTTGCTCTCTAATCGAAACAGAGATGAAAGCAGGTTACCACTCGTTTTAACATACTGTTTCTCGATCCTCTATATGTATCTTATAAGTGAATGTGTAGATGCTTGGTTATTACCAGAACATGGCAGAGGTTCTTTGAGGAGACGCTTGAGAAATGCTGCTATAACAGTAGCAGTACCACAATACTCATAATAGAGAGTAAGACCGAAGTTATACTTATGGCAACTTATACTTATGATATTCTATTACAATGTACACTAAGGCAGAAATCCTCTGTTGTTCAAATGCACATGCTCCAGACCCCAATACCGACAACACAAATAAACCTGTATACTGTACTGCATATAAAGTGCATGATCCATCGACTTCAGCTTACATTAAACTGCCTTGTGCTCTCACTTGTCTGTCATCTTAGTCATAGGGTAGTTTTTCCTCAGATATCAATTGCATAAAGGACACAGCATGAGATCTTGTGAACAAATGACCCACTCCACAGCACGTCAATAAGGTCAAGTTTAGTTATGCTGAAGTGACCGTAGCATGTGCCATCTTATCGATCACACTGGAAAGCAAAGCACTCTCACAGATGGGAGCTTTGCGACATCTAGCTCAAGTCAGCCATGTAGCAAACCTTAATGAAAAGACTGATTTTAACACTGTTATTGATCCATGGTATGTCTCGAAGTATGAGCAGACTGTCTAGTAGGGTTTTACTATAGTTGTAACTTTGCATATTTCTGCATGCTCATCAAATAGTATCCTAGCTCAGCTGAAGGGGCAAATGGTACACATAACCAAGAGGCTTGTGGTGCAAAATGTAAACAAATACGGTATCACATGTGAAATGTTTGAATTGAACAATATGGACCATGTCATTTTACATCTAATGGGAGTCGATAAAAGTACTCTGTTCTATTTTTTCACTTGACACTGGGAACCAAAAATTCCCTTTAATGGAGCATCAAAACCTGATATGGTTTAGTTAATCTGGACCTGAATTTGCAACTGTGAGAATAGTGTACTGTGGCACAAGAGGTCAAAATGTGAAAATGTGATTAAGGCCACTTAGATCTCATTATTTTCATAAATAGTTCACAGTAATGAGTAACTTTGTAAAAATGTCGCCCTATGTATCTGTTTCCTTTTTTTTTATTTTTTTTGTAGAAACATTTTCTACCAGATGAAAAAAGGCTAGTCAAAGTGTAAATCTCATATTATTTGCCTGTAAGTTAGCAAAACAGATATTAACAATTTTATTTTTATTTATTTTTTTTTTAATTGCACACACCAGGATGTACAAGTCTTTCCAGTACATTGTTTACAGGGGAGATATTCATAATACAGAATAATGATTAACATGTAACTTCTTTGAATAGAAGTTCTTGATTAAATTAGTGGTTAGACATTATATACCTTTACATTTTCCGCCTAACTCCATCGGATTCATGAATCTTATACATTTTTTGTACTGTTGTGTGAGGCTTATAGTAGACAGAAAGAGATGGGAAAAAATGGGGAAAGAAAGAAAGGGCAGGGAAGGTATAGGGAATGGGAAAGGAGGAGGAGACAGGGTAGGGGAGGAATGGGGGGGGCGGATCCGCTTTAAGATAGGCGAGCCTTGGGACGAGCCGGGTAGGTGGACCTGAACAGGTTGCTCCACACCCCCCCCCCCCCGACCCCCAAATATCTGATGAATACTCTGAGGCCTACTGCCTTTACAATTGGGGTGGGATTTTTACTTTACTTAGTTGTTTGGAGCCATGGTTCCCAAATTTTATAAAATTGTTCTGTGTTTTGTTTTAATTTGGCCTTTAGTTTTTCCATGGTCCTGGCCTTGTTTATTCTTTTAGAAACAGTTCTTCTGGAAGGGGCTTTGATTTTTTTCCAGGCCATGGTTATAGAGCATCTTACAGCTGTTAGAACATGGGAGTTTAGTCGTCCCATGTGGCATGAGATATTTTCTATTGGTTTAGCCAGCAGATAGATCAACAGGTCCAGCAGGATTCTCAGACCTGTTATTTCTTGCATTCTTTTTTGGACCATATTCCAGAAGTTCTGAATCCGTGGACATGACCACAAGATGTGTGCCATATCACCTCTTAATCTTGAGTGTTGCCCATGTCACCAGTGTTAAGTTAATGCAGGAGCTGGGATGCAGAGTGGGAGTACTCAGCCTAACATAGAGCACAGGGCAGACGCGCTCCTGACTGCCAGCTGATTACCAAAGAAACTCCGGAAGCGACGTATACCCACAAAGACGCGACGGAGCCGAGACCGCTAACACTATCAGCGGGGTGGCTTCAGATCGTGGAGGGTTCTCGAGAGTGATGGGGCGTCCGAACGGAGGTTAATGAGATGAGCTGCAGTATCCAGTGGCGCACGCCAAACACACGACAGTGTTTTAAGTGCCTGTTTAACTTTGCATTATGGTAAGTGCAAATTTCTATTTTCTTAAACGAACATGTTTTATCGTATTGATCTGTGCTATGGCTATTTTTCTTTTATACTGCTGAGGTTCATCTCTCCTGATACTCCTCTCTGGGGACATTTTCATCTGATGCACATTCTGACCTGGTATTAAGACACCCTATTGGCACAGTTTTAGAGTCGCTTTAATACTATTGACATCTTGTGAGTAGGCTGCACATAAGAGCCAAGATTTAAACTGCTACACCATTTTTAGCACTATTATCTGCACTTAAGAGTTGTTTGTGTTGTTTTTTCTTCTACATGCTGCCCCTGAACTGCGCTAAAATTGTTCTACTTCAGGGACCAGTGAAGACAGGCCCTACCAGAGGGTTTCTGAGCAGGGAGTGACAACTTTATTACACTTATATTGTATACACATATTGATTTTTTTTCACTATATTGTATTATATTCACTTCACTGTCACTTTAAGAATAGTGAGCACTTTTTGTGTAAAGCGCCTTTGAGATGATTTCATGCATTTATATCTCCTCAGGCCACACCCCCTCTAGCATAGATCGGGTGTACCCAGGAAAATCTGACTTAGGCCTGAGACATAGTAAGCACTAAGGTACTGCTGCTCGCTCTTGCTTGCTTGCTCCCGCTCGCTCTACCAGGAGCTTTTTGCAGTCCTGGCAGAGGAGACAGCAAGCGCGCTTGTGAGGCGGGTATCACTGTGTGTGTGTCACTTGGTAGCTGTCAGTGTGTGTGTGTGTGTGTCACTTGGTAGCTGTCAGTGTGTGTGTGTGTGTGTCACTTTGAAGTGGTCTGTGTGTTTGTGTGTCACTGGGGAACCTGTGTGTGTGTGTGTGTGTGTGTGTGTGTGTGTGGTTATATATGTATTTGTGGTGGGGTTTTTTTTTTTTTTTTTTGGGGTTTTGTGTGTTGTGTGTGTGTGTGTGTGTGTTGTGTGTGTGTGGGTGGTGTGGTGTGTGTGTGTGTGGGTGTGTGTGCTGTGTGTGTGTGTGTGTGTGTGTGTGTGTGTGTGTGGTGTATATATAATATTTTAAAAATTAAAAAAAAAGACAATGTGAGAATAAATTATTTATTAACATTGTGCAACTTTGATAAATATATCAACAACACACACACACACACACACAAACACACACACAAACAACACACACACACCCACAACACACCACACACACAATCACAACACACACACACACACACACACACACACACACACACACACACACACACACACACCACCTTGCTGCCACCACTGCTCCGGGACACAACACCTTCCTCTCCTCTACCCCCCCCCCCCCCCGCGGCAGCCGCGCAACCCCCCTCCATCTCCCGCGCAGGCAGGGATGCAGCTACGGTGATCGGGGCAGAAGGGGGACACATCACCCGCTCCCCCCTTCCCTCCCCCCCCCCACGGGAGCAGCGCAACACCCCTGCATCTCCCAGGCAGGGAGACAGGCACAAGGATCGGGGCAGAAGGGGGACACATCACCCGCTTCCCCCCCCCTCCTACATACATACATACACCCACACACACACTCTGTGCTGCCTCTGTCTGGTGGCTCTGTAGGACCGGCTGCAGCCCCATTGGATGGGAGCGGTCACGTGACCGCTCCTCCGCTTCCCCGAGCGGCAAATTTCAAACTTGCCTGTCTCTGGTTAGTTTCTCAGCTCCCGCAGCACAGGCGCATGCGCGAGGGTGGAGGGTGAAACTATAGCCGCGCTGATAACAGATGCAGGGGCTTTGTGCATCTGTTCAGCGCGGCTCAGCGACGCTGAGTGCACTATGTCCCAGGCCTTAGCCTACTAACTGTGTGCTCATTTGCATGTCATTTCCCAGAATCCCTTGCTGCAGTGGAAGTACTGTGTGATAATGGCGAAAGGCGGGGTTGCAGACCTGTCTAAGACATGCAAATGAGCATACAGTAATATTTCCATTTGCTATATATATATTATATTGTGTCTCACATACATACATACATACATACATACATACATACATACATACATACATATATATATATATATATATATATATATATAAATGTATATAATAAAACAGAGGGGCAGCTGACAACATCAAAGTGAAATTGTATTGATGCCTGTCCTAAAGAAATAAACAGAGAAAGCAGTCATCCCTAGCAAGGGAAGACAAAGGACAGCACTCAAGGATAAATGGCAAAAAAAAAAAAAATGTATTCAGATGGTACAGCACAAACAAGACCAACGTTTCGGTCCTTTGTAGGACCTTCCTGCTGCCGGTGGTGCTGACCCATGTATATACAATATATATATATATACATACACAGACACACACACACAGTTTTCTGAACCCTATAAAAATACACTCATTGAAAACTGGACGCAATCAAAATGAATGGAGTAGACATTGAAGATTGGAGGATTTTTAGTCTGAACAACAGAGACGCCATATTGTCTGTATTCACACTAACTGCATAGCTAGCACCTAAATAGTTAACTGTAGGCATAGCAGAGAAATGTAACAAGGTCATAATACAAAGGGGCCTTAGAAAAATAATGAGACGGTTAGAGAATGTGGAGTACAGGATGGCATAGCAGGTTTCAATGAACATACTGATAAGAGCAACGGAGATGGTTGAAATTGGGTCAAGCCTATATTTGGGCAGGTCTGGATGTCCGTGGATGAGGTATAAATGGATGAGGTATGAGGTATGAATCTGTATGTATTGAAATCAGACCTGCTGAAACCTTAATGTGATACCAACAGAAACTGCAGCTCTCTACTCATAACTGAGAATGCCTATAAAGACTTATATGATGCAGATTGCTTTCTATTATCTCTGAATAAACTATTGGAACAAGAACCGATCCATGAATAATTGACTGGGGTGGAAGTACCTATTTTCATTGGCGAACCAGACATTTTCAGACCTATGCTGTATCCTTACATACTTTTCTTGCAGAGCACAGTATACACATTCTCATGTAGATATGATACAAATAAATAGTGAAGACTTTCATTAGTTTATTGTAAGAATTTACATGCACACAGAGCACTTTTTTAAGCAGATGTTTGTACTCAAGGTGTGAAATGTAAGAGAAAGCTCACAACATTATTGCAATGGCATCATAATTACATTGAGCAAAACTGTTGAAAATTAAAATGTATCTGTCGATTCTAAAACCCACAGGATAATGGAAGAGATTAAGTAAATGTTTGATAGCCACAGAACAGCCCAAACTTCACTAATTTAACAAATACTTTAACTTGTCTGATCAAAAGAGAATAAAGGTGTCAATTACATACATTTTGCGTATTCTACATCCCAATGCCATTAGTTCCCTTTGGACATTGGGAAAGGGTCTGCTTTTTAAGCAGCAGTTCACGTTCATCACTGTCTATTTTATTGTCCTTGCCCTACCCAGCACTGTTTTTATTTTTTAAATCTGAGGCTCTGTTCAGAAGATACTGTACACGCCTTTGAAAAATTAATTGTCTGGGAGTTTAAAATTAAGCTCTCCCAGACCTCAGTGCAATAATATAAGTTACCATGGTAATCCAGAAGCTAAGGATTGTATATATATAAAAAAAAAAAAAAAAAAATGTAAAAAAAAAATCACAAAAGTAAAGCAGACCATGCTCAGGGGACAAGATACCAACATTATGAGTTAAACTATATAGTCTTTGGGGGAGGGAGAGATTGCATCTCGATTTAGGCTAAGGCCCCGGTATCTCCGCTGCAACGCGCGCCCGCGAGATTGGCGGCGCGTGCAGCCGATTACCTGGTCTGCAGCTCACTGCAGGAAGAGAGACCGGGGGGGGCGTGGCGGGGGCGCGGCTATGACGTCACCCGGCAGGTTCGCCCTCATTGGCTGAACCGCCGGGGGCGTGCCGTATCGCTCGACGCGAGTCCTGCTCTCAATTCTATTGAGAGCAGGAGCAGCTCTCTCCCCAACGCAGTGGCCCCCCCTCGCATCGGGCCCATGCCATTGAGGGGAGGGCTCTCGTCCGTGCAGCGTCCGCCACAGCGGACGCTGTAGTAGACAGCGGGGTCAAGGCCTTAGAGAGATACCCTGAGGGGTGCTTTAGCAACTGGATCATATAGAGAGAGGAACAAAGGGTGGATCATATAGAAAGAGGAACAAAGGGTGGATCATATAGAAAGAGGAACAAAGGGTTGATAATCACTCATGTACACTTATTCCTAAATCAAATATGAAATGTATCCTGTAATATAAGAGAAAAAAGTTAGCTTCCAGAAAAGGTACAAAGCAAACAAATGACAAATCCCTCAAACAGATAAGAATCAATAACTACTGCACAGAAAATCTGTTTTCATATACTTTGCCTAGCTAGCGTAAGCTGCTACACAGCTGGCAATTTTAAAATGAAGCCACTTGCTACTGGTAAAAATAATTGGATGGTCTACCAGTACTAAAGTAGATAGCTTTGGATAAAATGATGCATTCCTAACAGCTACATGTATGTCACACGGTTCTTGCACAGTGCTCTTAACCTGTAATCCTCCCTACTTCAAACTCAAAGGCCATGTCTATTTTATTATAACGCATAGCTGCAGAAAAGGGGACAGCAAAGGCAATTTATGCAATGAACATAACACTTTATTTCTGCATCACTATGATGTAAATATAGCTCATGATTCGGCCCTTACTGGAAGTTTTGCTGGTCCCCATTTCATGCATAAGAGGAGTACTTTAATTTCAGCTGCTAATGCTCAAAAAGAACATCTATAGATAAAACCAAAACTTCCTGTTGAAGAAGATTAGCAATAGCAGTGTCAGCACTGACAGGAGCAGGAGATAACAAAATGACAGTGGCAGATCTGCTATTTAATGTTCTTATTTAACCCCATTCAGATGCATGTGTGCAACATTATAATGGCTTACTAGTCACTGCAAAATACAACTTGACAATTGTTGCCGATTCTTTCCAACTATGCGAAATCCCTTTACAGTTCAAATAAATATTTGATCCGTTTACAGTATCTATGTTTCAAATTGAACAAAAAATCCCAAATGTTTTATGTTTTGCTCTGAGCAGTGACAACCTTTTTTCTTTAATGATGTTCCACTCAAGTAAATTCTGTATCAATCTTTAAATTAGGGGCATGGCAAAACGGAAGGCATAAGGTCATAGAAGTCCATGTTAAAATGCACAAAAAGCAACGGTGACACCAAGTGCTCATTTGCATGTCATTTCTCAGAATCCCTGGATGCCATGGAGGCACAGTATGCAAAGAGATAATGGCGAAAGTCAGGGTTTCACACCTGTGTGGGACGTGTGAATCTACTCACGAGTGATATTTTTATTTGCTGTACACTGATACGGTGGACTGTTTTTCTCACTTTTTTTAAACTCCCATAATGTATTTAATGTGTGGTTGATCTAAAGAGAAAAGAAAAACACTTCTGGCAGAAAAGGGGTTAAACAAGATGCTGATTATTTTATATTTTAAAGGGTTTTTATCTATGAAGCAGAATTTCATGCTCACGAACAGGACACCATGTGTTATTATAAAAAGTAGATTTTAATCTCCAAAAGCTCTTAATCTTCAAGAAAAACCTTAACTTAGACATGCAGTAGCTCTAAAATATATAAAGTAAAAAGTTCTTTCTATAGAGTTGTAAGGAAATACACGTAAACAACGGCATTGTAACAAATTCTGACTTTGTGTAACAATCATCTTTTTTCACTGATTTATACTACTCTTACTATTATACGCAATTATTTTTGTATACTTGCATTGTACCTTTCCTTATTATTTTTTATTCCACCCTCTTTCTGTACCCTACAACAAAGTTTGAAAAATTATCAATAAAATCAGAGTAATAATAAAAACCAATAAACAAAACCTACTTATGCCTTTTTGTGCCCCTTTATAGCTAGGTTTGTGAAATATATCAGATAGAGATGTAGCAGCCGTTCATATACTAGCTAATGTGTTGATATCTCTGCTACAGCCCAGGTGGCTCAATTCATGGTTCAGTCAAAGACTGTCCGTGTGCTGAAGCAGGGGTATCCTTAAAACCTGACCTGTTGGTGGCCCTTGAGGACTGGCGTTGGGCACCCCTGTCCTATTCTATACCCGCGGGGCTTACTAAAGTGGAACATTCTGATTGGCTCTTCAAGTGTCCAATTACTCAGCACAAGTGACTCAATCAGTGGCTCAGTCAAAGACTGAGCCACCTGTGCTGAAGCAAGGATATCCTGAAAACCTGACCTGTTGGTGGCCCTTGAGGATTGAAGTTGACCACCCCTGTGTTAGGAGCAGGGATAACAGAAGTTTCCCCATGACTTTTGCCGTGGGTTATGGCTGTGAATGGAGCCACTCCGAAATATCATTTGATGGATTTCCTATCCTAACGCGTTAACCGGTTCAATTCCGACCGCTACATCCACACGTTCACTGTCTGCAGATTGCTGCTCCCGACACTAAAAGACGACTAGGAATGTTTGCAACGCTTAGGACATGGTCTATTTGGAGCAGAGGTCCTGATGTGTGAATGGTGATCAGTTTCAAAAGTCCCAGAAACAAAAACCCTTCTGATGTTGAATTCCATTATCGCAACACTAATATTACACAGGATAACAGATTATATAAGCAGGTCCACAGATATTCTTACAAAGTGAAGTCTCTGGGTCCACATTTGCACTTTGGATCCTTGAGAAACTTGCCATTTACAGTACTTGATTACAGCATAAACTATAATGAACAGGATGCACGTTTTCTGGATCCTGCCAGGGAAGGCTAATTGTTTGATGACCTCCGCTCCACAGAACACATCTGTGCTTGTTATTCTATCTTCAGAACACAGTAGCAAAATACTGCAGGTACAACAATGACTTCACACAGTATTGTAGCAGATTTTACAACAGGAACATGTACCCCAAAAATATTGCATTACATGTGAACTTTAGTAATTTAACCCTTCATGCAAAATTGTATGGAATTACACAACAGGGCAATGCACTGCTCCAAAGGGGTTACTACTTTTACAGATATATGTACGTACGTACAGTATGTATTTATTTTTTTCCCCGAAGGATGTTTTTGGGGAGTAAAAATGGTTTTTGAAGTTAAAAACAAGGAAATGGGCACTTTGTGAGAGAGACACATTATAAAATATGGCGGGAACTATAAAACCACAGTCTTCAGTTTAGATAAAAGGTTCTGCCGGGATACCGGAATCTCTGAAGCCAATGACTTGCCAGATTCTCCACAACAAGTCCAGAGAGGAGGAAGAGTCTTGTTGGAGTCTTGTGGTTATACTTGGAAATCCAGGTATGCAGCCAACGCTCTGCGACCTTGAACTAGTCACCACCTTCTGCTCCTCTGTTGTCAGCACATAGACCCAACATACCCATTCTTATATTATACTACTAAGCTGGTCAAAGAAAATAAATGAGTAAAAAGAAAAAAAAGATCATAAACATTGTGATTCAATAATCTGAACTGTAAAACAGGGCATTGCATACCTATATAAAGTATCATTACAAATATGACTACAAATATACAGGAAATTGCACATCCTTTGCTGTATCAGTGGTGACCCCTTATTTACTTTTTTATTTAAAAAAAATATTTACAATGTTACCAATAAAAGCTATGCCCTGTGTATTTATTGAACCAAATAATGGTAATATACACTGAAAAATGAAGTCACAAAAAATACAGAAAAGGTCCTGGAATTCAGTAACATAAAACAGAGGTGCATCAAATTGATCAGAGATGTAGAGAGTAAGGGACATGATACTGTATTCCTGATTAGTTTACTCAGTTGAACTATGATGTTTTAAACAAACATGCAGTAAGACATACTACTAAGCTTTTGTCAGAACTCGAGGCTAAATGTGTATTGAAGAACTCTAATCCTGAAGTTGAAAAAAATGATGGAAACAATCGCTGATGCAGTGTAACAGTTTGGGACAGCAGAACCATAGCCCATTATGAGCTAACAGTGCAGAAAATACTACTGCAGCTGAACACGTAATGTTCTCTTTCTTTACAACATCTCTGTTGTTGCAAGCAACCGCAGTCTCATTATTCAAAGATGTCTATTTTTAGAAAATATTTTTTTTTTATTTGGCACAGTTGCCCAGTTTATAGTAAAATCTCTGAAGCCACAAAGCTAGTAAACATATCAATTATGGACTATGAATATATATATACACATACGGGAAAACACATTACATTTGTATTCTCACCACTGAATTTGCTCAATATGAAGATAAAGAATTCAGAAAACTGGACCTTCAGTTGAGTGAAAGTGAATATAGAATCCAGGAAACACTCCAGCATCTGTCACCAATGATGGATGGAGAAGATCCTAACAAAATGTATTACAACTGTTTATTTTCATGACAAATAACGTTGGGAGAAAAACAGGGCTCCCACACGATCACAATTTCTTAATTTGCCTTTTAGATCTCAACGTCCATAGAAAGGTTGTTATGAATCACTAAGGCACTGGCAGTCTAATGGCTAAAGAACAGCATGTGGATGTTTGGTTATTATGAAACAATAATCACAACTATAAATAGTTTTTTCAATCAAAATATTCTGCATATTATTACTTTTTTTTATTACATCTATGGTTTATGGTTTCCTGGTCACTTGAGATTATTTTTTTTCCTCTCCAAGTGTTAAAAGAAAAATGCACCTTCCTTGAACCCTTAATAAAGTGAAATGCATATAAACGCTTTCATCCTGCGTGCACTGTACGTACAGTATAATTCCGTATGTTTGCCATACGACAAGGACACGTCTCTGGATTTGTTATGAGCCTGGTATGCAGGGAAGGACTAGCACTGCTCTATTTAATACACTGATAAACCTCTGGTTTTATTTAAAGCAAAGATTCAGTTACATTTTCCCTCGGGTAAAAAACAAAAAATACATTGTACAGGAGGGCCCCGGGCATACGGCGATTTTCAGCTGTACGCATGCGCAAACCGGCAATTTCCCCCTTCTGCGCATACACAACCTCCGTTCTGTGCATGCAAGCCGGCGGCAACAGCACATTCTGCGCATGCGTGACCTCGGACTTCTCCGGTCTGCGCATGCGCAGACATGGCGGTCCTCTTCTCGGTGCCGCCGTATCAGTGGATCGCCGAAATACGGGGCGCCGAGAAGCGAGGCCTTGCTGTATGTTCGTATTGAAGTACTTTGTAAAAAGGGATACAGGACTTGATAGAAATGGCATGGTAAGACATGAGTTGGGTAGTAAATACTGGTGATAATTTCATTCCTTCTCAACAGCGGTTACTGTTAAGGGAAGAAATATGTTTTTATTTCTTCTATAAAATAAAAGCTGCAGTATTTGGGGTGCCTAATAACACTGTTACAAGGTGTGCGGGACCGTAATGAGTGGTCTGCAAACAGGAGGAAGAAAAGGATAGACAACATAAATATAGCACTATATGTACCATCATGGGAGTGGCGGTCTCTCTATTTGCATTATATATACACACAGGTGGTCCTCGCTATCCATCGGTCCGTTATCTGTCGAATAGATTATCTGACACGCATAATGCATTCCGTGAAACGCATTATCCGTCGTCGTAACGGATTATCCGATGCTCACCGCCGAGGATTAACGTTGGGTTCGCAATCCGACGGCGGTTTGATTCTGGTGGATAACCGAGGACCACCTGTATTTAGAGCACAAACACAGCCTTATTGATATCTCAGTAAAACGTACCCCATATTATTAAGTTGGTTTCCAGCTGATAGCATGATAAATATACATCGATCTGCAATTTGTAACCACATCTGTCTACAGAAAAAAAAAACAATTAAATGCATCAATCCCGTCTGGTTTTTAACAGGATGGGAACTACGGCGTCCCTGGAGGTGAACCACATTATTTTCATCTCCGGGGAAACTTACGTAGAATGTACCAGTGTTCAGTCCCCTCCAGGGGAAACAAAATGGTGGTGTAAATCTCCCGCAAGCTTTTTATTAGCCTGTGTGATGCGGGAGGTTCAAAAACATTTACCGTTAAATCTCTGTGGAACCAGGAAGTCTCACAGCTGAAAATAACAAGGGGATCTCATCCAGTAAAAAGGGGGCAGGGGGCTAGGTAGGAAGGATTGCTGCTTTACCAATATCTACTTCCCTAGGGATGGCTCCTGCGAAGGTGAAGGTAAACAAATACGTTCATATCTTGCTTGCCAGAGGGGCTTTGAGCAATGTGTCGTTAACTGCTTTACCAAGGTTGGTTAATATTCAGGCGGCCATATTGCTCTGGGAGGCTCATATAATTAAAAACAATCATATAAATCTATTTGTTCAGCTAGTTTTCCATTAGTCGCACCTTTGTAAAAAGGGGTAACTTTGTCATACATCAATAGTTACTTTTGCATTGACATAAGTTCCGTATTCATCAATACTGAATCAGCACCATAGTTTTTAACAAAAAAACACATACATCTATGCAAGAAGTGTATCTGCGCTGATGCATTTTCTTTTGCGTTTCACGCCATGCATGTGAAGAGTACAGTAGTTATACAATTGTAGAAATTGGCAGATTCTGCACAGCAATTGTGTAAAACACACTTCCTGCTCGCCCTTTAAATGGATGGAGGAGAACATCACAGAAAACTTTTTCATACTTGCCATGTCCATGCCTGGGGCCAACATGCCAATGTAACTCAACCCTAATCTCCTCCCATTATAAATCCTCAGTATTGTCCCAGACCAACGTAGACATGTACAAGAAAAGGCGCACAGCATACAAATACAGATGTTGCCTGCAGATATATTGTAGTACAATTTGCGGCAAAACAAGCACTCTGGGCTAGTTATTAGTGAAGGATACATAGATCCACCAGTAGTCATCTGTTTAGCATTCTTTATCTTATGATTTTTACATATACTTTTACTAGAATATAGGCATACCCCGGTTTAAGGACACTCGCTTTAAGTACACGCGAGTAAGGACATATCGCCCAATAGGCAAATGGCAGCTCGCGCATGCGCCTGTCAGCACGTCCTGAACAGCAATACCGGCTCCCTACCTGTACCGAAGCTGTGCGCAAGCGGGGAGACTATAGAGCCTGTTACAAATGCGTTATTTACATCAGTTATGCACGTATATGACGATTGCAGTACAGCACATGCATCGATAAGTGGTAAAAAAGGTAGTGCTTCACTTTAAGTACATTTTCGCTTTACATACATGCTCCGGTCCCATTGTGTACGTTAATGCGGGGTATGCCTGTACTTTACTTCAGATTGCAGCATAGTACCACGGAATATAATTACAGATAATCTAGCTGCAGTTCTACCAAAGTTTGCTGCTACTACAGTACAATGCAACACTGTTAATTTCAAAGTGCCTCAATGTTCAACAAAATGTATAGGCAACTATTCCTTTACTCGTGGCAATGACACACCTTAACATCTTGAATATAAAAACAAAACACTGCACTCACTAAATAGGAACACATGTTAAACACACACACACACACAACATTGTATTTTCTTGTCTTACCACTAAAGTGTTGAAGTCAGGACTAAAGGAAATCCCAGCCGGGTCATAACTTCTTGTAACAGAGAGTTCTGCCATCCTCAGCAACAAAACGTAGGCATTTCTCACAGACTATCCGAGAGGTTTGTTCATTCTTATGTAAAAATGTGGGTTTATAATGTGTGTGTACAGGTTGGCACTGAGGTGTCCTCCATCATTTCCCAGTCAGTTAGATTGAAAAGAAACACAATGTCCTGCTCTTCTGCTTTAGTTTTCATTCTACAGCAGAGAGTGGACAGAGAGTCTGTTGTCTGGTTACTGAAAGGGAAGCACACTCATTTCCTGCCTACATGACCTCACTACCTATAGCAGACACATCAGACACCCTAGGAAGCACATGGTTTAGATAGTTAACTGCCAACAGTTACATTGAGCAGATGACCCACTTTTCCTCCAGTGAGCTGCTTATTTTCTGTCTGTCAAGTCAATATAGAACAGTTGACATTCACTGCCCATCAGATGATATACCAGTGATTATAGGTAAAAACGTTCAACTTTTCAGGAGTTCCAGTATGTTGACCAACACTTCACATGAACCTGACCCACTAAGTAACGAACTGTATTCCTCTAACATTAATAATTTACTCCTCTTGCCCCTTTCCCAGAGAAATATCACACAGCTCTAATTTGTGAGATCATTTAAGTCAGCCCTACGTTTGCCATGTTGAGAAGCTTGAAAGATTCACTTGTCAATAAAAAATGTGTCAGAATGACTTGGGCTTAATAGCTTTAACATGTCACTGCATTTCTGCTTATTCTGGTCACTGGGGTGCCTGCACCTCCAAACAGCTGTGAAAACAACACAGCCTACAGTAACATGGCCCATGGGCTACTTGTAGGACACTAATTATTAAGCTGTCTTCTACCGCAAGACACCTTCTGGTGCTGGATGACATATCACAGCCTCAAAGTGAATGGGGTTGTACGGTGCCCTAACGTTTACCTGCTTAATAATGATCCCATGATTTCACCCAGAGCTGCTTTGTGATGTGATCCCAGTGCTCCCAGTGCAATGCTTCTAAACTGCCAAATAAAACTTGCAACGTAACCTGAAAGATCTTTCATAAAATGCAATATCTACTGTTGCCCACATTTAAACTATTGTTGGATAAGACATGCAATAGTGCTGAAGGAGATGAACTTCAGTAAACCACATTGTGGATTCAATTCCTGTTTCTCCCATCAACACTTTACTTCAGGTTAGAAAAACATTTTTTTTAAAAATGCAATCCTTAAAAAAACGTTTTTTGAGAGAAACAGAAGGAATTCAAAAGAATTCAAAAGCACCCTTAAAATATTCAATACTCTTCACTTTTTTGTGCATTATCCTTTGAATGTCTATAGTAAAATGTAATTATGAAGCAGGACATTATCTATGAAAGGTCTCTTTATCCCTAAAACCCCACAATTATGTTTCGAAAATGTTGACATAAAAAAAGCAAAAGGTAGCATTAACGTTTGTAGTGTTGCATCCACAAAAATGTTTTATTTTAAATTTGCTACCATAGATTGTATATTTAACCAGTTGTACAGTAATTGGGTATTAATAACATTTCTCATAGAATAATAGCGCATAATTAATGGCACGGTATTCATAATACATGTGTTATATACCACAACCTTGACACTACTCATTGGCTACATGCCAATTATGTTATAGGCCATTTTAGTATCCCAATATTTGCTAAACCAAGCTTCTCCGTGAAAACCAGGACTGCTATGCTCCTAGAAACTTTCATGCACGGGTATAAAAAAACAAGTACAGTAGTAAACTTTAAAGCCAATTACTCCATTTACAAAATGAGATCTGAACTGGGACATCTGTTTATATCTCTTTGAAAATCCCTTCAGTCATGCACTATCAGAAGTAGATTGGAAGGAGCAGGAAGTGCCCACAGAGATAACAACTGAACCATTAGAATAAAGTAGAATATGGAACAAACCCAAAGAAACCGTAGTCGGTCAGAAGAGAAAAAAAAAGTGTTTAGTTGAGTAAAAGTAACGATGGGAGTTTGATATGTAACATGGGTCAACTGCAATTGCCTATTTACAGGTGCAGCGCTGCTAAATAATATATATTTCCCTCAATAAGTTATGTACATACACATAAGAAAAGCAGAATGTGTTCTATATTCTGCCATACTTGGCATTTTCACCTTCAGAGCCAGACTGCCGGGTCTACATTTAAAAACCTGTCAACTATAGACTATAGACAACTATAAAAAGAAAACAGCTATAACATTAATTGAGCGGGCGACCTAATCTAGTAATACTAGGTAGAGTTGGGCAAAACAGTTAAAAATCCGTTTGCGGAATTTCTAGAGCTTTCCATTCAAAATCCGTTCCACGATATAAAATCCGTTAGTGGATTGTTCTAGTTTCAATCCGTGTGGATTCATTCAAAACCTCCATTGGATACCGTCGGCTGGTGGATTTTAAGAATCCAATCCATGGATTCAGCCATCCAAATCCGCGGACTTGGTTCTTAAAATCCACCAGCGGATTGGATTGTAGGTGGTAAATAAAAACCCGCCAATAAAAATTCACCCATAACTAATACAAGTTACCCTAGAAAAGGAATGTCTAAATGTCTTTAGCCTCGTGAATGGTGAAAGATACAAGCTTGTGTATTTTCTTCCCGTGGATTTCTTTGCATTTTATTAAATTGTTGTAATCATTACATCTCGTCCAGGTACATCGACACCTGACTGATGGACATCATGTTAAATGCACAGTAACCATTCACACCCAGCAGGAAGAAGCTGAGGGGATTGCAAGACAGGAAAATGATAACAAGGGAGCGTGCTGTACAGTATGTTATATACAGATACACAAAGCTGGGGCTGGTAACGCACTGCAAAACAAGCAAACTGATTAATAGAAAATAACAAGTCTACTGTACTCAGAAACAGATACTGTACTACAAGATTCAGTGCATATTTTATTATCTGATATAGATGCTTTTCTAAAAACAAAAAAAAGGAGAAAAAAAAAAAGGTCAAGAGACTTTACATACCTGCACGGAGGTAAAAACATGGAGTCCTTCACCAGAACTGAACCAGACAGCAGGATATACCAACATCTTGCAAGACTTTCAGAGCTAGAGACGAGAGAAAAGTACATCACATTATGTTCTAGTGTGAATATACATACAGGCATACATACATACGTAAAGAAAGGTACAGGGCACACGCAAAAGAAATGAAATCCAAATATGTGGATAGGTGCTACTGCCATAATCCTGTTAATATATTGTATATAAAGAAAGACGGCAGGCACACCATAGTTTCAAAGTGAATCTTTCATTCCTCGACGTTTCGGCTCCCAGAACCGTGCACCAAATCAACATCTACAAACGTATTAAAACAAACATCCCAGTAGAAGGCTGGTGTTGGGACAGAAAGCATGAAAAGATGAATCACAACATGCAGGTCTGAAGAAGCGCAAAATAGCGCGAAACGCGTAGAGGGTTAATACACTGTCCCCACAAGAAGTTATTTGCTTTTAAGTGTGGGATAAGTTCGACATTTGAACCTCCCCAAAGAGAAACATTTGAGAGCGCTGCTATAGCTAGGCAGCGGCTCCAGTGAGAGGATCAGTTTCTCCCTATCAGTCGGCTCCTGGTACACTTCCGGTTTGACAACCGCGTGGTGCTCCGGGTTAGTTGGAGATGGGGGGACTCTGCGGCTCTTGCTGTGCTGTAATCGGCGGTGAGGGGATGTGTTTGATCAAGTGGCGAAACTTAACTAAGTTTTTAAGTTGCTTTATGTATGTTATTAAAATTGAAGTATTTCTCTGACGTCCTGCCTGCTCTGCGCTCCCTTCTTTTCTTTGAGTCACCCAGTCAGGCAGTCACCCAGCCAGGCAGGCAGTCACCCACCCAGCCAGGCAGGCAGTCAAAAAAACCCGCCAGAAGGCAGACAAACACAAGACAGGAAGGCAGCAATCCACAAGAAAGGCAGCCAGTAACAACACAAGAAAGGAAGGACAGTCAACCAACCAAGCCAGGGCATAGGCAGGCAGTCACCACACCAGCCAGGCAGGCAGTCCCCACCCCACCCAGCCAGGCAGGCGCACACTCACGACACCACACCAGCCAGGCAGGCAGTCACCCCACCCAGCCAGGCAGGCAGCCACCCACCCACCCAGTCAGGCAGGCACGTCGCAGCCACCCACACCCCACAGCCAGGCAGGCAGTCACCACCAGCAGGCAGGCAGCCACAACCACCAAGCCAGGCAGGCAGGCAGTCACCCACGCCAGGCAGGCAGTACCACCCAGCAGGCAGGCAGCACCCAGCCAGCCAGGCAGGCAGCAGGCAGCCACCCCCCACCCAGCCAAGGCAGGCAGTCACCCACCCAGCCCAGGACACTCGAGAAGCTCAGTCGTGTGCCCATCTAAAAAAACTCCCCAACCTGTATCCCCCCACACCTCCCACCGCCTTCCCGCCCCCCAAACCTCGTCTCCCCTTTTTTCTGACAATCTCCAACATTCCAGCCCACTCCCCCGATTTTCGCTCTATACACTTGCACCACCCTCGCTTCCCCCCCAATACCACTACCCCCCCCCCCCCCCGCTACCACTACTCAACTCCTTATTCCCCAGTCCCAAAAAGAAGATCAGCAAGGAAGGCTACATACGGCAACTGTCCAAACCCCACACCGAAAGACATAACAGACAATGCGCCAACTCCACCACACAGACTGGCTAGATCCCACCCAGATCCGCCCACCCCGGCACCCATTTGTCTGTCTGACCCTCATATCCGACCATCCCCCACCCGTGCATCACACAACCCCGACACCCTCACCCACAACCCCACCCTAATGATAGCAAAAGAACGCAACCAAAAGGAGATTCCATGTGGACCCCACCGCTCCCGCGTTAATGTGGATGAACCACCCTTTGCCCCCACCCTGACCGGAGGCCTCACAAAACGGCTTTGACTCCCCCCACAACCACCCACGAAAATGATTAAGCCCGGTAAGCAGGACTATGCCTGATATACCCAATTAGTTGCGGATGACGCAGCGTCCTCCCCCTATCTCACCAAAAACCCTTCCTAAACCCACCCCAACCTCTCTAAGACCATACACCAACAAATCACCGCGAAACTTGTAAGGACCTCCCCCCTTCAAAACAAACCTCCCCTCTCCTCCCATTCCCCCCCCCTCAACCCCTATTTTGACCACATACCTCCAAAATTTCAACATATATTTGCAAACACAATGTTCAGCACCCACCCAGCCAGGCAGGCAGTCACCCACCCAGCCAGGCAGGCTGTCACCCACCCAGCCAGGCAGGCAGTCACCCACCCAGCCAGGCAGGCAGTCACCCACCCAGCCAGGCAGGCAGTCACCCAGCCAGGCAGGCAGTCACCCAGCCAGCCAGGCAGGCAGCCACCCAGCCAGGCAGGCACCCACCCAGCCACCCACCTAGCCAGGCAAGCAGTCACCCACCCAGCCAGGCAGTCACCCAGCCAGGCAGTCACCCACCCAGCCAGCCAGGCATTCACCCACCCAGCCAGCCAGGCAGTCACCCAGCCAGGCAGGCAGTCACCCAGCCAGGCAGGCAGTCACCCAGCCAGGCAATCAGGCAGTCACCCAGTCAGGCAGTCACCCAGCCAGTTACCCAGAAGAAAACAGTTAAGTAAAAGTTGCGCGCAAAAAATGTTTTTTCAGTGGTAGGTGCGCTATGGGTTTGGGGGGGGGGAGGTTGGCTGCACCTTTCATTTGTCCTGGGCCCCATGATTTCTGTTGGCGGCCCTGCTCTTCTTTATAAACTGGTCAGCAATGTCCAAATATAACTTACCCTGCTGGGAAATGTTCCCGACATAAAATACTCTGATAAAGCCATGTCAACGGACAGGCACCATACGCAAAATGCTTCTCAATAATTGTCTCCCTTTATAAGTGACTTTGGCGTTTGGACAATGTTGCAAGCCGTGAAAAAGAAAGTGTGTGAAAGGCCACACAAATATTTACGTCATCATTATATCCCTGAAGCGAAAACTCAGAGAATATTTGACAATTGTGATTAGTATGTGATTAGGATAAAAAGAGCTAGTGGGAAATACTCACGAAACAGTGTGAGTGGGGCTCTAAGACTGCATGAGAAACCAGTGTATTAGAAAAGATGTATGAAAGCGTATGCGCTTATCTGATCCTCTAGTAAGCAAGCTTTTAAGATAACTCCTTCAAGTATTATTACAATGCCACCACCGCTGCTGCTGGGCTGTGTTCCTGCATTTCAGATAACCTGCTTCACTCTACACATATATATCAAGCCCTGTCAATATGGTTTCAATTATTTCGCTCACTCAGTCATGGGATGTACACTGAACACTTTGCTGCTCTCCTCCTCAGTTTCATCATTTTGAGTTATTGCTTCTTCAGCTTGATCGGGTGCTTGAATTGTATTTAACATCCTGTTTTTGTAGGATGCCATCTGTAACACTTCATACATACAGCAAGGCAGAGCCTTTATACAAAACCCATTAGGTTAGAAAGCTCTACTCGCTGTACACTGTACTATTTGCAGAGTTTTTGCAGGGTGTAAATAACAAATTGTTTACATGAACTACGTATATACATAATGAAACGTGTTATTATTTGCCTTTGTATTCTCCTTTCTGTCTCTTCATTCATACGGATCATTTAGTATGGAATAAATGACTACAAAAATATTTGGGGGGGGGGGGGAGACTACAGCAGTTAACATTATGGGCCATATGTACTAAGCAGTGCTAAGACATTTCTGCACCACAAACTCCTTCACAGCAGTCGTCAATGTGCCCTAAGGTTTCTTCTGATGCCAAATGGTGTCTCCAGGTAGTACCACTTAGTAAATATGAGGCTATATGTAAAAACTGCTCAAAAATTATGCCTTAATCCCCGAAAATGTTTGGAAATGCTGCAGCATTTTCTACTTGTCACTCAAATTAAATACATGCAATACTAGATATACTGTATAACAGAATGTAAACCGTACTATATATTCTACATACCAATAGGCTTTTGGTCCCACATTTTAAAAGCTATTAAAATTAACTTGAGACAAACATTTAAAACTGTACAAGTGTAAATATGTATGTTTTCCCCGACAAATATTCACTTTGTTAACCCTGTTTTGCAGCGGGGAGCTGCCGCTGAGCACAGTATCCTCTGGAATGTGATAAGCAGCCTCCACAGTAATTCCCTGCTCCACTGGGAGCTGCTCCTAGAAGTGACACACATTACTCACAGGGACAATGAGCTGTTAAAGCATTTCAAAGCTCACCCTGATTTGTTCCTTTCACCATTACAGAAAGAAATACATCAAGAGGTTTTTTTTGAGCAGCTTTATAAGGAGAGTGGTGCTAGTCCCATGCAACCCTTATTCACCCAAAGTACCTTAAAGGGACAGTGAGTTTTAAAATACATGATTTCAAGGTCTCAAAAACTCAATTGTTATCATTTCTCTTCTCCAGTCAATACTGTCCAATACTGAATTTGATTTATTGTAAGAGATTTCTACCCACTGATCCACACTGCCCAGTGGCGAATTAACATATTTGCTGCCCATAGGCACTTACCTATGTGTGTATTGGTTTTAGCACAACTATAATTGTGATAACTGTTTGATCTGACACGTCATGATATTGGGAGCTGTTGAAATCATTTCATTGTACTAAAAAGGTAAAGAAGGTTTTAATATGTTTCAGCAGCTTGTGAGCTGTGCCATACTTCTTATTTCCATTTGTTATGGATAATAAACTGGTAAATGGTTTAGAAGACAACAAGCTTAAAGATATATAGCAATTCATTAAAAGTCCCTTCTGGACATTTTCCTCGAATACGTACTATTATGCATTTTCAATGCACTTTGCTTAATGGTACAGAGGGTTATAAAGCGCCAGACCCACTTATCATATTGGATTTGCAATAAAGTGAATGCACTCCGCCATGTAACACGCTCCCTGCCATGTGTAATGGGTGCATCATTTCAAATATATTTCATAGCTGTGCAAATGTAGATTTCAAAATCAAACTGCGAAAAGCATAATAACAGATCATCCAATATATTATTCACCAAATGGTGCTATTTCATAGGACCCGTTCTGGCGCCAGAAGACACCTTGCACCCAGATCCTGTGAATGTGCTGTAAGGTATTTTCCAACTCTAACTGTCCATGAAATGTATGGGAATTGATTGTATAACACTGTTCATTTGACGTAACCATGTATTGTTATAACTCTGTGCCCAGGACATGCCTGAAAACGAGAGGTAACTCTCAATGTATTACTTCCTGGTAAAACATTTTTATAAATAAATAAGGCATCTTCCGGAAGCCAGAAGGTCTTATGGGACAGCAGCGCTTAGTAAACATGGGCCACACTGTTTTCATTAGATATGGGACTCGCACCTAATTGAGGAAAGTTGCAATGAGCACAACCGTGCTAATCCCTGTGTATGTTTAATTTTATTATATAGCGCCAACCATGTACACAGCGCTTTACAATATTACAGTAAGATGTAAATACATTACAAACAATGTGAATAAGTGCACAACCGGTAAATGATAACTTAAGGCTATATGAGACCCTGTCCCAAAGAGCTTACAATCTAAGCGAGTCTGTGCTGCATTGAAAACTAAAGGTTTGGAAACGCAGTCTGTGGCTTAAATATAGAACTTCGTCGCTGCCAATTTAAAAGAAACGACAGAAAGAAAGACAGAAAGACAGAAAGACAGAAAGACAGAAAGACAGAAAGACAGAAAGACAGAAAGACAGAAAGACAGAAAGACAGAAAGACAGAAAGACAGAAAGACAGAAAGAAAACTACAGTGGGGTTTCTACATTTTAAAAGCTATTTAAACATATCCTGTTAAGTAAAGACAAATGGCAGACATGGTAGGGATGTATCTATATATGATGCGGTATGCATATTTTAACAAGGACCAAAACATTTTTTGACCCTGTTTTGCAACTTGGAGTAGCTGCAGGGCTGGAAGAAAAAAAAATGTCACTTCAGTATTTTGGGTTTGTGTACTTACCAGAAGAGAACTTGATTTCCACTATATCTTTCATAGCGCGCTGCTGCAGACATCAATCTGGCAATAATAACACAGTCAAAATTATATTTTTTAGCAATTCCATTCTTTCCACTCCACGTAGTCATTTTTGCATTATGATTCAAACATGCAATTTTGCTTAGAAATCTGGAGCAAGCGTAAACAAAATAAGTTGCAGTTAAAGAAAACTGTTTTTTTCCCCACACAACATTCTGTTGCTCAGAATATTATCAAAACCTCACAGCACGCCTACGCTATGTAATTACTCACAGCTACAGAGGAGTCTGCCATTCCTACAGTTTGGATAGCCTGCCTATACATTGATGGGCATAACCAATTAAATGTCAAGTGCTGCAAAGGGTTAATGAAGGGAAAAAAACAATTGCCTTTCTGCCCCAGTTTGGGGACATTTATTTATTCAACAATGAAAAGACGGAGTGGTATCCTTTAATCCATGGTCTTTCCAACTGCAGTTGTCCACAATAAGGACAACTGCATTAATCCTGCAAATCGCTTTTTAAACAGTTTTCCACAAGTGAAGAATATTTTATCTTACGAATCAGCATGATTTATTTTCTGCAATAATTTAATTTTCAAATCAAACTTTAAGCAATAGAATGGTCTTAAAACACTGAGGGAAATGTTTCAGTATGGCAAACGTGCTATTTTTAAAACTCTGTGGACCCTCAGGATACTTACTAGTGACATTACCTGCATTACTTCTTTGTTTTTAAAACACCTGTCTAATAGGAAGCCACAAATTGAAAAAACAACTCGAGAGTACTCCGTCAAAAACTCACAGTCTACTCCTTACAAGGAACCAACACGCTTCAATTCAATTGTAAAATCTTCATTTAATTAGTTAGAGCAGCAACGAATGATGACTACATTTCGGGCCAACATGGCCTTTCCTCAGATAGGAGTAGCGATCCCACCTGAGGAAAGGCCATGTAGGCTTGAAATGTCCTCATTGCTGATTTAACTAATTAAATGAAGACGTTGCAATTGAATTGAAACTTGTTGGTTCCTTGTACGGAGTAGACCGCGATTTTGACGGAATGCTGTCAACTTGTTTTTTCCATTTGTGGCTTTTTTGCAGTCTTTTGGACCTGCCTGCTTTGAGACAAGCACCTAGATACTATTTCTAAATTTTGTAAAACTGTTGACACAATAATTGTATCTTTTTGTGTATGCATCTAATAGGAAGCTGCAACCAAGAATATTGTGGCTTTCCATCAGCCTAAAATTTGGCATCCACTTTGTTTGTACTAGAGGAATAGTTAAATCAAGTAACTTCAACGTTAAGTATCTCGGGAAGTGGGTGGTTCCCCAAGCTAAAAATAGCACGTGTCAGCTCTGGGGGACCCCCGATTCAAACACTATAAAAAAAAAGGGGGGTAAACATTTTTAGTAGGGGGGGACAGCTGCTTAAAACTACTAGTATTTTCAGATTCATACAGCGTGTCTGAATGGGCACAGAAAGTTAAAGGAAATGTTGAAAGGGTTCTGTGATTTGTGAAAGGTTCGACACTAACGTATCAAGGCAACTGGCTATTTTTGTTAGAAAAATGCAATTACACGAAGCAAAAGCTTTAATAATTTGTGCCCTGTAAAATGGAATTGGTGTTTACTTTCACTGGGTCCCATCAAATACTTATTGTTCTCCAACTTTAGTTCCTAATGATAACATCATAATTACTTTTTCCAATACAAGAAAGTGAAAAAGTGTTAAATGACAATTCTATTGAGTCAAGTGTTCACAAGCAGCCTTACTATAAAACCAATAGAGGAGAGATGAGAAAAAGCCACCCAAAGCATTTCACTACCATTACCAAGCGACTTAAAATACATGTATGAACAAAAAATATAGCTTTTGCTTTTGAAATGTAAAAACCTCAGAGTTTAAAAAGCAATATATATTTTTAATTTAAAAGAGTGATTTCAAGAGTTTATTCTAATAGGAGACACTATTGCCATACAGATAGACTTCGCTTGGGGGTCTTCATTGGTCGTGCCAATGTGTTAGCAGTGGCAGTCAGGGCCTGTGCTAGAGTCGAGTATTTTAAACACCCAATAAATGAAAGATGCCTTCTCGAATACTCTGATCTCTTTTCTGTACTGTGGACAGCCACAGATATTAGATTGTATTTTTTTATGTTTATTTCAATAGTGTTTTTTGCCTACCATACGAACTACAGTATATGATCTAAAAGGCCATGTATGTATTTATGAGCAACGTAAGTAATGTCCTCTCGTAATCACAATACAACTATTTGGAAGGGTTTACACCTTTAACCCTCTTGCAGCCTGTCAGTGGGGCCTGCAAAACTTATTTTTTTCTAAGGGTTTCCCAGAACAAGAACCCCCAATCTTTTTTTCTGCAAGATCCCCAACAGCAAAGTTAATTACATCTTTTCCATTGGTGGATTTTGCCATAAGTAAACTATAACATTTGTCAGTTTGTTGATTGGGAATATCAACATTACTGATATCACTGCTGCCTGGAATGTATGTAATTTGCACAAGAGGCATCTAACTTTACTGTCACTATGAACTGGCTTGCTGATAAAGCATCCTTGCAGCCAACTTACTCTTCTAAACTCACCTGTGGGCAAAAAAAAAATCTACAGGTGTGTATTTGCAAGTGCAAAATCTACAAGTGGCATGTTAAGTGCATTCATTACATACATTTGTTTATAATTATGTGGTTCTCAAACTTTGGTGGCAATCATTCAGCATCTAAAATGTGATTCCCAGCAACTGATTACAGCCTGTGGCTTTTTCTATCAGTATTAGCAGATCAGTGCTGACGGTTGAAATGCTGTTTTCCAGACCGTTGCCCATTCATTTGAATTCATATATCATTTTTATTAATATATTGACAACCTTTTTATGCATGGTGCTTTTCCGCATGATTATTAACATGGAATTAGTTCGCTGAAGTTGGAGAATCTCTGCATTAAATGTTCTGAGGTCGATAGTAGTAACCGCCCACACGTGTTATAGCCCAGGAAAGTGCTGCAAACATACTAATCTAGCATTAGTAATCAAGGTCACCTCTTACCTCAGCTGGTGGTCCCTGAGATGAGAAAGTATGTCCATCCTATGCATATGCAAATAAATAGTATTTAGATCCTAAAAACAGTAAAGGAAATGTGTTTTAGGTTAAATGTACAGCAAAAATGGCTACATTGTTAAACATAACATTACACTTAAATTAAAAACATTACCTGTGTGTAGTTATTGTTTATGTTTTATGACAATATGTACAAATACATTACAGTGCATATTATACACTTTCCAATTATACCCATTTTTATTATAGTGCAAACGCTTGCAACTCAGATACACTTTTTATTGTCTTGAGGAAGTCCAGTCTAAAAATAAGAATATTCTGTTATATTACCGTTCCCTTTTCATTTCCCACAACAGCAGACTTACTGCAATGAAATGTCAATCACCAAACACAGCTGTGAGGGGCTCCCTGTGCATAGAGCTTTGCGCAAGAAAAACATTTGTGGTTTAACCAAACTACATAAAGAGGAGGAAAGTAACATCAGTAGCTAATTTATTATGAAAACAGGTGGGTTTCCAACGATCAAACCCATTTACACTAAAATAAACCCAACATTCTTATGATTAATAGCAGTAGTCCATCATAGTTAGCCCTTTTGTCCAGGAGGTGGCTGCAATACAATGGGCTGATTTACTCCTATATACTTTTTTTGTATAATCACTAGCTGATCCGCACAGATCCTCTGGTAACTGAGATACCATATTGATTTCCCAAGAACCCAAGCACATAAAAAGTTTCCTTTTTCTGCATTTGTGTTTTGGGGAAAACAAAATGACTGCTATCCAAGCCCTACTCCCACGGCCATTATGAAGTCACAAAATCCTCACAGTATGGTATACCAGCTTCCTACTGGACGACTCAGGCAGCCACCTTTTTGTCCAGCATTTTGTCCAGCATTTGAAAGAAAAAAAATATATATGTGAAGAACCAGGAGATCCACATAATTAGGTATAGTGCGGTTCCGCTTGATGCGACTCATCAATTGGGATTCAGTAAACAAATGGTCGGTTTGTGGTTTTAAATGTGATTTTCCCGTAAAAAGGTGATCTGGTTAGCTGAAACGGAGCTAATACGCAGTATAATTATGTAGTGTAGCATGCTTCTTTTCAATGGGGTAAAATGCTACGTGATTAGCAAGCTTTGCACCCATAAACACAGACATTCCCATGATGCCCTGCTCACTGGTCTTGCCTGCAAGGGAACATGCCGCAAGTGGAGGTCAAGCAAGTTAACTTGCTTGTGAAGTAAGGCACATACAAAGACATACACAATTACTTGAACAAAGTCCAACGGCAGAATCATTGTAAAGGTGCACTAAAAAAGCTAGCCCCTACTAGCCCTAGCACAGACATAAGTGGTGCTCCCTAAGAGGAAAGCTATAAATATGCCCACATACATGTCGCCCAAAAGATGCAAAAGTCTTTAGAGTTATCTTTGTAATCAGGGATGGCCGAAAATATTAAATACTTGTGTTTGGGCTACTCCACTGCCCCTCCCCACCGTCATCGGCTCTGTGTCACTATGAGTATGTCAGTATGGATCTGTTTGAGACCAAGGCACAGAGAGGAAGAGACACACCTCAGCTATCAGTTCTTACAAATACTAGCCCCGCTCCTGCTCTCCGATCGCCCCACTCTATTCACTGACACACACACACACACACACACACACACTGACACGCACATCTCCGCTCTCAGCTCTGACTAGCTCCGCCCTCCTGACTAGCTCTGCCCCCATATTGCCAAAGTCAAGGGTGCGTAAACTGGGGGGCGCAACATTTTCTAGGGGGGGCTCAGCTGTTACAAAGGCCCCGCACTCTTCCCCACAGCATTTAAATTAAATGCCGGGGGAGGTGTGAGGTACCTGTTCTCTGTCGGCTCTTCAGCTACACATTGCCATGGCAACTCAGCGTCAAATGAAGCTGTGGGGTCATGTGACATGTCACCATGGCAAAGAGCCTCAATTGACGCTGTGGGGCCACGTGTCGGGACGTCACATGACCCGCGTCATTTGACGCCGGGTCCTAGGAGAGGCGGGGCCGCGAGCGCTGTGGCTGCCACGCAGGGCAGCGCAGCCCAAGAACTTTACGCAGCACTGATCTAAGTCATTAGAAGGCTACATGTTTTCTTATTGCCTTTATAACTGCAACAACCCCATGCCCAAAATGCTGTCCCAAAGGTGTCTAAATGTCTACTGCAGAGTTCCAAACGGGATAGTGATCCCAGAGAATAATGTGTCCTCAAACAAGGGCCCCTTGAGATAGGGCATTATTGGAGCTCTGCAGGAGATTGACAATCTAATCAATACTAAGGAAAACAAGCATAAGTACCTCCCCAGTGTTGGAGTGAGAGCCACCAGGGCAAGAAGCACAGAGTAGCCATATTGTTTGACACCAGTGAATGTCTGAAGTTAAGACTGCTTTTTATACAGCGAGCATTATAAACTATGTGAATAAAGATCTTTGTTTGTACTATAAAAGTTCCTGGCGCCCATCATTATTCTATCTGCATATTGACGCCCAGCCTGCAGAGAACCAGCACCCCGAACATGGTATGAGAGACTGAGCAGAGCAATGTATATATATTCAACTTTAAATTGTCCTCCATAGGTGGCACCTCACTCCCCATAAACTCCATCTTATGTCCGCGACCTACTCACCAGACTGCTGGAGAGGGTGTGGAAATCGAGGCACAGTCCTGCATATTTGGTTGACTTACCCCAAGATACAAGTACATTGGAAAAATATAAGATTAATAAGGGGCGTCACAGATATTCCACTGGACCCTTGGGCATACCTACTACTTGGACCCATCGAACATTTAGACCGACATACTGACAGACTAATATTACATATACTCTTAGCAACAAAATGTGTTATAGCAAGGAATTGGCAACAAAATGAGAAGAGCCAAACCCTTACAAACCCCAATGCACAGCTCTAAGAGACTTTTTTCTCTATATGCAGTTTTAATGCTAACAGTATGGGAGTGTAACATTATTGCAAATGTTTATAAATGTTTAATTATACAGCATCACATTATTGGCGTTCTCCTGCGCTTTTTGCCTTTTCTTTCTTTTTTGTTTTGATTCTCTAGCCAGGGTGAGACTGTACGCATCTTACCTGGAGAAACAGCTGCATGAGATTAACATGGATTTCGTGAAAAGGGAGTTTCCCCCTTCTTACACGATAGCACTATCCATGTGAACATAAGGATTTGTTGAGTCAAATAACAAGCGTTATGTCTGGCGCAAGCCCAACATCCCAACTGTCAAGATTGGTGGTGGCAACATCTGGTTAAGGAGATGCCTCTCTTCAGCAGGGACTGGGAAGCTTGTCAGGATGAAGGGGAGAATAGTTGGTGCAAACTATAGGCAAATCCTTGAGGAAAACCTGTTTGAGTCAGCCAAGACTGAAACAGAGGAGGAAATTCACATTTCAGCAGGACAACGACCCGAAGCACAAAGCCACACTGGAGTGGTTGAAAAAGAACAGAATTAATGTTCTTGAGTGACCCATTCAAAGTCCTGACTTGAATCCAACGAATATTTATGGCGAGACTTGAAGCTTGCGGTCCATTGACAATCTCATTGACATATGAGAACTGAATCAATTTTCCCATGAAGAATGGGCAAAAATGTCACTATATTGTCACTGGGCAAAGCTAGTAGAGACCGAGCCAAAAAGTCTCATAGCAGCAATTGCTGCAAAAGGTGCTTCTAAACGGACTTAAGGGGCCGAATACTTATGCAACCAGTAACTTTCACTGTTTTTTTTTTTTTTAATCATCTATGCTGACATGTAACCTCCTCTTCATATAACAGTGTTCACTTTAAGCATTACAGCTTTGTATAAAAATAGTTTGTCGGAAGAAAACACACACAGTATTTGTACTTGAAGAACTTATTGGTAGGGGGTGAATACTTCTGCAAACCACTGTACACACACACACACACACACACACATACACACACAGACACACACAGACACACACAGACACACACAGACACACACACACTAAACAGGCAGAAGGAAGTTGCTGTTTCTTGCTGCTTGCTTTTCTTTTTTCTTGCTGCTCCGGTTAGTTGCTTAATGCTACTTGGGAACTAGGGATCAGTACAGAAGAGGAGTGGGCTAGTATTTATCATCACATGGTCGTTAAGCATTTGAGGGAGCGGGAGAAGCTACAATCCATGTCACCAACATCTCTACTCCCTCTGTACTGGGGGGAGAGGGAGAGTGGATTGCTTAAGCAGACAGAGGTTAAAGGCAGGGGTGCACAAACTGGGGGGAGCATAATACTTTTTGGGGGGGCGTGGTGGTTACAGAGGCCCCGTGCTCTTCATCAAGGCATTTAAATGAGATGCCGGGGAGCGTGCGAGGCCTCTGAATTACTCACTTTCTCTCTGTTACGTCACTTGATGCTGGATACCAGGTACAGGGGCGCGAGCACTGGGGTTGAGCAGGCAGGGGGGAGCTGGGTCAAAACTTTGCACACCCCTGGGTTAGGGGCTGCAGGCAGGGTTGCCACCACTCTGGGTTTGACCTGGAGACTATGGGTTTCGGCTAGGGATGTCTGGGCTATGGGTTACTTCAGGGCCGGTGGGATGTTTGGTGCAGGGACATGTGCTGGGCCTCGGCTCTTACCTTCTCTGATGGCGGCATCATCCAGTGGCATCTACCCCTGCATTGTCCTATCGAGATAGCTCTGCGATGTTAAATGGTATCATGTTGCCATGACAACCGGCCATTACGTGACGTCGCGCCGCCATTAGGCATCCCGTTGTCATGGAAAAGCGGTGTCGTAGGGTATCCCATTGTCATGGCCACATATCGCATGGCTCCGCAATGTCACATGATGTCCTGTTATCATGGTAACCCGATGCCATTGGACATCACGGAGCCATCTTGATGGGACTGTAAGAGATGTGTGCAGAGGTTCATATAATGGAGACCGATTAGGGTGAAATTATATCTTGGCTTTATTGAGCCTGTTCCTTTATCCAGGAAAAACATACAAAAACAACAAAATAACAAATCCCTATCCCTTTGTATGGGCTAACTTACATCCCCAGACCCTATCTGCAGGACTGGAGGGATATTCCCATTACAACCTATCACCCCAAAGTCTCAGGAGGTACTTTAAGCAGGTGGCCCTCCATGTCAGTCTCTGGCAGGTTCCTGGGTCCTCTGTGTCCAGGAAATATAGGTGTCTGGATATCTTTATCTCAGCACAGCCTTTGTGCTCAACACAGTGTCTGTTTGCAGGCCTCTCTGCTCTCCTTCTGTCAGCCCAAATGTGAGCTAAGGAATCTATCTCCTGTCTCTCACATGAGGCTTTTTACAGTGCTCTCATTTGTCCAGGTGTAGGCTAGTTAATTGAGTGGCTGTAATTAACTCTCTCTCTGCTGGATTCTCAGAGCTCTGATGCTGTTTTATTTAAACAGGGATAAGTCCCTGTTACAGGGACCATGCAGGGGGAGATACCTTCCCCAGTGGCGGCATCATCCGGCGGTAAGAGTTAAATATATAAATAAAAACCTTCTAAAAAAAAAAAAAAAACAGTCCAGGTTATAATTGAACAGAAGGTGGCAACCCTGGCCGCAGGTAAAGCCCCAGAGGGCACCTGTTGCCCACCAATGCTGTATACATTGACCTTACTGCATATCCAGTTTATACTGGCATTTTAAGACTGGGGTTTCAGATCTCCCATTTCTCTTAGCAAGCTGCTCTTTGCAACATTTGTTTACTGATAAAATCCTTCACCAAAGAACAGCAAATAAATTATTACTGCAATGATTTACACAACATGAAGTCCTCAAATGTACTCTTCAGGAAATAGAAGTATATTCTATTAGATTGTGATAGAGATCAAAAAGTCATTCCAGTCATTGTCACAGTCTGGAAATAGAACTGCTGAACTGGGCCGTTTTTGGACAAAATTCTCCATTGAAATCTATGGGGAATTTCATCCTAAAACAGCCAAATCAGTCGCCTTGGCAGTTCTAGAATAAGCTTTAAAGGGAGACGGTACAAATCAGTTTTACCCACTTTTTTATTTATTTTTCTTTACAAACCTAGAGTGTCACTAATATTTGTTTTTTGCTCAAACATTTTAAGCAGCTTCCATTTCAGTTCTTACAGAATATATATTTTTTTTTAATCTAAACCTAAACGGAGGTTCAAAAAGCTTTATTTCGCGGATTAACTGAAATTACTTTAGTAAAGTTAACATGATCATTCATAGATTTTGTTATAGCTTTTCAATGATCCATTACACAAAACCCACCGGAAGGTAAAAATCTGGATCTGAAATCGAAATCTGAAGTCATGTATCAATTCTATAGTGCGCCTGATATTTAGAATGCATTATTCTCCCATCATTGCATTAAGAGTCACAAGTCATTTGATGCTACCTGTGTTTTCTCTGATGTACATTGTACAGTTCTAAGGAAAATAAAAAAAAACTTGCATTTGAGCAATGGCCATAGCAATTGTGATGGATTTATAGGTTTTGTTTTTTTATTAAAGTTCCCCGCTAACAAAATGAGCGCAAAAAAAGCACCATATTTATGCATGAAAAAGACTCTAATTTAAAGCAATTTGACTCTTTGCTATGGTAAACTTGGTGGTGTCATTTTTGTGAACCAGTTTTAAGCCAAGAAACATTGATAACTAGACCCCAATGTATGAATTTATGTCACCAATTTGAATCCTAGTGTCGGCCCTATTTGTTATCTTCAGTGAGTCCCTCTCAGCCCCAGGCACCAACACTAGAATGTACGTCCTGAAATGAAAGGACTAATTGTACATGCAAAGTTCTATGTGCAGTGCTAGTCCATTGATGGTACCAAAATATTACCGGGTTTGCCAGATTATAAGGCAACATTTTTTCCAATAAAGTTAAGTTGAAAAGTACATACTCCTCCTAATCGGCCCCTTCCACTTTGCGAGCCAAACAGCAGTCGGATGTATGAAGCAGCCATGTCGCTTGTGGCAGGAAGCTCAAATCGAGAGACAGACACAGAGACAGTGTTGGTATGTGTGTATGTATTCTATATGTATGTAAACTTTTTTCTTTCCAGCTACTGTTGCAATTAGGGGGTCCGCCTTATATTCAGTGTCACCCTATGATCGGGAAAATACGATAATTTGTTTGCAGTCAAATAAGTCACATGCTCATTCATGTGAGCTCATATGTGTTCAGTTTACTGGTTAACATCAATTTCAAGTGTACAGCGAGTGCTCAGTGATTATTAAATGGATGGAGATAAGAATTTGTCCAGTACAAATAGTGTGCATAGAAATCAGCTTTTGTTCTCTTCATTAAAGAGAAGGCGCACATGAAAAGATCCCATTTTCACAAGGTATTTTATTACTGGAATCCCATTTAATGGTCCTAACATATCAACTTTGTAACTTCCAAAACACACTGAAACAGCAGCACTTGGTGAACTGGCTGCCAGGAAGTTTAGAACTGGGATCGTTTTATGGAGATAGTAGGATCTTGTGGTAGCCAGTTTGTACGCTCATCCGGGAAGTTATTCTTTACATTCATGTCTAATGTTCTGATCTTTACTCTCTATAAGTTTCCCTCAATGCCTTTGTGTTTGTATTGTAGTGAAACATTCAAATAGCTATACTGGCCCTGGAGAAAGGTATAGATTTGTATGATACCTTATAATGGGTCAATGTGAGAGCTATAAGATTAAGTTATAATGTACAGATATTTTGAAACTGTTAGAGATCTTTTTTTCGTATCTACATACTGTATGCTTGTTTTGTAAAGATCGACATACAGGAGGGCCCCAGGCATGCGGCAGTTCCGTTCTAAGGGCCCGCCGCAAAGCGAAAATCTCCGGAAAGCGGAAACGGCAATTTTCGGTATGTGCGCATGCGCAGACCGGGAATGCGCCATTCTCCACACGCGCAACCTCTGCAAACCACCCCCCCCCCATTCTGTGCATGCACGACATCGGACTGGCCTGTTCTGCGCATGCGCAGACATGGCGGCCCCCTTCTCGGTGCCGCCGCATTGGCGGATCGCCGAAAAGCAGGGAGCCGAGAAGTGGGGCCTTGCTGTATATAGTTGGAACTACATAATACAATATGTATTTAATCCACAATGAAATCCACTATTACAATTACTAGACAGTGCAGATAATAGCTCATCATTGAGACTTCACATGCTATACAACTGAAATATAAAACAGTGTTCCAAATCCAAATTAATTAGCATTGATTATAATGACAAAACAAAATCAATTAATTGCTTACTTTTAATACAACGGATGTCTAGCCGATGCACTTCAATCACAGTCTGCTTATTAGCAGATTCCCATCATTCAAGTAAAACCCTAAGGGCATTGTACGCTAAGCAAATCCACGGTTTTAAAATTAATATCAATACAGAATTAAATAAAAAATGAAATCCAACAAATCTACAAAAACAGAAAAAATTGATGTTGATGTGGTCTTCAAAAATGTAAATAGATCTAGTGACAGGGACAAGTTTAATAGTCTAAGGAACTATGCATTTAATGCAAAAATAAATACAAATTTATAAATTATATTTAAAAGTATATCTTGACAGTGGAAATATTATCACTTGAGAGATATATAGATATATCTATCTATCTTTATATATATATATATATATATATATATATATATATATATATGTATTGCTATATCTATATATGATAGATAACACGTGTGAGTAATAACACGTGTTATTACTGACATTCTACAAGTGCTTAGAACCAGTGTCAGTTTTGATAAGTGAAGCCAGACCCTGTCCCGGTGCATTGGGACTCTTTACCACGAAGGGAACGTACACCTAAGAGACGGGAGTTGCCGGAGGAATCTCTAAAGAGTAACACCATCCAGAGAGGCGTGACGTCAGTCCGGAGCTGTTCCAGTGGAGCAGAGGCGCGGTGGCGGCAACACACGACGGGTCGGAGCATGAGTATTACTCATACAATGCTTTTAATATTTGGAATCTTGTGAGTTTTGAATCGTGATGTCCATGTTTTATTAAATTTTTTCTACGTTATCACACGAAGATCGGGCGCTTTTTCATCTTTTTTCTGTTAAGTCTGTCAAGGGAGGTTGTTGTGCCCAAGAAGAAGGCTGCCAGTATCTTGACAAATCATTGTCTGACTTTTCCAGATCACATTATTGGTTTGGTATCTGATTGTTTTACATGGACATACATTAGTTATTTATATTTTATCATGTATTGTGTTTTTATATTGTTTTTCACATTCTTTTATTTACAATTTTTCATTTTTTGCATTGTCATACTTTATAGTATATTACTATTCAGTGCACTGTGTATTTGTCAGTATTTAACATCATATTGTGGTTATTCTTTAACATATTATAGTTGTTTTATATATAATTAACATCTAAATTACACACCATACTAGTTATCACATCCAGTTATACCAGGCGCAGTCTTTTCTTTCCCTTTGTATATATATTTATATATCGATATCTAATGGTAAGAAAAAAAGCAAGCACTCCACCATTGTAATCCAAATAGGCCTGGTGCTAGTCCCATAAAGTAAAGAGTACGTTACCATCCAGCAGGGCAGCGGAACAGCAAAGAGAGGCAGCACTCAGAGGTAAGTGTACAAAGAATTGTATTGTAACAGACACAAAAATCCGACGTTTCGATCCCACAGAGGGATTTTCTCCCCAGGAAGAAGATCCCTCTGTGGGATCGAAACGTCGGATTTTTGTGTCTGTTACAATACAATTCTTTGTACACTTACCTCTGAGTGCTGCCTCTCTTTGCTGTTCCGCTGCCCTGCTGGATGGTAACGTACGCTCTATATATTTATATATCTATAACTCTATATATCTATATCGACCCGGATGTTTAGACGTGTAACGTCACCACAATTCCTCCAACCTTAAGGGATGACCCCATGTAGTTTCTACTGCCCTTGGGATGAATAGTTCATTGAATTCTCCATTTATTGTCCCTGAATATATTTGTATATAGTTATCATATGCCCTCTTAAACGCATCTTTTCTAATGTAAATAAATCTAAATTAGCTAGCATCTTCTCATAAATCAGATTATCCATCCCTTTTATTAATTTGGTGGCTCTTCCCTGCACTTTCTAGTTCCATGTCTTTTATGGCGGGCTGCCTAAAATTGTACTATACATTCAAGGTGTGGTCTTACTAATGCTTTATAGAGGGGCATATTTCTGTTTACTTCCCTTCCATTTAATGCAAGATAAGATTTTGTTTGCCTTTGCAGCTACTGTCGGAATTTGGGCACTATTGCTAAGCCTGCTGTCTACAAGCACTGCTAAATCCTTCTCTATCAAAGATTCACATAATGTTTCCCCATTTCATTTGTAAGTCGCCTGTTTATTCTCGTTTCCCAAATGCATAACTTTACATTTATTATTAAACCTCATCTGCCATTTACCTGCCCAAGTTTCTAATCTATGCAAGTTCTTCTGGAGAAAAATGACATGCTTCGATTCTACTACCTTACACATTTTAGTGTCATCAGCAAAGATGGACTTTACTCCCTATGCCAACCTCAAGGTCATTAACAAACACGTCTTTTGTGACAGAACTGTTTGTGTCCAAAGGTAAATTGTCAAGTGCCATTGTGTTATGTCGGTGTAAGGCTGTTTTGATGATTAGATAAACAGCTCAGAGTGCAGTCCAATAGATATCTAAAAATAATGAATTACCTTGGACTGGAAGAAAATTAAATCCACATCAATTTTCAAATGATCGGGATGAGCAATTAAAACATAATCGATGTTGTCTTAGGAAGCCAAACACATTAATATGTTATTTTAAAAGACATGTGTTTATCTGCTGTATACTGCCCCTTTGTTACGGAAAAGAAAAAACCAGAAGTGAGCTCTTCTCGTCTTTTGACACGCAAGCAATGCCTAAAAAAATGGCTGCACTGACATCTAGTGGCACACATCTGTATACACATTCGTACACACACAAATCGTATTTTATTTTGTATTCTATTTGTGTTTATGGTGGGAGAGTCCAAATGCTGAATGCCGCTTTATTATAAGACCAACAAGATAACTTTAGGCCAAAGATACCACTTTAAAGAGCTGGCACCTTTATTAACAACCAAATATTGTTCAACTCAAAGTTGTATTTTGCCACGCAAAGCATAAGAAAAAAATGCTTCTGCTGTATGAAATGCATTCTAAACAGGGCAAAAGGACAGAGAGTTGAGAGGATGTGAGAGGCTGTTCAGTTCATGGGCTCGTAGAATAAAGTACAGACACTTAATGCTGATTTGAATAAAGTCTATTCAATTCCAGTTCAAGAAAAAATGGGGAATAGAAAATATAGAGGACCAAACCGTCTGTGTAGCAGCACAAATCACATATGCAAAAACAAGCGAGCTATCCCTGAGCAAAGTAGATCACTACTTACGGATTTCTTGTAATAAATTTAGATTTCTACTTCTTCAGGGATCCCTGAAGCAGGCAAGACTTCTGAAACGCGTAGGATTTTATTTACAGACATACGTTCTGTATACACCATCAGCACACTGCAGGTAAGCTCGGGTCGGTTGGCTGCATATATTTTGACCAACGTTCACTCCGCTGTAAATCGCCCATGGCGCTTGTTAGTGACATCAGTGTTTCGCCGTATCAGACCCAATGCTGCCGCAGTTGGTGTGAGGCTGCGTTTCGTTTTGGGAGTTAATTTCAGCCCTGTGGTTACTAAATATTTGACATACAACGAATAATACTGACTATACTTACGGGAGAATCCTGAGCCAAAACCGGACGACCCTTGGAACAGCTGATCCACTACAAAGAACCGTACGATCTGGGATTACAGACGTGGAGTGCCAGCCGGTGAGGATATCGACGAACAGAAGTGTGAACCTTGTGGTAACCACATACTCAGAGCTCTACAGGACACAGCGAATGTAGGGAATATATAATGCACTATTGGGATAAGTGCACAAAACAAAAAGATAACCACCTCAAAGACCTAATTTTTAAGTTGGGATCGAAGGCCCTAATTGATTTGAATAGACCTGAAATCTTCCAGGGAAGAAAAAAAAAAGACAGCTTCACAGCACATTGCAAGTCACCTAACAGATACAGTAAAAGTGCAATAGTTCTTCCCCTTTAATGACTGGAAGTGGACATCTCACATCAGAAATGATCTTTAACCTCTTGCATGTCATTCTGCCAGGTGGTGAACACCACAAGAGCTTGTCGTACTGTATGGGGGCCCTTTTAACATTTGCCAAATGTTCACATGGCTGTGTGCCATCCATTGTAAGGTTTTAAAACAGCAGAGGATCACGTTCTTTTCTTTGTACACAGCTCTGGAACCATGAGATTGGAGTAATGGACATCATATGACTAAAGAGAAAATAATGTTGATCCCTTTTGGGATATAAAAGACAAAGCTTTAGACAGTTGGAATTGATATTTCTTTATAATTCATAAGCATGTCCAGGAGGTTTCTCCCAGCATAAACTAAAGTTTCAAAAGGTGTTGGGACCAAACTAAACAACTCAACACCTTCACTGGCAGAGGGGTTCAAATGTATTCTCAGATTTTGCAAAGAATGTTGCGCTATGTTATGTAGATCTTATGCTCAAGGGAAAGAATTTCCCTGCACCAACACAATCTCCAAAGGAACTGATCACATAAAATATTGCTTCATCGCCAGCGGCACAATGAGACAGGGAGAGAGGCTGTGGATGCAAACTCCTCCCTGGGTGTCAGCTACTTGTATATGATTCAGAAACGGGATACCTCCATGCTCTCAATCCAGCCCAGTAAACAAACCTGATATATGGGTTACTAGGGTAAATCGTTCCACTCCTTCAAGTGCAGTTCCGCCTAGCAACATATATTGCAATAAAACTAAAGCACTAAGCTTTTAAAAGTGTCCACAGTGTTCATTTCATAACTTAAGGCAGCGGTGCGCAAAGTGGGGGGCGCGACCCCCAAGGGGGGTGGGAGATTGTGCTGGGGGGGGCGCGGGCAGTTCCAGAGGCCCCGCGCTCTTCCCCCAGGCATTTAAATTAAATGCCAGGGGATCGCGTGAGGCCCCTGCAACTGTTTACTTACCGGGATTCAGCCGTCTGTGTTGCGTCGCCATGGCAACGCGGCGTCTATGTGACCTGACGTCACACGCTCACGCAGCGTCATCTGATGCGGATGAAGGTAGGCAGGGGGGCGCGAGAGCTGGGAGCAGAGAGACAGGGGGAGCAGCACAAAAAGTTTGCGCTCCTTTGACTTAAGGTATGCCGTTTCCCATATGTCTGCCTAAACTATTCTGAGCAGCACAATGAGACGTTATTCAATATATAACACACGTGGCGTTATATTAAGTTGCTGGATGCCCTGGTGCTTACAAATTACATGCCCTATCCATCTCTCTTCTATTGTAAGGTCCAGATCATATCGGACAACTCTCCCCATGATAGCATATATACCCCAAAGTTACAGTGATCATGTCTGTTATGAAGCAGTTCTCAAACTATTCACACTAAGGCCACGCTTATAGTGCGCGTGACGACGCGACGGGTGATGTCACCTGTCGCCACAAGCGAAAGTTGTAATTCACTTTGCCGCAATGACGCGGGCGACCAGGTCGTCGATTGGTTCAGAGGCTGTCACATGTGACGACAGCCTCTGAAAAATCAAATTTGACAGGCTTCCAAATTTCGCGTCACGCTTACTATAAGCGCACGCGACGGCGGCAATGCATTTGTTTTCGGGCGAAGTCGCATCGCCGGCACTATAAGTGCAGCCTAAGGCCTTGCCCCCGCTGCCTACTACAGCGTCCGCCACACGGACGAGAGCCCTCCCCGCAATGGCGCCGGGCCCGCTGCGAGGTGGGGCCCCAGCGCTCGGGCGAGAGCTGCTCCTGCTCTCAATAGAATTGAGAGCAGGACTCGCGTCGAGCGATTAGGCACGCCCCACGGCAGTTCAGCCAACGAGGGCGAACCTGCCGGGTGACGTCATGGCCGCGCCCCCGTCACTCCCCCACCACGCCCCCCCCCCCGGTCTCTCCTCCTGCAGTGAGCTGCAGACCGGGGAATCGGCTGAACGTGCCGCCAAAAGCGCGGGCGCGCGTTACAGCGGAGAGACCGGGGCCTTAGCCTAAGAGTCAACATTTTCAACAATGAAGAAAAAAAGTATGGAGAAAATAGAGCAGCCCATTTAATAATTATTAACTCTGCAAATATTAGCCAATTCGATCATTACAAAGAATGCTTTAATAAATCACTCGCTCCAGCCTTGCATAATTACATTAAATCAAGCTTCAGTTATAGAGACGCTGTGTATATTTGAGGGGGAAAACAAACCCTCCAGCTCCCTTATATATTGTTAGGGTACAATGTATAGTGGTACTAGGCATCACTGTACACATCAGCCTCCAAAAAAGTCGTTATGTAAATTGCACGGTAAAATCATTCACCTTTACCTGGCCTGCGACATCTTTCAGTATTCATTGCGACCCATGTCACTCCACTAACCACTGTGAATTATTAGCGCAGTTTACTTTAACAGAAGTGAATTAAGATGCAGCATGACAAATGTTATAGGTCAGTTGAACAAAAAAATTATATTTTAAAAGGCGTGCAACAATTACAAATATAAAAAGTTGTGCACAAGAACCAGAAAGCCTCCTGGGGTAATTATGAGAGGCGGGAGAATGGAACAAAAAATATAATCACACAAACGTACTGGGTATTAACAATCAAAGTTCAAGTGATGCATTTCTTGGGCAAAATATTGCTCCAGATGTATCAAATTTAAAATTCTAGTGCTTTCATGAGTACTGTAGATGCAATTCTGGAGCAAGAAATCTGTACATGGGGTGTGTTTGTGTGTGTTTACATACATACATCTTGTGCAGATTTCTTACTCCAGAATTGCACCACTTTTGCCCATACACGACTGTGTAGCGGATTTTGCAGGGGCTTGAATACAAACTGTTACTGAAAGAATACACTGCATATGTTTTATCCCCCTTATATTGTGTATGGCTAAACATGAGTCTTGCGGGCAGGAGTCCCAGTTTCCTTTAATTTTCAGGACACTTGTTCTGTAGCTGAATAAATTGCAATGTCCATTCTGTAAATTGCATACACACATAAATATTGCTATGCAGCACTGAACATATGGAGGATGATGAAACACATACCAAGCCCTATTTTGATTGAGCCAGTCAATAAGAATAAGTAAAACTACTGATTGCTAATGACTAAGCTATCAAAATCTGTCAACGGGAAGGAAAGGAAACGCAAAGGATGGGCGAATCTTCTGTTTATGGCATCCAAAGGCAAGAGAGGAGCCTCATCTAACCCCCGCCCCACAATAAAAGTAAACCAAGGACAGTGGCACATGTAACTCCTTCAGTGCCAGAAAGGACAGCCCCGCCTTGTGCTGCCCCTATAGGACAGAAATGGTTAGAGGCTCAGTCCATGGCAGGATCAGCTAATGGAAGTAATGTTTATGTATGAGGTGATTTACTTATGAAAATAAAGAACAAGCAGGTGTAGTTTTACATTATTAGTGAAAGAGTCCTGCCAGTATGTGCAAACACACAAACACACAAACAAACATACTGTAGCATTTGACGACACAAAGAAAAACTTGGTCCACCAATGTGCTCATTTTACTATCTGCTATAAAACCTTAGAGACTATTTGATTCTTAGTTAATGTTTTTATTTTTAGGATTGCCCTATGACTTTTAGAAACATGTTTGAACTCCCTTATTGTGCCTCTATAACCTCTGTTTGGACGGAAAGCTCTTCTATGAAATCCCCCACCAGCTCTGAATAAGTTGTTCCCCACATTTCCTATGAGCCTCCCGTCCTCCTTCCAATTGGCATTTTACGGCTATTATTTAGGCCTCATCGATCTCATTCTTATTATTTGACATTCAGGGGCTGTGAAAAATGTATCCTTATAACTACGATAAAGCAAACAGGACTGGCAAGAACCCCCTCTCCCCCCCCCCCCCCCGTGCAGTCAGACTTTTAAATAAAAAAACCATGGTTAGACTTGACAGACTTTAAGCTTTAATTGAACGTTTCAACGTACTCGACATATCCGGGTCATTAGTTTAATTAGATTCTACTGTATGTAGGATTGTATATCTAATGGGTTGTTAAATCCTGGCAACCAACAACCCTTTGTCTCCTTAGACCATTCTACAGACATTTCTAAATGTTTATTTCTTTGGTATTCTGCAGACTACACAACAGTACAAGAATAGAATGCAACAGATCAACTTCTACCAACGCAGGGCGCATGGCCGTCAAAAAGCAAGCGGGCGAGGAAACAAAATAAAACATTTTACCATTAGGCACTACTGGCAGCCTTAAAAACAAACAAAAAAAAATATATATATATATATATTATTTTTTTAATATATATGCAGCCTTTGTTTACCTTTACTGAAAACTAATGACCTAACCAGCCGATCGATTCGTTCTTCTGTGATCGATCAGCAAAGATCCTGCTTCTCTGGGTTCACTAAATGGCCGCCTTTCAGTTTCAAATCAATCCTTCAGTCAGCCTAAGTGAGCAGCTACAATGTATTCTTACATTACCACGGTGACATTGACAATTGTTACAGTTTGCAGCTCAAACTGCTGGGAACCTTGGCACCAAATTATCGAACAGAAAAGTGTTGCACAGATCTTGCACTGCTGGGGAAGTGCGTTAAAGGAGCAAGCCAAGTAGTGTTTCTCCCCTCCCTCCCCTGAATCCCATTAATGCAGCTTTGGGGACCCCCTGCTACCAGAGATACTTACCGCCTGTTTCTCGTGCATTTTTCAGCTTCCTTGTCACATGGACTAATAGGAAGCCGACCCTGGTGATGTCACAGCTTTCTATTGGCCCGCGGGGCATGGGAGCTTTGAAAAGCAGCCATAATGTGAACCCCGGAGTGGCCACCAGCACCTACTATGGAGATAAGTACCTCTGGATGCAGGGGGTACCCAGAGCTGAAACTAATGTAGACCCTCTGCTTCAATTCTGTGTTAAAAAAAAAAGGGGGGGAAAGGGGACATTTGGATTGCCTCTTTAAAGCCTGCTATAGAAATCAAAGGATGCTCAATATATTAATACTCATTAGAAATGTGTAAATACTCTATTATTTAATTACTACAGAACCGATTATTATTATTTTTTAACAAATGTAACAGTAGCAAACCGAATGTTTTCCTCCTCCTTAAGATTGCCGTTCTATGTTCAAGACACACATATAGAAATGTCTAGCATAATAGAATCACCAAATCCACCATTCTCCATTCTCCCAATGCCCCTTCTTCATAAACAGGCTGGAGAAGAGAGGTAACCAAGCAAGTAAATGTCAACATGCGTCAACAAGACCCAACAAATCAGAACATTAAAAACGACAATAGCATCAACTTGCAATTGTAGTGGGAGTCTTGAGTCACTTGAGTCTGTCCAGACATACCTCCAAAAGGTGCAGGCCTAGAATGGGAATTGATGGGTGAGAATGTCTCCATATTCAATTTATAAGTTCTATTATGTAACCCCAATATTTATAATCTTCCTACAATGCCAAATAGAATGTATTTAGTTCACAATCCCAAGTTTACATTGAGGGCAAAAACAGGAAGATTGTAGACTGATAAACTGCAGCTCTTGCAAATCAGCAAACTACAGTGTGTAATTCTGTTACCGTATATACAAAATGTAAAGAATTAAAATTCACACAATTTACCTAACAAACTTTCCCACACAAATACTTCCCTGGTCTCTTGAGAAGTTGATATCTAATTAATTATTGATCATAATATTAAGAGAGCAGCAGATTAGTGATGTGATATAGTGCCAGCATTGTACATATATTTAAAAAAAAAAAACAGTTTTGTTTTTCAATTAAAGTGTATTCCTTCGAGATGATGAAAAGGAAAGACAACAGGATTGTCCCTATAAACATTGCTATTTATGTTGTTAATTCCTTGATGAGTCAAAGTACTGTAAAATGCCTGCATACCTCCCGCAGGAAAATCAGGATTAGCCCTAATAGGTAAATAAACAGACACACTCAGGTAAAGTTTCAATCTACGTCTGGTAGTTTTCCAAATGTATCTTTGGCAAAGAATTGAAAGGAGCACGGGGTAAGCCAATGAAAGGGGCACAGACAACTCTGCTTCCAGATTTAAACTGGTGTAAATGTAAGCAATGTGCAACCAATCTCTGGCATATCTATTTAAAGCTGCAGACCAAGCAATATCATACTTTTTTTTTAAAATATATATAAATCAGTTCTGTACTATGAGAAAATACTTTTAGCATTTAAATTTAAAAAACTCAATTACATTTTTTGTTTCTATAGCAACCATTTACAAGGTCACATCCTCTTCCTCTTCTGAAACAGGCCCTGGCACACCCCTTTTTGACTTCTGCCTTCTCTCTAGCGGTGCACCAATTGTATCTAGTGACTGCCTGGTCACATGATCTTTGCCACAGAACTTTGCATCTTTGGTCCTCTCCTGCTGCACTGAAAGCCATTTAGTGAACCCCCGAGCCGAATCTTCGATCGATCACAGGAGAAAGGATTGATCGGCAACTTAACTAATTACTTATTATTGTGTGGATTGTATTGATGCACCTATTAATGGGGAAAACCTTAAACATTCATTTTACCAGGGAAGAACTAGTAGTAAGGAACAGGTTAAATAAAAATAAGTCCCCATTCCCTGTAGAGCAGGGACCTAGCCAGCAGCGTTTTGTCACCGCTGAGCCCGGAGGGGAAGAAAGGGACTGCTAAAACAATCCTTTCCTATATGTGGTATGTTGCTGGCTGCCGAAATGAGCTCCTCTCCCAGCAGATCCCGGTGCCTGATGACACCTCACACACCAAGTCTGGCTGGATGCTCTGGTCAATTACCAGATACCCCCTCCGCACGTGCACCTCCACAACCTCCTGGGTAAGGACAATAAACTGGCCAGCCTTCCTGATGGCTACGGGGCTTACCCCTCTGTTTCTCGTCCACTCCTACTGGACTTGCAAGGGGGTCAAGATGTCGCAGAACTTGAGAAACTACCACCCCACCAGTGTCCCTATGGGGCTGCTGGCAGTGGCACGGGAGCTGGCGCCGGAGGTGAAGACACGGGCGTGGAACTTCCATGTGTACAAGGAGCTGGAGGTGGTACATAACGGCGAATGTGGATGGGCCAACACTCAAGGCCCTGATTCCAAAGATACTTGCTGATGAAGTTAACCGGTTTGCCGTTCCCTGTTGGGAAAACAATGTGGCCAATCAGAAGAAAATGTGCTATTCTAATTGCATCAGTAGTTGTTTGTCCAGTGCCGTCTAAGAGCCGATGTAAACATACATTAACTTATATCAAAAATAAATTGGGGAAAAAAATCACTCAACTTTACCAGTCGTGTTCTCAAATCTTTAAAAATGTAGCTCTGAAATTATTTGAGATATTATATTGGAAGAGATAGACAAAACAATCAAATTCTCCTTTTTCTAATTGCGAAGGCTGGTTTATTTTGGCCTGTGGTTTTAAATGACAAATATCAGAAACATTTGTCTAGAATTAGGTATTTTTGAGATTAGAAGAGACAATATTTTTCCTCATAAAACTGATTTGGCAGCATTCCAGTTATCAGTAGTATTGTTTCTTTGTTGTTCATTTTAAGCTGTGCATTAAATCCATCACACTTCGAGGAGTGCTTTAAACAAATTATTCTTTAATACTTTTAATGGAAAGTTCAAGGCTCTTTTTGAGAGGCCACAGCTCCGCACATATTAATAGAGAACCAAACAGGAGGAGTGATCCGACGGACACAGACTTAATACTACCTTTAGTAACTTTAGGGGGACAAAAACAAACAAAATTCTAGCCATATTATTATGAGCATTGAAGAGACACAGAAAATCCCTTTGCAAAAGTACGCAAGTGTGACACGGAAAAGGTGAACATAAAAAATAAAATGTTTTTTTTAAAAAAAGAAAAATTTCATGAAGGACTTCTCTGATCCACCAAAGGAAAAAGGTTAAAGACAGAGTCTAAAGGCTGAAGGAGTATGAGATGCCCGTGACCCTGAGGTAAGTCTGTCCGTTACTCTGCTGTTTTATAGCTCTAGACTCTGGGATTTCAAGTGATTATTTGTGTTGTTTGACAGCTCTGAATTTGCCTCACCTTAATCTGAAGGTCAAATGTTAAAAAAAAAAACAAAAAAGATTTTTAAAGTAAATAGGGAGAGCTCTAAAAATGCAGCCATCTTGAAGCTCTGCTTCCTGAAGAAAATTCATAGAGAAGTGAACTAGGGTCGGCTTACATTGCGGCTTCCTATTGGCTCACCTCACGCGGGAGATTTAAATGCCCGTGAAGTGCCAGCGGCACCTTCTCTGGTAAGAATCTAAACTAGGGGGTCCCGGAGTCCAAATTAAAATACATACATACATATTATATGCTTTTAAATTCTTTGGGAAGGCACTCAATAACGGTAGTCTTTTGATACACACACACAAAATGGAGTACCATAGGGGAGGAAAAAGTGATATGGGAGGTCATGATGAATACCGATCCTGAATACTGCCCGGCTCCTGTTCTCATACTCTGAACTTGTGATTAACACAGAAGAGGGGGCAGTATTTATCAGAGCAATATTTTTAAACAGATGATCAGAGGGAGCGGGGATGAAGCTCCAATCCACGCAAGCAACATCCCCACTCAGTCCACACTGGGGAGAACAGACTGCCATCCGATGCCAGGGTCTACTGTGGATTTCCCCCAAGTCCCCAATGGGCCATTAGCACCGTGTGCGCGCAGGAGACGTTTGCCAAAATCGCTGTGCACCAGGACTCACATGCGCAGGGAAGTTCCTTTATCTCCCTGAGCCTCATGCACCAAATACTACACTATAAAAGCGCTTAACCATACTCAATACACCTGTATTGTTCTACCATGAACAAAAAGCGAAACATTTTTCTGTTCATTGATGTTGCAATGAAGTTACTTCTTTTTACCTTAGGGATCATAAATCAGATTGCAAACTAGGAGGTATAGTGATTCATAGGGCTTTACTCATTAAGCTGCGATTGTAACGGCCACAGAGAGAGTACAGGAAAACTGCCATTCAAATGAAAGGCCGTTTCCTCGTGATTGCTCTGCAATTGGAAATATCAGAGCTCAATGAATAGAACCAATGGGGACAAATGCACGACGCTCCGTTAAATCCGCTCAAATAATGTCAGGCTACCTAAATACGTAATGGACGTTATTTTTGCTCAGTAGAACGGGTATCCACTAAGCTTATTATATGCAAAAACAACAGACAACGTTTAACTCATCAGTGTAGGGTTAATGTTCAGTTAGTTTAGCACAACCAGGTTTTACCTAAAGTTGGCATTAGCTTCAGCCATACCCTGAAATATGGGTAGCGCGAGCAACACTCTCTCCTAAATAATGTCAGGTTAAATCCCTGTGCTAGCCTGCACGGCCCTTAGTGCACGTGATATTAGGGGGAATATCTCTCTTTTCAGATCATAAGCACTAAGGGCGGAAATATATATATATATATATATATATATATATATATATATATATTATATATATATATATATATATATATATAGATATATATTAGTATATATATCGATATATATATGCTCAACCAGCATAGCCAATAACCAACCTCACACTGATGATACCCACAAGGTTGAAACATGTCTGTGAGTGGGTTTACTGACTTTGCATCTCATCCAGCCTCTTGTCTAAAGGTGTTTTTAAAACAGCATGCATTGGCTTGAGGATTTGCTTGTGTATACGAGCTTCAGACAAAGGGTGACACTGTGTGCTCATTTGCATGTCATTTCCCAGAATCCCTTGCTGGCAGTAGAAACCTGTGTGCTGGGCGATAATGGGGAGAGACAGGGTTGCAGCCCTGTCTAAGAATGCAAACGAGCATACAGTAATATTTACAGTTGCTTTATGCTTTACTGTGGAGGGTTTTTGTCACTTTTTTTACCCACCATAACCTTAATAATTGTGATATGTATATGTGTATATATGTGTATATATGTGTATATATGTGTATATATGTGTATATATGTGTATATATGTGTATATTGTGTATATATGTGTATACTGTGTCTATACGTGTCATCTCTGTGTCACGCTCGCGCGCTCGCGAGATAGACGCGCTCGGCTCTCTCGCTCATCCATACTCTCTTACTTGCTCTTATCTACTCTCTTATCATCTTCTTCTATCGATCTTCCCTCACTCCTAACTCCCTCCCCCCCCCCCACCCCCCACCCCCACTACCCACCCCTCTACACCCACACACACAGTCCATGCAAGATCTAAACCCAAACCCATTGCATTATATATTTGTATCAATAGGAGTGCTACTATGTAGTAAAATGTAAACAAGACACAAAAAAACAAAAGCTACATCAACATGACATTGTTAAGTTAAATACGATCTGTTATTGTCATCAGTAAGGGTCATTCGTGAATCCTTTGGCCAAAGCATTATACGCCTGCAACCCTTTCCAGCAGGTCCCACACTGCTACACACGTTTTTTTTTTATACCTCTGTTGGAGGAAGAAGTCTCTGAATAGACTGGCCATCATAGGTATATACAGGACCTGCCAATTAAAGTGGATGGGTGAGCTTAAATCCAAGGAGGAGCGGTAACAACCTCCAACAGAGAGATAAAGAGAACATGTGCAGCCAGTGTAGGACCTGCAGTAAAGGGTTAACATTGATGTGGTTGGAGGCTTATAATGCTTTGTCCAAGGGATTCACGAATGACCCTTACTTATGAGAAGATAAACAGATCGTATTTAACTTAATTGGCTATGTTGGAGGTAGCTTTTTTTTTTGGTCTTTTGTTGTATACATTAGGCAATGGGTGCATGACATTTTCTGGAAGGGGCACAGCGCTTACAGAGGCCCCGCGCTCTTCCCCACAACATTTAAATTAAATGCAAGGGGAGCGTGCAAGGCCTTTGTAAGTCCCTTACCTAGTCTCCGGCAACTTCTGGCGACGTCACGTCACCCCTGCATTAGGTCACTATCCAGTAGCACTCTTGATAAATATATATTTATATATTTTAGTGGGTTTGGGTTTTGAGCTTTCAGGGACTGGGTGTGTGTGTAAATGTACGTTTGAAAAAACTATTGGGGGGTTTGTGACCCTCCTCCTCGGTTTTAAGCTAACCCCACTTTAATTGGCTTGTCCTAATATATACCTGTGATGACCAGTCTAGAGACGTCTTCCTCCATTAGAGAGGTAAAGAAAAAATGTGCACCAAGTGTACCATTAGTGAATTAATAAAAGTGAATCACATCTGTGTGAAAAGGATTTACGTGAAATGCTATACACCATTAAGATACAATCAGTGTTAATAGAACACAAGTGAAACAAGGCTGAACATATAACAGGACCTTGTGTAAATATATATGTAGAGAGTCTGCAGCTGTTCAAGAGACATGGCTTGTCATCTCAAGGGTACTAGGAAAATGGACAAAAAGACGGTGCAAACTCTCATAGTGAAGTAAAGTTTGTAATAAACACAATTGTGAATAAAGGGTAAGAATTGTGCTCTTCATTCACGTGTGTGTTCCAGGAGCCACTGATTAAGTGGCATTTCTTTTTCACTTGATTAGGGCACTCCTCTGGTTTTCAACCAGGTCAGCCTCTCCGAGAGTTTACAGTCCCTCCAAATTATTCGGCGTGGCCATTACAGATAACATAGCACACTCTGTTGGATCATCTGTTGATCCTGAGGTTTAAAACTTAATCCTGTGTCAAACGCCAAAAATCATTCAATATCAAACTGGATTCCACGCTACTCCTATGAGAGTACTTGTACTTCCCCAGTAATATTGAAAAGGGGGGCTCTTCTTTAATACTTTTTCTTGGAGGATAGAAATGAGCCATCATCACGTTATTCACAGAGAGCAAATAGTTCTTCCAACTGCATCATTACAGTTTCATGCAAAATACAGCTGCAAGTCACACAGCAACACGAGTTCCAGACTTGTTTACTCAAGTAACCAAATATTTCTCATTCCCCTATTGACACAGGAGCCCTCATTACCAGTCTCTCTTCAGTCAGGTGTCCCAAGAACACTGTGAGAGACTGACGGTGCAGGCACACCCACAACATCTATTAGGCATAGCTAGAAGGCAACTTAGACCATGCTGCTTCACAAAGTGGTAGAAAGGGTTAAATCTGGACCGCTTTCATTTGAAGCAGATCTTTTCAGAGCAGAGGTTTAATACTTAAACCTGGAAGATTTCATGAGCTACACAAGTTGTAGATAATTAATTGTGATACATTTGAATATAATATTGCGTTAAATCCTCCCATTTAACAACTCTCAAAATGCTCACTAGGGTAAGAGGACAAACATTACAGAAGAGAGGCGCAGTATGACCTTGCATTATTTAACGAAGCAATGCTCCAGTGTTAGAAACTGGAATTAGAGTCACTGTATGCTAAATGTCTTCTTAGAAATATCTATAAGAAAAATAAGACAAATGTGGCTGTTGCATAAAACTAGTACAAATAAATGCATGCAGAACTACGGAAACTGAAGGCTGTTTCTTTACTGTATTCGAGCACACATTTTGAAGCAAAAGTTCTTTAGCGGCACCTATGAGATAAGAAAAATTCCCTGGCAGTAAATGGACTGCATGGAAGTGACGTCACTTCCACCACCGCTAGTCATCTGAGAGGAGGAACACACACACAATCCGGTTGCCATCTCAATACCTGCGCCGGTGGGGTGGAGTGGGGTCTGCTCTGGACTGGGGGACTTATACCCCACTCCGTGTCTCCGTACCTCTGACACTGAGGGAGAAGAGTTGGGGCTGATCAGTGCCGGGGGACTCCGACAGACCCCCTCCGTGTCCGCAGCTCTGCCGGGGGGGGGGGGAAGAGTAGGGGTTGCTCCGGGCCGGGGGACTATGACAGACCCCCTCCCGTGACCGCAGCTCTGCCGGGGGGGGAGGAGACAGGGGGCTGCCAGCAGAAAGCACCAGCAGCAGGACACAGGGAATAACACACACAGAGACACACAACACACGGACTGACACACTGACAAAAACACACGCACACACACACACACTTCAGTTTCTATAAATATAGAAGCGCAAATAGCTAAACACACGTTCTAAGTCAGACTTCATTGCATTTTGGCACTAAAATAGTGTTTTGATTTTTAATTAAAAACATCACCGTAACAAATACAATTTCTGGTACAAAATAGTGACAAAACAAAGAAGTTTCACTTAAAATATGCGTGCTCAGCACACACACTTTTTAATAAATCAGTTCTGTACTATGAAAAAATACTTGTAGCCTTTAAAAAAATAAACAATTTTAAAGACTTTTGTAATGTATTCTAATGTAAAAGGCATTTTTATTTTTATTTTACTGGATTAGTCATATGATTTACCACTCCAATTTTAACAAAAATCCAGACACTTGGATTGTCACCCAAACTGTCAAATTTTACATCAAATCCCCTTAAGGTAGTGGTTAAGGAACCCTATAATTATATTGTGAAATTCTGCAGAAACACAACTCTCTCTCCCAGTTTTTACTCACAACCTCCCTCCCCCACCCTGCTTTTACTCACAACATTGTCATAATAGCCCAGCCAGTGATGCAAGGGGGCCCACCAAGGCTGATACAGGAAATTGGGTGCGACTTTCGGCTGGGCCTAACTTGTGGCTTCCCTTCGCCACCCGGTAGGTCTCTGACAAGCAAATTGCAGAGGAACAAAAGAGTTCCGCGGAACCCCAGGTAAAAAACACTACAACCATCTATGTGACGGCAGGGGCAATATAGCACGTTGAATAAAAGTCAAGCCCACGTGTAGCCTCTGCCGGTCAAGATTGTGACCCAGTGGATAGGGTTGGTCCATCCTAGGGTTGGAGAGTGCCCCAACCCTAGTAAAATGACACATTGCGTGCCTGGGCCAGTGACCATGACAGAGTATAAGGCATTCAATGAGTCAGGGGGCTAGCCATAGCATGGGCCAGGTGCTGTATTCAGGGACAATGGGGAACTAGGGAAGGATGTGCTTGCTTGCTGGTAGAGTATACACACGAAATCCGGAGCATTGTTCTCTGCCCGGCAGCTAGGCGTTCGGGTCCTCGTCCTGTCGGCACGATACCCATTGATCAGTACTACTTTCCAAAGCTACCAAGTCATGCCCCTTAGGGCCGCCCTTTGCCACTGGCCCCCCCCCCCCCCCCCCCTCCACATTGACCCGTTACAGATTCCACTGTTGCTCCGGATTGGCAAAGAGGTTAAGAGGACATCGCTTATTGGTCGGCACCCAGTTCTCCATGATTCTGAATGGAGGTCAGGAAACTATACAAACCAATGCTGTTCTTTGTGGCCTAAGACCAACCTGTCCTTAGACTATACAGATCTGGACCAGTCTTACCTTGTTACTGGGAAACTGGAAATTCTTCACAGACTATTGTGGTGGCATCCAGGGTAAGCTAGATTCGGCAGCGCCCTGCACTTAGCAAGCTAGGAGTACCCCGTAAGTCCCTGTTTTGTGGTGGTGGTGGTGGTGGGCTTTTTTGTGCTTGTTGCTCACTGTAGACTCCGGACAAATAAACAAACGTTTATTAACCTCTGTGTTCTGCATGGTAATTGCGATCCCATGTTAGTCTAGTCAACCCAATCATGACACACTAAGAATAAAAAATAAACAGAGTTAAATGAAATTATTTGAAAACCCATTAGTATGTATACATATACATAATGAATACAAAGAGGTAAAAGGGAGAAACCTCAATCCCTAAATAATTATTAAATTCACAATAGGTGATACATCAGTTACAAAAGTAACATTGGGTATGTAACGGATGAATCACCCATTGTGATTTTTTTTTTTTTTTTTTAAACTGGTCTCCTTATTTAGAGATTGGGGGTGTTCTCTTTACCAATTCGTATTCATTGTTATACATGAATTGACAGATGATTTCTTCTTACAGGGAGTTGGAGACTTTACTAGTATTTTGTTATATTTGAAAGTATTATTCATTACATTATTTTTCTTTTAATACATGTTTCCCTGTTCTATACGCGCAGGGACACAGTACGTGCTTATAATTAGATATAGATATATCTACAGATATATCTATAAACACACGTGAAATATATAGATCAATATTCCACACAATACATTATAGCTCAAAATAGGATAGTTCTCATTTCCTCAAACAATTTATGTTGCATGTCTCCACACACACACACACACACACACACACACACACAGTTATGCATGAGCTCTCAAGACCTCAAGTTCCTTCTACAGGGTTTCAAATCACGTCCTAACTTATTTCCTGCACACACAGCACAGATATGTGGTGCCATAAAAACGCTGCTCATTCCAAAAACCAGAGACAGGCGGAAAACATAAGCACCATTCAGTAACATTCAGGAAACATTTTCCCTTGTAAGCCACATGTTACATGCCGTTAACACAAAATTGGAAAACACCAATAAAGCTTACAAAACAAGTCACAAAGTATACAAGCTTAGTGTGGTGGTTGAGGAATAAGTTAAAAGGAAAAAAAATTATGGGGAACCGATGGTTTACGTATTTAACCTGTGATGCAGTGCAAGAAGTTTCTATTGCGTCAGTTGGCAAACGCATCATCAGGTACATCCAGAAGTTGTTAACCACAAACCTAAAGTTGCCCCTGTTCTATTACACACACTCACACACACTCACACACACTCACACACGCAAACTTTGATACATTCAATTACAATCCCCAGTGACTTCTTTCTTTAAACCTGCTATACACACAGTATCGCCGCACTATCTCCTTCCGTGCACCCCAAAACTGGAACAACCTACAAGAGACTCTCACATCCACCACCAGTTTATGTTCTTTCAAATCTAAGGCTGTCACACATTTTAACCTGGTCTAACTGTTTCATACGCTCATAATATATATTTTCTTTAACTGTGCATGCAATGTCTTGTATATAATGTATACCCTGTTCATTTATGTAACTGTACTTGTAACCATGTATTATTTGTCTTACTCTGTGCCCAGGACATACTTGAAAACGAGAGGTAACTCTCAATGTATTACTTCCTGGTAAAATATTTTATAAATAAATAAACTAATGCAAGAACTATACAACACTTGTAAAGGAGCTCCTGCTTCCCGAGATACATACCTCACGTAAGGGGTGCCGGCGGCAGCTCTGCAGGTTTAAAGCCCACGGTCACGGAAGCCGCAAGGGACATTTAAGCCGCCATTCCAATAGCCCCACACAGCCCAGGCGGCGCTGCTACCGGCACCCACAAGTGAGAGAGCGTGTTTGAGAGGGGGGAGGGAGAGAGCGAGGGGGTGGGAGAGAGAGGGGGATGAGGGGGGGGGGGATTATTTGCTATTTCAGTTCCTCAGGAGGCGTGGCGGGGTCATGACCATGACATCACGTGGCAAACGCTCGGCGGCCACGCCAAGACACGAAAATCTTGTCTTTTGGCAAAAGCGATCACACATCGCTCTTTGTGCAGGCGAGCGGCGACAGTGACTGGGGCCAGCCCCATAGAGGGCTGTATCTTGTTCATGTCGCGCTCACAGCTGCGAGCAGTGGGGACGAGGCCTAAAGATGACTGTGCACTGCATGAGGTTAGGTATGTCTAGCAAGGGGGAGGTAGACCGACTGTTTTCACACATGCTACCGAAGTGTTGTTTCATAGAAAAGATACAAGGGGCCCAGAAAATACTGTAGAGTATGCACCTCTCCAGCTTTGAACAACAATAGTTGTACTAAAAATAAACTTTTTTTTGGATATCTATAGCAGTCAGGTCAAGTGCCTGCTACACAAGTAAGGGCCCATGGTGATGCTAATGGCTTTCAGCAATGTGGCAGGTCCTTACCTGACCAGTAAATACCTCCAAAGATTTGCTTCATGTAAAAGTACATTTATTAGAAGACCGGTTTCTGTCGGCTGCCTGCGAGTAGGTTTTGTGCATTGAATTTTTTAGCTGAAGAGAGTTAGTTGTACCATGTAACAGCCCTTATCTGTACAGAATGCAGCGTATTATGCTTTTATCAGGTGCAACACATTTGATTAAAGCTGATACAACAGAAGCATCAGTAACACAAACAGAACACATTACTACAACGGGTACTAGCAGTGCATTACATCACTTGGGAATAGGGGTGCATTGGCTGATAAATAGGGGGTCCACTCAAATGATTTATTGTGAGTAGCAGGTGGTGTTATGCTTTGTTCCAAAATGCCTCATTAAATTACAATTTTCAGGCTTGGTTTTATTTTTGTGAGCAGATGGAGCTCCAGTTGAACAAGTATTTGTTCTTACTGGCTTCCAAGTTTTAACGACACGAGTAGGGTGCCCCCGACAAGCTCTTCTTCCTTAAGAGACAAGGATATTTAGCCATTCGTGAAAGCAGGGGGAGGTAGTTGCAAAGGCCTCTGGCTTTATAGGGATCAAGGAAGACAATGGATCAATAGGATATATGACATTTGAGAAGGCATGTGTCTTTTAACCCTTCCAAGGAGCAAGTGCAAGGGAATAGATTAAAAGGTACAATCTGCTAACAAAGCAATTTAAAAGTTCAGTTACACTTAGCAGTTTAAAAAAAATAAGGGCCGTTATATAGTGTGTGCGCGCATCTGCACGCGCCTGTGAGAACGTGTGTGCACGTGACGCACGCTTTTTGTGTGTATGCTGAGAGCGACTGGGGTGGAAGGTAGTGTGTGTGTGTGTGTGTGTGTGTGTGTGTGTGTGTGGTGGTGTGTGTGTGTGTTGTGTGTGTTGTGTGTGTGTGTGTGTTCTGTTGTGTGTGTGTTTGTGTGTTGTTGTTGTGTTGTGGTGTGTGTGTTCGTTAGTGTGCGGATTCTGTCTTCTCTCATTACAGCCCCGCCCTTTTGCTCCTCTTTTTTTTGTGTCAGCTTTGACACACACACACACACACACCACACACACACACACACACCACACACCCACACAACCCCCCAACCAACAACACCCCACCGGGGCGGCGGCAGCAGCGCAAAATCATTATTTTCCTCCCCTCATCTTCTCCTCGTTGACCGGCTCCACGCTCACTGCCATGTGGCGCGCGCGCTCCATTACAGAAAGGCTACCTAACCACAGCCATTTATAAGTGCCGCGCGCACACGGCGAGCAACACGGCCACTATAGAACAGCCCTAATCGTTACAAACCATTTAAACTGCTGTGCACATTCAGCGTTGTACATTTGGCTTACTAGATTACAGTAAGTAAAAGAAGCACAAACAAATGTCACAAAATATAGAATGCATTGACTATGGATATAACATTTAACTGTTGCAACTATCCCTAGGTGAAACAATAAAGTTTATTCAATATTTTTCCAAAACAGAATACTGGTAAATTCCCATTTAGTGCGTGATTTTAAAAAAATAAAAACACATTTGATAGTAAAAGGGGAATCGTACTTTGTACAAGTTATTCAAATTGATCTATGTTACTATTCTCGCATGGGTAATATGGTTTCCCTGACTATTAAAAATCTTGTAAATCAGATTAAAAACAGCATGCTTAATACAGCATACCCGCATAACATACGCAATGGGACGCAGCATGTATGTAAAGCGAAAATGTACTTAAGTGAAGCACTGCCTTTTCCCCACTTCTCGATGCATGTACTGTACTGCAATCATCAATATGTGCATACTGGATGTAAATAACGCATGTGTAACGGCTTTATAGTCTCCGTCTCCCTCTCCCCGCTTGGTGCACAGCTTCGGTACAGGTCGGGAGCCGGTATTGCTGTTCAGGACGTGCTGACAGGCGCATGCGTGAGCTGCCGTTTGCCTATCGGGCGATATGTCCTTACTCGCGAGTGTACTTAAAGTGAGGTGTCCTTAAGCGGGGTATGCTGTACTCATTTTAAGTGTAATGCCATTATTGCTTGTTATGGATTTTTACACAATTATGGCACTTTTTGTTGAGTATGAAACTTAGAGTGATATCTTCTGAGTAAAATGTAACTTTTTAAAGAAACCTAGATCCTATCGGTGGTTTGGCTCCATTTCCAAAGGAAACAGCCAATAGAAATCAATATAATGTGGAATTATTTGTAAACTTGTGCAAATAACAATGTGATCTGCAAAAGATAAGTTATTCACAAATGTGTTTTGTTACACCTTTACGAATTTAGATGGTGGGAGCATTGTAGCTATTAGGGGGTGTGTGTGTGTGTGTGTGTGTGTGTGTGTGTGTCAAAGCTGCACAAAAAAAAAGATATTTATACAAAATGTCTTTTTTTTTCTTAAATATTATTTAATACATTCAACTCACACAATCTATACACACACACACACACACACACACACACACACACACACACACACACGCGGCGGCGGCAGCAGCGCAAAATCATTATTTTCCTCATCTTCTCCCTCGTTGACCGGCTCCACGCTCACTGCCATGTGCGCGCGCGGCTCCATTACAGAAAGGCTGACTAACCACAGCCATTTATAAGTGCCGCGCGCACACGGCGGAGCAAGCACGGCCACTATAGAACAGCCCTAAGTCGTACAACCATTTAAACTGCTGTGCACATTCAGCGTTGTACATTTAGGCTTACTAGATTACAGTAAAGTAAAAGAAGCACAAAAACAAATGTCACAAAATATAGAATGCATTGACTATGGATATACATTTAACTGTTGCAACTATCCCTAGGTGAAACAAATAAAGTTTTATTCAATATTTTTCCAAAACAGAAAACTACTGGGTAAATTCCCATTTAAGTGCGTGATTTTAAAAAAAATAAAAAACACATTTGATAGTAAAAGGGGAATCGTACTTTGTAACAAGTTATTCAAATTGATCTATGTTACTTATTCTCGCATGGGTAATAGTGGTTTCCCTGACTATTAATAAAATCTTGTAAAACAGATTAAAACAGCATGCTTAATACAGGCATACCCCGCATTAACATACGCAATGGGACCGGAGCATGTATGTAAAGCGAAAATGTACTTAAAGTGAAGCACTGCCTTTTCCCACTTCTCGATGCATGTACTGTACTGCAATCATCATATATGTGCATAACTGATGTAAATAACGCATGTGTAACAGGCTTTATAGTCTCCCCGCTTGTGCACAGCTTCGGTACAGGTCGGGAGCCGGTATTGCTGTTCAGGACGTGCTGACAGGCGCATGCGTGAGCTGCCGTTTGCCTATCGGGCGATATGTACTTACTCGCGAGTGTACTTAAAGTGAGTGTCCTTAAAGCGGGGTATGCCTGTACTCATTTAAGTGTAATAGCCATTATTGCTTGTTATGGATTTTTACACAATTATGGCACTTTTGTTGAGTATGAAACTTAGAGTGATTATCTTCTGAGTAAAATGTAACGTTTTAAAGAAACCTAAGATCCTATCGGTGTTTGGCTCCATTTCCAAAGGAAACAGCCAATAGAATCAATATAAATGTGGAATTATTTGTAGAACTTGTGCAAAATAACAATGTGATCTGCAAAAGATAATGTTAATTCACCAAATGTGTTTTGTACACCTTTACTGAATGTAGATGGGTGGAGGCATTGTAGCATTAGGGCAAACCTGCTTAAGTAAGAGGTGCATCTTGTATAATTAGGTTACTTTGTGCTATCTTAGACAAGAGAACAAAGACATTTGTGTGCCTAAACTTGTACATGAGAAAACGCGTTTATACAACAAGCGACACCTCCTATAACACCGACACGGAGAAGCGTTTATTAGTGGAGGTCACATGACCATGTTCTACAAACCCATCAGAGGAATAACCACTCTGGTATGACTACCCCCTTTGTTATCTCGACATTGACACTTCTTATTAGAGGCACAGTTCTGAAATCCTTGTTATTCTAATCATCCTCAGCAAAAACACCCAACTCCTATTCCCAGAGAATAAATTAACCCACTGGCAACAGCAAACTCCTACTCAAGAATGACAGAGAGGGTTCAATCAATGCTAAAGCTTGAGAACCACATATATAAATAAGTGAAAGAAGAGGAAGCTTAATGTTTTTAGAAGGGCAATCTCTCCTAGGACCAAAGACTACTACGGTAGTAACATGCTAAAGGTGTTGCATCGGAGTGATTGATGACCTTTGAACCAAACAGTGTATTGGAAAATGTTTGGTTTCTGAATGGCTGAGTGTGACAATTAAGTGTTTTTTTAAGTGAAACTTCTTTGGTGACACCTACTGATTTTTGATGAGTCAAATCTCGTTGATGGCAACGAAAATGTAAGGAATCGGGGAACACCCCTGCGGCGTGTTCCCCCCTTACCTCCTGCTGCACAGCATCCCTCTGCAAGCGGTCAGAGCGCGTTCCTAATGGCGCGCTTCCTCCTTGCCTCCCGCACACCTTAAAGAGCGCACCCACGGAGGGCTTTCAAGGATCACATAGAGCTTGGCTCCGCCCCTCCGCTGGTTCCACGCACATGTGACGCGCGTGCACCACTCCACAGCTGCGCGTCAACACGAATCTCTCTCCTACGTGTCTCCTGCACCTTGCAGCCTATCCCTGCTTCCGCGGAGGCCGCGCCTCCCCTCAGTCCTATTCGTCCAGCTCTCCTATATATGCTCAGCCTTTCCTTTCATTCTTTGGCTGAGCATAGTTCATGGTAGCCTTGTCTTCCCACTTCCCTGCCTTGCCTTGTTCCTGTTGTGCTTTAACCCTCTGCTGCTTATCTCTTGTGTACTGACCCAGCTTGACTTTAGGACCTCTCTCTGGATTACCGACCCCAGCTTGCCTCTGACCATCTGCTATTCTCCATACCTGACCACTGCTATCGGACCAACTACCTTCCTACTGGCTCCAACCCCAGACCACGGCACTCCAGACACCGACTACTCTCCTGGCACCTATCTACGACCTCGGCAAGTGTTAAGACTAATCCACTCTCTCCAGCCCAGGCCCGGCGATCTTGACTATCCACCCTCCCGGCGTGCCTCCGCTGCTGTGGGTGCGCAGTTTCATACTTTCCCACCTCAGTACCGGGGTCCCGCCTTGTTCGTGGTGAGCGCAAGCGTTACAGTAAAAGCGTAACGGAAGTGACGTGATGGGCTACTGCTGGTCACGCATGCGCAGAAGCGTCCGTTGCCGACAGACCCCTCCATATGGTCTGTGTACACATACAAACAAAAGGAACACTGTTATTAGAGGAATTCCCAGTGAGTATAAGTATAGAAGTGCAAATAGCTACATTTTTAGAAATCTACCACTTATAATTTTTTTTAAAAGCCAGTAGTGGAAACATAACAAGAATTGTATATAGATTAATATAATATAGTAACTGTAATGATCATGTAATAAAAATCAGTGGGGGGGGGGGGGTGCTGTGCACGTGGGTTCTAAAAGTCAAACCTCTGCATTTTCTCACTAAGATTGTGTTTTGATTTTTATGATTTACATTTAATGAAAGACTTTTGAGTAACGGCATTTAGATACTTTACAATCCAAAATATATGTATCTTACTTTAGTTATCATAATTCAATTATATCATGTATTCTAAGTGATGGTATGGAAATCGCGACACAAAAATATATTATACTCAAATCTTTCATTGAGTTAAAAACATCACCATCACAAACACAATTTCAGTGACAAAACACAATTTTTTTTATTTTTTTTTAAACATTAGTCCTATAAAGAGGAGGGGGAGGGGGGGAGGAGGGGGAGGGGGGGAGGGGGGGAGGAGGGGAGGGGGGGAGAGGGGGAGGGGGGCTCTAGCTATGCATACACTTGTTGAACACACAGACATCAGACAAAAGACAAAAGGGAGAAACTATGGAAATGAAACCTCTCCCAATTCTTAGTTGCCCGTATTTACAAACTTCAAAAATATATTTAAAAATACTTTTAGGTTTCAGATTTTGAAAAGGGGATGGTGGAGTGGCACACCGTTGTTTATAGAAAAAACGTGTAACAGTACTTCCCTCCCTGGTGATCCCGGCGTCTCAAAGCTGGATCCAGGTGGACATGTAGAAATGTGAATGATGGCAAAAGCACAAAGGAGCCTTTCTGCAAGTTAACTTACTTTGTATTTAAAGCATCAGAGCAGGTATATGCAAAAACGTGACGTTTCAGGACAGACAAGTCCTTTCCTCGGACCCACAGGTGTCAGATTTTGGGTGGTGGTGGATCACACTGATTAGACCCATTAAGGTCGAAACAGCTGTCTGTGGGTGGGTTTGCTGGCTATGCATATTAACCCTGGCTGTGCTTAAAGCTGTGACCATGCAGCAAGCTTAAGCCTATTGGGAACCATGTTTCAAATGGTTTTGAAGCAAAAGTGGCACTGTGGGCGCATTTGCATGTCATTTCCCAGAATCCCTTGCTGCAGTGGAAGTGCTGTGTGCTGGGTGATAATGGTGAAAGGCAGGGTTGCAGACCTGCCTAAGACATGCAAATGAGCATACAGTTATATTTCCATTTGCTATATATAAAAAAAAAAAAAATTCTTCTTAAAGCAGATGTAACCTCTTAAAAGAGCAATAATAATTCATGAGCTTTTTTTTAATTTTTTTTTTTTTTTTTACATAGGCAAACTGTTGGTTTGAAGCTGGGGGTCTCCGGAGCTGAACCTCATTAATTTCAGCCCTGGGGTCACCATGCTTTCCTAGATAAAGCCATCCGAAGGGGGTGCCAGTATCTCGGCAAAGTTTAAAGCTCCTGGTCACGTGGGCCAATAGGAGGCCACACCGGATGACGTCACAACTTCCTATTGGCCTGATAGGCGCGGGAGCTTTGAAAAGCAGCCATTACAAGATCCCTGCTAGCCGCGCCGGAGCGGATATCGGCACCCCCTGCATCAAACCGAAGTTAAAAAATTACAAATTAAACAGCAGTGTATAGATGGCACCGTTCTTAATACACTTAGGCCATCTTTGGAGGATTTTTCTCTTAGGCCTCGGACATGGTGCCGCAGACCATGCGGACGAGCGAACAGGCTGCCTTAAGGCAGTGTTCGCGTCCATGCGGCATGCAGGCGCGTTGCGCAATTAATCAGTTCAAACAGATTTCTTGGCACAACAGGCCGGTCACGTGAGCGGTTCGCCCAATGAGAGTGAACCAGCTCCGTTACGCCCCTCGGCACGCCCCCACCCCTCCACAGCCTGTCTAGTATGGCATGGGAAAGCACCCGCTTTCCCTCAGACTCTGCGCGGGAGAAGTCACTATGTCCGAGGCCTAACTTTGCCACCGCTCTTAGTACACTTTATCCATGGAGAGATTGCCCCTTTAAGTAAAAATAGAACTGTAAAGATGTTTGTTCTATGAATTGATCCAGGAACATCAAAGCTCAAGCAATATACTACATGTGTTTTTGAAGTGAAACTTCTTTAGCTGCACCTATGATGACAAAAATTCCCTGGCAGTGAATGGACTGCATGGTGACGGAAGTGACGTCACTGCTGGCAGAAGAGGCCATCAGCAACTTCAGCTTCCAACAGCAGCAGTCATCTGGGAGACGGAAGACACACACACACACACACACACACAGAATTCGGCCGTCGCCGTACCTCCGCCAGGCCGGGGAACTCAGACAGACCCCCTCCGTGTCCGCAGCTCCGCCGGGGAGGGGGGGGAGGGTGGAGAGAGAGGGGGGGCTGACTCGGCACGCCTGTGCAGAAGGCACCAGCAGCAGGACACAGAGAATAACACACACAACACACAGAGAGACACACCACACACACAGACTGACCACAGACACACACAGAATTCACAGTTACTATAAATGTAGAAGTGCAAATAGCTAAAACGCGCATTCTAAGTCAAACTTTATTGCGTTTTGGCACTGAAATTGTGTTTTGATTTTTAATTAAAAACATCCCCATTATAAATACAATTTCTGCGACAAAAGACAAAGAAGTTTCACTTAAAATGCACGTGCTTGGCACACACTTTTTTCTTTTAATAAATTAGTTCTGTACTATGAGAAAATACTTGTAGCATTTAAAAAAAATGTTTTTAAACATTTGTAATGTATTCTAATGTAAACGGCATTTTTTTCCCTATAGCAACGATACACAAAGTCACATTCCATTGCCCTTCTGAAACAGCATCACCTTTTTGAGCCCTGCCCCCTAGTGAACCAATTGAATTTAGTGCCTGCCTGGTCACATGATCTTCCTCACAGAACTTTGGCCGTAAGTGCAGCAGAAGATTACCCAAGATACATTTAGTGAACCACCGAATTTTAGCGATCAATTACAAGAGAACGGATCGATCAGCAACTTAGCAAATCACTTGCCAGTGTGTAAACTGTATTGACGCACATATTGAATGAATTATTTTTTTATACGACAGCTTGAACTGCAGCTTTATAGGAGTGGAGTTGGCAAATGTTACTTTACTAGCAAAATGTAGTCATGGTCTCATGTTCTCTCTCTGCCCCTGTACGATCATTGGAGAGATAGGATGTGTCTTTGGTTTATAGTAGGTATTGAATCATGTGATGAAAGTGCAGAGTTAAATGAATTACAGGTCAATCATAATTTTCCCGCTTTGATTACTATATTGTGACCAGTTTTACCAGACTATAACCACAGTGCATGAATCTCACAATGCACTTCGAATCATCCGGTGGGAATAGTTAAATCTTTAAACACAGCAGTTGTGAGAAGCATTATCTTGAAAAAAAAAGGGAGAAATATAGAATGGGTTAAAGCAGGAGCGCAATCTTTTTCCCTGTGCTTGTTCTGACGTCACGTTGTCGTCATGACAACACGACATCACATGACCCCGCAGCATCATTTGAACCGCGTTGCCATGGTGACGTGTCACCAGGAGTGTTTGGACCAAGGTAAGGAGAAGTTTAGAAGCCTTGCTGCTCCCCCGGCATTAATTCTGGGAAACGCGCAGGGCCTCTATAAACCCTGCGCCCACCGCAGTGACTCTCGGGGGGCGCGCCCCCCTGGGTTAAAGTGTCACACTGCCATGTTGAAAAAAGGTCTCTCCAAAATAAAGGGAGGGTTCACCAAGATCCACTAAGTGAACGCACCCCATATGGTGTTAACCACAACAAACCTATGTGAATCTCCCCCTAAATTTAAAAGATTGTATAGGTTTAAATTGCACTGGAATTTTTAGACATGGTATTTCTATCCGCCCATAACTTCAGATTAAGGTGTACGCGTCTTAACATTGGGGATTGCTAGAACAGCCAGAGCTATCCAACCAATCCACAGAAATCATTTCGCAGGGTCTGGGAATAACCAAATACTTCTACAGACATATGTGAACGCATTTCATTGAAATATGAATAAGATCATTTACAGGCCAAAAACCGTGTCAGCCTTATCGCCCCAAAGAGAGGGTTTGAGAACTCCTCTGACATCTATCTATATTTGTAATGATATTCACTTTCACCATCCACATTAGCAGAACCTTAACAAGATTGTCCATTGTAGATATCCACTGGTTATGGACATGGACAGACTAATCTACAGTGATTCCTGATTTATTTTATCTGCAGCAAGAAGGAAAAAAAATCCACTCACTGCGGTTGTGGGTGAACCAGGGTCAAATCCCAGCATCAGGCCATTGTGATTGCAGTCACATACCTCCCTGTGCCTCAGGCATTAACATGTAGATTGTAGAGACCTAATCTGCCTGTAAAATTCTATGTATAATATAGCAGTAGATAAATAAATAAAGAGAAAACAACTTGTATGTTCCCAGGTTTTCTCTTTCTTTATTTATCTACTGCTATATTATACATAGAATTTTACAGGCAGATTAGGTCTCTACAATCTACATGTTAATGCCTGAGGCACAGGGAGGTATGTGACATGCCAAGTCACAATGGCCTGATGCTGGGATTTGACCCTGGTTCACCCACAGCCGCAGTGTAGTTACGGCTGCACCTTCAGCACTTTCAACGCAGCAGCTTCAAGTTAACTCCAACTTAAAGCCCTAATTATTTGAAATAATCCCAGCCCGATGTTCAGCAAAATCAACGCACAAAGTATGACCTAAACCTATGCTCCGTGACCACTAGGAAGAACCAATAAATATGTAAACACATTCATGTACAGTATGAAGAGAATATTTATCGGTAAAAACAAAACACAGTGCTGTATCAAGGGCCCTATGGAAAGGTTAGAAAAAGAAGGAAAAAAAACAGGATTATGTCATACGAACATTCAACAATTTTTGCCTTTAATCCGCAAACCGGTATTTCAAAAATACAAGTAGAACAACAGTACTCCACATTACATAGCATTTCTTCTCTGCCAGTCACATAAAACATACTCGAAATATCTGCTCCGGCCTTCTGAGCCAAGAGAGAAACGCAAAATGTTACAGAAATACTGTAGCAAATAAATCTATACTTTGAAGAAATAGGCATCCAGGCTTCCTAGGAACTTCTGCCCCGGTGCTTATTCTCATCAGAATAGCCTTAGGGGTAATTTTGGACACCCTAGTTTTGCCCTTGCTATTGCAATATACATTGTATTTGGTGGGGCATTTATGAAAGCAGTGGTCCTGTTTTACCCCATGTATTGCATGTACCACAATGCAGACCATGTTTTACTCTGTGAAAGTAATGATACGGTTCTTCCCAGTGTTCTGGGACAGGTGAGGCTATTGCTGCACTGGTCCAGATCTGTAGTACAGCACCAATGTTCCCCATTATATTTCTAGGTGAGACGACTGCCACTCGTTAGAGTAACATACTTATTTACACTGGCCCTCCTGCCCTTTTTATCCCTACGCTGCCCAAGGCTTTATCCAGTGTCCTATAGGAATAGGTATGACTATATTTTGGCATGTCGCCTTATGTTTCCGGGTCCCCAGCGCCCAGGTAATGACATTAGTGTACCTGGGCCATGTGCCGACCTCAAGACAATCAGCACCCGCCGTGAGGAACAATCCTGTCCCTGTTACGTCCTTTGTCGTCGTCCCGTCCCCCCCCCAGACTTTCAGGCGGCTACCCACACATGATAATTCTAGAACCCTTGTATCAAGTTGGTCTCAATTATTGAGACTAACGAGTACTGTTTCATTCTTCTCCTCCTACTGATCCCAGAGGACATCGAGGGTAAGCTGCTCGCGTCGCCAACTCCCTCCACCTAGGAGTTTACCTCGTACCCCTGGTGGGGTAAAGTATTGCTTGTACCTGGTGCACGGTTTGTTTTGCTGTTTTCTCCAGCTAAATAAACTCTGATTTTTGAAACACTTGTGCTCTGTCTAGTGCATGAACGATTCCTGGTAGTCTCATCAACCCTGATCGTGATATACATTCTGAGTAAAAAAAGAAAAGCAAAATCACTCAATAGCTGCTCAACACCAGTTTTGTAGCCAAGAGCTGCTACAGAGTGCGAACGAGCATAAAAAGAGGCACACAGTGCCTTATGTTTACAGCAGGAATTAAGGAAAACCTCAAACCTTGTGACAACAACCCACCCAGACGTTCAAAGACGAAGATCTGGAACCACACCCACTGTAGAACCCTTGATGAGATCACCAAACCTTTAATGTGAGAATACAAAGAACTATTATCACTTGCACAGAAACCAACATTGGAGACTGAAAATTCAGTGCGGATTCATAACTCATCCCTGATCCTTTTTGTAATTTTTGCCGCATTATTTCTTCAGTTAGGTGTAAGCCAGGTGTGGCCAATAGGCAGAATGGGAGCTAAAGCCTGACCGCCGTCACCTTTGGAATAGGCTGACTACTTACTTCACTCCCCACGGTCCTTGGCCTCACTCACTCCTTGAAACCCCTACTCCACTGTTCACACCACTCACATGGCAGTGATCTGTCTATCACCACGCGTGTCCTATTGCACACCCCACAATTTATTTAGGGGAGCCAGGTGACTCAAACGCGGGACTCTTCTTAGCAATCTGCACCGCTGCCTCTCCTGAAGTCGAGGCACAGGCCACCCTCTCTCTGCCCCCTATGTAACTAATCTCAAACTCTCCTCTTTTCAGCACTGTACGTAGTGACAATTCTTTCTGAACCATGAACAAGAAATTTAGACCTAGACAAAACATTTTTGACCACCGTTTGGTGTAAAGCAATGTAATTATCTGTTGCACACAAAAAAAAAATTTGCCAGGCACTGGGCTTTACCTTCTCTTGGCGTATTTATTCTACTGAGACATGTAATAGCACAACAGCTAGGTGTGTATTTATAAACACACAATTGAAATTTAACCTAGAACACCAACCTCTCTTTCCCTATGAAAGGGAAGGTACATTTAACAAATGGCTAAAACAAAACAAAAACCGTTTGAGAATTTTGTGCAGCCACATAAAAGATCCAACAATGTAAACCTTGCTATGTTTTGGTATATTTATTTTTAAAAATTGTTTCTAGGTGTTATACAGTAAACCTGCAAAGCCATTAAAAACAGCAAACTATAAAATCTATATGGCCGCTGAATTCACTTATGACGTGACAGCTTACTATTACCCGTTAACTTAGAGGCCATATTGTGCCCACCATAAATGTATTCATATCCACTGGTGCTACAGAAGCACCGAACATTATGCCAACGTTCCACAGAGCTTGGAGGACCAGCTCTGGTGGATATCTGGTTCAATTAATGTAAATAATTAATAAACTGACAAAACACAGACGGTTGCATTAAATAAGATATATCATTATCTGCAACAAGGTAAAATAAGTATCTGTATGCCCCCTTTTTTTTTTTACTAATATTGTTAGGACATGATCCATCACACATCAGTCAAGGGTTTATGTCATTTTTAAAAACCACCACATCTCCGTGCCACAAAGTTGTTCTGTTCTTGTTCTGCAATTCAAATGTTTTTTGGAAAACCATGTGTTGATGGCTTTGAATTCAAAAGGGTTATTCTCTAACTCAGCTTCCTGAGGGGATACGCTTCCTATGAGTAAAACAAACTATTTGGGAGGCGTGAGTAACATGCCTGTTACGTTGCATCATGATCAGCTACGTACAGTTTGTGAGATATGAGCTGTGTGAACGGAAAACTGGAGCATGGCTCATACCTGTGAATTTGGCACAGAGGCCTCTCCAGCAATTTCCTGTGCTGACATGATGCCGATTTCAGCGACCAGCACTTTTTATATTGCTTTCTTTTTATTTAAGGTAACGGGTTTTTTTTTTTTTTTTTTAACAAACCGGTCAAAATTAAAAAGAAAAAAAGGGTAAAACGTCACATCCTTACTTAGGAAACATCTGTTGGATCTGCAAAAGAAGTGACGCATTAATATTTCTTCCAAAACAACAGTTTCACATGAAAATGTGATCATAATGAAAAATTAAGTGTAAGGCAGTTCAAAAAAAAATACAACAAAGCCGTAAAGACTTGCAAAATCTGATTTTATGTAACTATAGAAGCCAATTGTTTGTGCAACCCGTGTGATTTTAGTGCAGACAAATTGCAGAACACAAAATACCCACTGTATAAGGAAGTGTTCCAATACCCTGGTCTCATGGCTACTGTCCCACATCCACAGTCGTTCCTACCAAACATTATGGCCAAGCATTACCATCTACCACACTTATTCCCTTCCCTACTGTCTCTCTAAGTCTCCCAACATGCCACTTAGATTGTAAGCTCTCTGGGGCAGGGATTTTCTTTCCTATTGTCCACTGTTGCACTTAATGTATTATTATTAGAATTCCTTGTACTGTATTGTCTATTCGTAAATCACCGAGTACCCCGTGGGCGCAGTATAAATGAAGATATACATACACCACTTTGGTGGAAATGCATTTAAATTACATACAAAGAGAATGCTCATCTGTAAAACAAATACACAGTTATGAATCAAGGGCCCTGTGGACCTAACCTCTTCAGTGCTGGAGATGTCCTATTTCATAGCAGCACTAAAGGTTATACATATATCTATTGTCAGTTGGCTGGCCTTGATGTACCCTCACTTTTAAAGGGTTGCTGCTACTCGAACAGTAACTCCCAATTATTCCATCTATACGGTTTAAAACCGACCCTCTACATAACAACCCTCTGCTTCAGAGAGGGCACGCAATTCACTGCCAAATAATGAAGTGCCCTCCTTTCTTGCCACAAACTCAGCGATGAGTGACTTAAGCCACAATCTATTGGAGACCTTTGTAGGTCAGTGGACACAAGACCTAGAAGTTGTACAGGCATACCCCGCATTAACGTACGCAATGGGACCGGAGCATGTATGTAAAGCGAAAATGTACTTAAAGTGAAGCACTAACTTTTTTCCACTTATCGATACATGTACAGTACTGCAATCGTTATATACGAGCATAACTGATGTAAATAACGCATTTGTAACAGGCTCTATAGTCTCCCCGCTTGCGCACAGCTTCCGTACAGGTAGGGAGCTGGTATTGCTGTTCAGGACGTGCGGACAGGCACATGCGTGAGCTGCCATTTGCCATTTGGGCGATATGTCCTTACGCGCGAGTGCACTTAAAGTGAGTGTCCTTAAACGGAGGTATGCCTGTATTCCTTTGCTTCCCTCAACTCATATTTAGATTCTGATGGATTTTTCGACCAACAATTATTTTTGCCACCTCCAGCATTCTGCACATTTAGCTGCCATTCACCTTAAACAACTTTCAGCAAGATGCTTTACCTACAAAGGAATTGTGCACCTGTTTCCTTGTTGTTTGCCAAGCAAGTTAGTTCAGCTGCTGTGCATCAGGTATTTAATGCATCAGGTATTTAATACATCAACATAGCTCTCAGTTACAGTAAGCAAAATAACTTCTGTGTTCCTATGCTGCCTAAAGCTCAGCGGCAAAATGATATTAAAATTAAAAACATTTAAAAAAAAATTTGACATCAAATTTGGCAGACACTCAGACACAAACGCCTCTCAGCTTCCCCCAAATAGCTGTGTGGGCACAGTCCCGGATTGCATGACCTCGCTCCTCCCCAACCCCGCTAGAGTAAGCTGCGTGGTTATGACTGACCGGTCATACACTGCTGCAGCACACAGCAGTGCTCCCAATCAAGCGTTGCAGTCACATTAGCAAAGCACGATGAGGACTGTCGCGGCAGTGACTGACCGATCAGGACTGCCAACAGCACAAGCGCCAGGACTGACATTTTTGGTGCCGGGTGACCAGGCACCAGAGATTTTTTTCCCCATCCTGGTTATAGTTACAGCTCCGTCACAGATTTTTAATTCCGCTTCTTTTCATCAAACGGGACTTGCTTTTAAGAGTGCTCTTTCCATGATTACAATTGAAAGTAAAGTTTTACATGGTGATTTAAACTCCAGTGGTGTGCGGGCTTTGCTTTGAATGAGTTATTACATTGTTTTGAGGTTCCAACATCATTATATTTTTCATATCTCACAGTAAATATACATACATACACATACATTATATATAGGTAGCTGTGCACATCATTAAAGAATCAATCCTGACTGCTAGTGGTTTTTGAACAGCACTTTTTTGCCTTTTCTTTATACCAGTATGGAAACAGGGGGTCCTGAGAACTGGGCCGCGTTATTTCCAGCTCCGGGCCCACCAGTTGCTGAGAAACATACCAGTGAAGGTGCCGGCATCTCATTCCTTCCAGGTTAAACAAGAAAGCTGCTCAAATCTCCTGTCACACGAGCCAATAGGAAGCCTCATTGCGTTTTCCTATTGGACGGCTATTTAAATCCCAGCACAAAATAAAAAAATAGGATACCGGTACATTCACTGACCAGTATCTCAGGAACCGAGGGGCTGAACGGCGCTAGTTTCAGCTCTGCGGACCGCCGCGGTTGCCATAACTTTAAAACAAGGTAAAAAGGGCGAGACCGATGTTTTAACTGGCTTGTGAAAACAGCACAGCATGTACAGCTAAACCCCGTTATAACGCGCCTCGTTATACCGCGATTCGGTTATAACGCGGTTTTCCCGTGGCTCCCGTTTTTAAAAAAAAAAAAAAATAATAAATTTTTTAAAAAGATTTTTTTTTTTCATTTTTTTTTTTTGCACACTGCACACACTGCACACACTCACTGCACACACACTGCTCATTGCTCACACTACCACACTGCACACACACTGCTCATTGCTCACACTGACACACTGCACACACACTGCTCATTGCTCACACTGCACACACTGACACACTGCACACACACTGCACACTGCACACACACTGCTCATTGGACACACTGCACACTGCACACACACTGCTCATTGGACACACTGCACGCACACTGCACACACACTGCTCATTGCTCACACTGCACACACTGACACACTGCACACACACTGCTCATTGGACACACTGCACACTGCACACACACTGCTCATTGCTCACACTGCACACAACTGACCAACACCTGCACACACACTGCTCATTCATGGACACACTGCACACTGCACACACACTGCTCATTGCTCACACTGCACACACTGACCATGCACACACAACTGCTCTTGGACCACTGCACACACACTGCACCACACGCACACACACTCGCATTGGACACCTGCACACTTCACTGCACACTGCACACAACTGCTCATTGCTCACAACTGCACACACTGCACACTGCACACCACTGCTCATTGGTACACCCTTCACACCTGCACACACACCATTCTCATTGCTCACACTGCACACACATGACACCACGCTGCTATTGGACCACTGCACACTGCACACAACACTGCTTCATTGCTCACTGCACACGCAACCACACTGACACACGCACAGCACACTGCACATGCTCATTGCTCACACACTGCACACCATGACACACTGCACACCACACATGTCACACTGCACACACACACTCCTCATTGCTCACACCTGCACACACGGACACACTGCACACACCCTGCAACACTGCACACACACTTCTCATTGCTCCCAACTACCACACAACGAACTGCACACGCACACACACTGAACTGCCACCACTCCTCATTGCTCAACACTGCACACAGCCCGGCACACACATCACACACACTTACAGACACTCACAGACACTCACACACACTTACGCACACGCACACACACGCACACACACTCACACACACTCACACACACTCACACACACTCACACACACTCACACACACTCCCACGCACACTGACACTCACAGACACTCACAGACACTCACAGACACTCACAACACGCACTAAACACTTCACCCACTACACACACACAGACACTCACAACACCTCACCACTTACACACTTCACAACATTACACACACTTACACACACACTCAGACACTTCACACTCACACCCACATACCACACCCATATCACACACACCAGTTTCTCTCCCATATATACAACACACACACTCTCTCACTCTCACACAGACGGGGGGTGGGGTCGGAGCAGAGAGAAAGGCCGCGACCAGCACCACCACCCGCTCCCCCCCTCCTCCCGCGCAGGCAGCGGGGAGCGCCAGGGACAGCGGTGGGGAGAAGAAACCCCCGCTCACACCATCGTGCAGGCACGGGATCTGAGGTAAGCGGTCGACCTGAGGTGACATCCCGCTCCCATCTCCTGCCTCGCGGCCTGTCCCTCGGTGTAGGGGGAGAAGCGGGGACAGGCGGGACATCCCCGCTCCCCATCTCCTGCCCCCGGCCTGTCCACGACGGTGACAGGGGAATCGGTACAGGAGGGACATCGCCCTCCCCGCCCCTCTCCTCCCCGCTTCCTGTCCCGCGTGACGTGGGAAAGCGGGGACAGGAGGGACATCCCCGCTCCCATCTCCTGCCCCGCGGCCTGTCCCGCGGTGACAGGGGGAAGCGGGGAGCGGAGGGACATGCCCGCTCCCATCTCCTGTCCCGCGGGATGAATATGCGCTAAAGCGCGGCGGCCATTTTTTTTTCTCGCGACCCCGTTAGTAACGCGGTGGTCTCGGGGTGGACCCCGAGACCCGCGTTATAACGGGGTTTAGCTGTATAAGAATTTTCTTCTTTTTAACAGACCATTCTTGGGATTGCCAGACCAGTGCAAGCCATAAGAAGAAATGTTATCGTTAACAAGAGCTATTATTACGGTACGGTTCAGCCATAAACTCCTACTACTCCCAGGGAGCAATGAGATTACAAATTTCCACTTGCCCCTTCAATTTGACTTTCACAGAAGTAAACCCGTGCCACTTTAATTCCTGCTGCTAGGCTGCCGCTCATACTCCCCACCAAGGAATGCAAATATTTGTTTTATTACGCTGTACAGATAACATGTCATTGGCAATTCATTAATAAATACTAAGGGCTAAATTAACCCCTTTTAGCCTTGAAATCCCACAAATGTCTCAGACGCCGAGCTGTGCCCATGCTACTCCAGGCCAAAAAAAAAAAAACTAACTAGATTTAGGTGCCTCAACATAAAAAACTGACATGTGACACCTAATTACCTCATAATAAAAAATAATATATTTTTTCTTCCATAGCACCAACATGAGCGGCATCATTTTACACACGTCTTGCAGACTCCAAGTGTACCTTCCCTGAAAAGCTTACAATCTAATTCTGGTGCCTAAACCACAGGAAGATAAAGTGATTTGCCTAAGGTCACAAGGAGCCGACACTGGTGGGGAGGGGGGGGGTCAAACTAGGTTCACACCGGGCTACTCCTATAACCCATACACAGATTTTAAAATCGGACTATGGTTTTTAAAGCCAAGAGCAAATAAAATATAATTTGTGTGCACATTCACATGTCTCAGACAGGCCTGCAACCGTTTTTCACCATTAACTCGTAGCATGTAATGCTTCCACTACAGCCATGGAGTCTGGGTAATAATGTGTAAATGAGCAGACTGTGTCACCTTTGACCTCTTGCCCATTTTAACATGAACCTCTTTAAGCGTATGCCTGCCATATTGCACAGCTTTTCAGCACAGCCCGTATTAAAGAAATGCATAGCAAGTAAACCTACTCACAGACAGCTGGTTATACTGACTTTGCAATGTGACGTTGGAATAGGTTTCAACCACACATTATAGAAGTTATAGTGGGTAAAAAAGGAACAAATCTGACCACCGTACAGTAAATAAAAATATAACTTGTGAGCACATTCACATGTCCCAGATAGGTCTGAAGCCCTGCTTTTCCCATTACCTCTTAGCATACAGTGCTTCCACTGCAGCCATGAGGAAACTAAATTCTTTACAGTAGAAATTTCCAATCTGTGGTCCAAGGTGGCTGTCCAAGACTTGGGTATTAGTCCAGAAAATACCTTCAGGCGGCTCCCACTATAGTATTTTACCAGCGTAACGCTGTTTCCCCCACCCTCCGGGAGATTCGGATATTACATGGTGTATGGTGCATATCTGCGGGCTCAGTTGATCTGAGTCTCCGCCGATGTTGGGGAGAACAGGACAGATTTCTGGGGTACATTACTGTTGTTTACTCCTGGGTACACAGCGCCTCCATCTATTGTAGGCTCCAGATATATGGAGGCGATCTCCCACAGAAGAACATATTCCTCTCCCCAGCCAGTAAGATCACACACTAGGCAAAGGTTATAGATAACTGGAACAGGTTTATTGGTCCTCTGCTGATACAGTATCACAGGCTACTGCCCAATACAGTCCACTGAAGGTCTCCAACTTCTGGATGGTCCTGGACCTCCACTCTGGGCCAAGGGCACCCAAAGCAGTCCTTTCTCTTCCCTGCCTCTCTATTAGGGACAGGGAAAAGGTAATCACTCGCTCCTCCATAAGGGGAAGAGGGACAGAAGATGCCAATGCACAGCAATCCTACGTGATACTTCTCTCAACGGTAGACACAGCTAAATTTGGGTGGTGCAACCCCTTAAGTACAGTGGGAGGAAGGTACAAGGTCTGAACCCAGGATTGGGCATAACCCAGACCGTGTCCCACCTCCTCCACAGTCACTCAAGGGAGCTGCCTCTGTGGAGAAAACCCCATAATTGGTCCTGACACTGCCTGCTCTTACCAGGGCTTGCAGGTCAGGGAGGGCAGACTGGTAGCCAAACCAGACATGGCTACACCAGTATATCATCTCAAAAGGTTGCTCCAAGAGAGACTGCTGTCTGGATCTTTATCCAGTATGTATAATGCATATATTATACAGGTATGTATACAAACTGATGAAGAACTTGACCGCTATATTGGTTCGTAACACTATCAATGACAATTAACTCATTTGTAATAGAGATGCACTTATTTGCATGGTTTGGTCTCTCTAATTGGACACATGAAAAAGGGCGGTGTGATTGACAATGCCTCTACACAATGATTTGTTTAATATTTGTATTTACAACATTCATTTTTTTTTAGGATTTTACCATGAGATTACAAGAAAAAAAAACTGGCTTACATTGAAGTACAACAAGCGCACACTACAGTATTCTAGTACTTTAAAGGAGCAGTCCTGGGGACAATTGATAGATGTTGATTTCAGCTGCGGAGACCCCCACATCACAGTATGATGGTTTAAAATGTACGCATCCTGCAAAACAATAGGCGGCTGTGACGTCATCCCTTGCGTCTTCCTATTGGCACATGTGACGCGGGATCTTTAAACTGCACAGATACCAGCAGCACCTACAGAGGTATCTCGGGAAGCAAGGGGGGAGGGGGCAGAGCTGAAATCAACACTGTTTAGCTCCGGAGACCCTCAACTTCAAACCTATCAACATTTATTTTATTTTTTAAACACATACTGTCGCCTGGAGTGCTCCTATAATAAACATAGACCAGATTGTATTTGCGATCCATATTGCAGTTGTTCAAATGTACATATTTTATGTAATAGGAAAAAAATGACCGATATAATATTTTTTTTTTTTTTATAAATACAGAAACAATTATAGCAGTTGGGGCGCCATCATGCATTGTTTTGTATCCAAGATTGTTAATGGGAAATTTACAGCTGCCATTTAATGTATGCCTAAAAAATAAACTGAGAAAACTCCTGGTGAGCAGGTAGCCCCCCTGCAGCACTGAAGGAGTTAAGGCACAAACCTGCTGCAAGAGATCGTCATACAAAGTTCTGATGACGTTGTGCCTCTGCAGGCTGATTATTCAGAGAATATGCCTCCCACATCATTACTCAGAAGCTGCCGGACATGGCAGGTATCCAAGTATTCCTACATTCACTGTTCAAACGTGGCTTACCAGGAAGTGTGCATTTTCAAATATTATTCAAATCACTCTTTAAAGTGTATCCCCCTTTCCCTATGGGAAACCGTGGGCGATTACGCGTGCTGCTGATAACTGTATGCTCCCAGGAGGCCCAAGCCTCCGCTTCTGGGAGCCTGGGGTGTGCTCACGCTCGGTGCAGGGCCTCCACCTATGAGGATCCCAGCGTAAGCGGAATTAACTCCTACTTAAGACTATCACATCAGTGGTCCTATTGACATACCAGGTATGTCATGGTAAAATGTTTCTTTTCCTGGGGCTGATCGGGCAGACTGCTCCAACAAAGCGCTCTGCCCGATCGTAACGAGTTGACCCCCCTCGTCCATGTCTGTCTGCTGATGGAGGGGGGAGGGTAGTGGCAGACGTGATCACTGCTGCAGGCATTCATCTTTTCTCCTTAACAGGAAATGGTGGATCCAGACATCGATCAATACAGTTATTTTAAGGTTTTAAAAATGCATTAAAAAAAAAAACACAGGATGGGAAAATATTAGTCAGGCAATCATACCGAGACGTGGAGAATTTCCAAGAACTGCAGTAAAAGTACATTGAAAATGTGACTGTTCCTCTTGGTATCTGTGCTATGTAGTCAGTCAACAGACATCAATGTGTCTAAATTACACACAATTCTTACAACAGAATGACCCTGACCATGTGCATTAGGCCAGCGGTGTGCAAACTGGGGGGCGAAAGATTATTTAGGGGGGGTGCGGGCTGGTGCGGAGAAACCGGGGGGCGGGCAGAGCTGTGCACGGGCGGCCAGAAGCCCGTGCTGAGGCTGCTTCTCTGCTCTGTGTCTTGCAGAGGGGCGGGGCTTCTCTTGCACACAGACAAGCACTCCTTCTTGGTGTTGTTTCCCGCCCCAGTTTCCAGCAGCATGGGGGATCGGAGCATGCCCACCCAGGTGAAAGTGTGTGAATTATGATTAGTGTGTGTTGGTAGGTTGGATTGAGTGTGTGTTGGTTGAGGTGGTGTGATTGTGTGAGTGGTGTGTGTGGAGTTGTTGTGATGTGTGATTGGTTGTGATTGTGGGTGTTGTGTGATTGTGTGTGTGGTTGTGATTGTGTGTGTTGGTTGTGAGTGTGTTTGGTGTGTGTTGGTGGTTTTTTGTTGGGTGGTGTGTGTGTGTTGTGTGTGGTGTGGATGTGTGGTGTGCGTTGTGTGTGGCGGGTGTGTGAGTGTGTTGTGGTTGGATGTGTGCTGTGTGGGTTTTTTTTCTTTTGTCTGTTGCGATTATGTGTCGGTTGTGTGAGTAGGTGTCTGTTTGTGATTTTGAGTATTGTGGGTTGGTGATTAGTATTGTCGGGTTGTGATTGAGTATGGTCGGTTGTGATTGAGTATGTTGTCGGTTGTGATTGAGTATGTGTCGGTTGTGATTGAGTATGTGTCGGTTGTGATTGAGTAATGTGTCGGTTGTGTATTGAGTATGTGTCGGTTGTGATTGAGTAGTGCGGTTGTGATTGAGTATGTGCGGTTGTGTTGAGTATTGTGCGGTTGTGATTGAGTATGTGTCGGTGTGATTGAGTATGTGTCGCGTTTGGATTGAGTATGTGCGGTGTGTGTGATTGAATGCAGTGGTGTGCGAAAACTGGGGGGCCAGGTGGCGCAAGATTTAGGGGGGTGCAAGCAGCATGCGGCGAAACCTGGGTGTGTGGGACGGCAGATGCTGGGGGGAGGGGAAAAAAGGGAACGAGGAAAGGGCGAAAGGGGGCGCGAAGAAGATGTGCGGGTGGGCAGCCGAAATTGCAGGTGACTAACAGGATAGTGCAGGCGGCGGCCACGTATGGGTGTGGGTTGTGTGAGAGCGTTGTTGGAATGTGTGACGTGTGTGCCGTGAGCGGGGGCTTCGGAGGTCCGTGGAGGGGTAGCACGCCCGAGCGCTGTGATTGTCAAACGCCCCCTCCTTCGGTGTCTGCCCTGCAATAGCGGGTTGTCCTGCTCTCTTCTGCTGGCTACCTGCTTCGCTGCGATCCTCTGCAAGTGAAAGGGTCGGCTGCCACTATATCAATCATACTATGAATGTACGAAATAATGTAAAAAAAACCAGTGAAAACACAACATTGAAAACGCAAAAAAAAAAATAATACTGTAGGAGGGATTGAGTATTGGATGAATGGCGCATAGCAAGCCAAAGAGGGGAGGGGGGTGGGGGGGGAAGGCGTGTGGGGGGAGGTGAGGGAAGGGAGGTAGCAAAGAGGTGGATGAATGCCCCCCCAAAAGTATTGCCTTTGTGCACGTATGCTCTCCCAAGCTTGGCGCTTGGGGAGACAAACAAAGGGACTTTGAAGCGTGCTCAGCAGCAGCAGTGCACACACCACGCACGCGACGCACGCACACACGACACACAAAATAGCCCCCCCCACTCGTGATTGCAAAATTACGCAGGACACCCTCTGTCTAGCTTGGAGAGTGGTGATGTCACCGCTCTCAGCGGCAGCGGGGACACGACCATTTGAAAGCACGAGCTGTTGAAATTGTAAGTATTTAGACATATTTGTATTACATTGTATACTGTTTAATAAAGGTTTTTTTTTCCATGTTATTTTGATTACACAGGCAGAGGGGGGGCCCGAGAAATTTATGGATGAAAAGGGGGGGCTCGGCATAAAAGTTTGCTCAGCCCTGCATTAGGCTACGCTTATAGTGCCGCGCACGGTCGTGCTACGGTCTCTGGAAAATCAAATAGAGAGATTTCCAGCGATCGCGACCAAGCCGTCGATCCGCACGGACTATAAGCGCACGCGACGGGCTGCACTGCATTTGTTTTGCGCGACGTTGCTGTCGCCGCCACTATAAGCGCAGCCTATGATCGAAAAAGTACCATCAGTAGTTAGTTGTAGCAGATGTTTATACTTAAATATGCTATTTGAACGTAATAGAATGAATGTGGAGAGACTGCAACTATTGCGACCCAAATCAAAGTTTTGATTATGACTACCATAAAACTGTTTTTAAATTTTTTAAGTCATTTGCTGACTTAATGAGTATATTCTTTTAAAGCTTACAAGAGCAGTAATAGTCAATATGAGTTTCAGTAACAGTTAACTTACATAAGCGGGTCTTTACAGGTCTCTTCAGGCACTTTAGGGTCAAAGCACAAAAAGTTTAGGGCTGGTTTTGTAGTGTGCGGTCGTCCTGGAGCGCGCCTTTGCGAACGCGTGTGCACGTTCCACGCGCATTTTGTGTGTATGCTGAGCTGTGAGAAGGTAGTGTGTGTGTGCGCGGCGCTTGTATATATGCATATATATTCGCGCGCACGTGTTATATGCGTGTGTGTGTGTGTGTGTGAATATATATACACACAGTGTTCGATAATCATATACATTTACACGCCCGGGGCGGGTGGATTTAACCTCCGAACGAGTAAATATTGGCCCAAGCAGCACACGTGTTGTTTTTTAAATTCCCTGCTCGCGCTGGCTGAAAAAAAAAAAAAAAACTCCCCCTACCTGACAGCCGATTGCGCGCGCTCACAGGCTTTGTGGGCGCGCTGCCCGGCTCATATGAGCCCGCCCCTAACGAGCAGCCATTCTTTTCCATGGAGGACATAGTAAGTATATCTGTGCCTTCCCCACCTCCCTCCCCGGCGCTCCTGCTGCCCGCAGTTAGGAGATGGTAGCGGGGTGCCCCTCATGTCCCCCCTTCCCCCCGTCCCGTGTCAGAGAGCGCAGCGGATGATGGGAGCGGGGATGTCCCCTCATGTCCCTGCTTCCCCCCCCTCCGAGCTTTCCCCGGTCCGCCGTCCAGAGCGCGGTGGGGTAATGGAGCGGGGATTGTCCCTCATGTCCCTGCTTCCCCTCCCGCTTCCCCGGTCCCGCGTCAGAGAGCGCGGCGGGTGAGGTGGGAGAGGGGATGTCCCCTCAGGTCCCGCGGAGCAGGAGGTGCAGGGGGGGTGGGGGCATGTCTGTGCCAGAGGACTGTGTATTGTTCAGATGTAAATGGGGGGAGAGGGTGTGTTGGTGCTGGTCGCGGCCTTTCCAAAAGTGTGTGTGTGTAGAGAGGAGAGGTGTGTGGTGTGTATTATGGGAAAGTGTGTGTGTATGATGGGAGGTGGTGTTGTGTATATATGTGTGGTGCATGTATTATATATATATATATATATATATTATATATTATATATATATATATAATTATATATATATTATATATATATATACACACATACCATATATATTACACACAAATACACATACATGTGCAGACACACACATAGATTTCAGCGCCGGTACGGCGCGAAAAGTTTCTTTTCCCGTCTTCCCGGTCGGCCGAATGCACGCTCACAGCCGTGCGCGCGCAGCACTTATAATTGGCTGAGGTTAGTCAGCCCTTATATAAAGGGCGCGCGCGCACAGCAAGTGAGCGGTGCATCCGGCCGACAGCGGGAGAAGACGGGAAGAAATAAAAACTATTCACGCCGCTAGCGGCGCTGAAACATATGTGTGTATGTGTGTGTAGCGCATGCGGCCACTATATAACAGCCCTTAGAATCATTTTTTGATGGCTGTGAGACAGACACAAATGTCTTCACGTGCTTACCAAAAGCTATAAACATGGTTAGAAATGGAACAAGTATTTTTCTCAAACATCCAGGGGGAGCATAAGGGGAAAGAAATACAAATTTAAGTGCAGACGTTTCTATAAAGTAGAATGATAATGTCTTGGCTCGTATAATGTATTACTCACAAGATGTATGAGTTAATCAGGCAATTGGCAAATTGGGTTGCCACCCATCGTGATAGGACCCCCCTTGTTAGAGATACCGTCAGCAGGATGATGTATATATAATGAGAGAGAAATACATAGTGCGATCAAAGGTACAACTTTATAATTTAAAAAACGGGTCAATAAAATATTTTTCTCATTTGTGAGTTACATGCATGATTTTACTGGCCATTGTAAGTGCGCATTTTATTGACCCGTTTTTTAAATTATAAGTTGTACCTTTTTGATCGCACTATGTAGTTCTCTCTATTATATATACACATCCTGCTGGACTGTATCCTAACAAGGGGTCCAGATCACAGATGGGTGGCAACCCAATTGCCATTGCCTGATAAATCATACATTGTGAGTAAGTACTTTATACGAGCCAAGACATATCATTCCATTTATAGAAACGTCTGCACTTAAATTTGTATTTCTTTCCCCTTATGCTCCCCCTGGATGTTGAGAAAAATACTTGAATCTTTGGAACCCGTTGAAAACAGGTCCCACCAGTGAGGTTTGAGCTGGGTGGTTGGACTTTAATCACATCATCACTTTCATAGATTTATCACAATTGTTATTATTTATAGTTGTTTGCGCCTTATATCACTTATTTCACAATAGAAATGGAACAATGCATAATCAAATGCAAGAGCTAACATTACAGCAGTGATTCTCAGCCGGGAGTCAGGACACCCTGACCTGTACCATCATTTTTACTAAACAAGACACAATGTAGGTGTTTCCTAAAGTTAAAAAAACCTTTAAGCAACAGTCTGCATTGATTGCCATTTTCTTTACATACATATCATACACTAATCAGGGGATCCTGATAAAAAAAAAAAAAAAAAAGAGAGAAGGACACACCGTGTCTTATTGATCAGTTACTGGTTACTGTATGCTTATCTATACTCATATGGGACAAGCATCTGCTTCTTTGGGAAACATGAGTGCAAACTACAAACCAGAGACAGACAGCAAAAGAAATGAAGAATAAAATAAAAGAAAAAAGATAACACTACAACAAACACACACACACCACACACACACACACAACACACACACACACACACACACACACACACACACACGTCCTCGTCGTCGTCCCCCCGCTGCCGGCACATCTCCACGGGACCCCTCCTCCCCCCCTGCTGATGTAGTGCAGGTGAAATTTGTCTCTGTCTGTATGTGCGTCTGTGTCAATATAGGTGTGTGTATAGGTGTGTGTATAGGTGTGTGTCTGTCCCCGCTGCCGGAACATGTCCCCGACCCCTGTGTCGTGTGTAAACGACGCCACAGCTTGGTCTGTGTGTTTACTGTGTGGTAGGGCGGCGGCGACCGCACCACTTTACCACCTCCACCCCCCCCCCCCCCCCCCCCCCGTTGGTACATCTCCCCTCGCTGCCGGCACATGCCTTCCCCCCCACCCACCACTGGCACATCTCCCCCGCACAACACACACACGCCCTCGCTTAGCAGCCACGCCCCCATCTTTCTGGATTTCGATGCTTCGGGCATACAAAGAAAAAAACCAAACAGAATGCAACTTAGAATTATAGTATAGATAGATAGACACACACATACATAGATACATATATACATAGATACACATACAGGCGGTCCTCGTTTTACGACGCTTCGTTTTACGACGAACGGCTATCCGCGCTAGTCAATGCATCCTATGGCCCGTTTTAGACGCCCCGAACGGCTTATCCGACGCTCTTACGACGCTTTAAAAAATTGCTACAAATGAACAACCAGACGGCTGCAGGCTAGGGAGATCATTCTGAACAGTCTGGTGTGAAGGTTGGTGGGTTTTTAGGCCCTAAACCAGGCTGATCAAAGCAAAAAGCAAAGTGCTGTTACTCCAAAAAGGAATAGAAAATCTATAACTTGGGAGACAAGCACAACATCATAAAGCGCTTGAGAAAAGGAGAGACGAACACAGAAATGGACGTTCCTTGGATATACCTCGCACAACTATTGTGACTATAATCAAAGACAAGGCAAGAATCCTGGAACAGATCAAGGGCTCAGCACCTATGCAAGGTACGACAATAAGGCAACGTGTGGTATATTGTGAGGTGGAAAAAATCCTCATCGTATGGCTGGAAGATCAATCCAGCAGCTATGTGCCCATTAGTTAGCCTAATTCAGGCCAAGGCTTTGAGTCTGTATGAGGACATTAAGCAACAGCATGGAAAGTGGCACTGAGGAAACGTTCACTGCAAGTAAGGGCTGGTTTATGCGCTTTAAAGAGAGGGCAAACTTGCATAACATTAAAGTGACCGTGTGAAGCTGCTAGTGCTGATGAGGAGGCAGCTAAAACCTTCCCTGTTAAATTGGCCAAAATTATAGAGGACGGTGGCTATTGTGCACGTCAAGTGTTCATTGTTGATGGAATGGGTCTACTGGAGAAAATGCCCAGTAGAAGCTACATTGCAAGAGAGGGGAAAAATCTAGCCCGGGTTTAAAGTTGCAAAGGACAGGCTGACTCTTCTGCTTGGTTCAAATGCTGCAGGTGATTTCAAGCTAAAACCTTTGCTTGTTTATATGCAGAAAACCCTAGGGATTCAATGGTTATGCAAAGAGCACACTTCCAGTGATTGGAAGTCCAACCATAAGGCATGGGTAAAAGGGAGCTTTTGAGGACTGATTCCAGCATCAATTTGTTCCGGCTGTGCAATATTATTGCTGAACCAGAACCTCGATTTCAAAGCATTGCTGCTCCTGGACATGCTCCTGGCCATCCCGTGTACCTGGATGATCATCATCCAAACGTCATGGTGGTGTTCATGCCCCCAACAACACCTCACTGATACAGCCGATGGACAGGGGGTTATCGATCCTTCAAGGCCTACTATCTTAGGCGAACATTTGCCCAGGCCATCAGAGCAACTGATGTGGAAGGTGGTCCAACCTTAAAAGAATTTTGGAAAGGTTACAACATTCTTCATGCAGTGAGAAACATCGGAGAGGCATGGAATGAGGTGAAACAATCCAATCTAAATGGAGTTTGGCGTAATTTGTGCCCGGATTTTGTGTCTGGTGTCCAAGGCCTTACAGAGACTGTTGCAGAAGTTACAGAAACTGTTGTGCAAATGGCCAGAGATCTCAACTTGGAGGTGGAAACCGAGGATATTGAGGAGTTGCTCGCCTCACATTCTAACGAGTTGAGCAATGAAGACCTCATGCAATTAGAGGAGCAAAAAATTGCTGAAGAGGAGGCCCACCAATCTGCTGATGTGGCACAGCCACAGCCACGTAAATCTTTGTCAAGCAAAATGTTGGCTGCGGCATTCAAGCACATTGATAGCGCACTGGCCATATTTGAGGACTATGACCCTAACATTGAACGGAGTTCAACAGTCAGTCGTGGGGTGTCTAACCAAATCAGCTGCTATAGAGAGATCTACACGCAGAAAAGGAAAGGATCTGTCCAGACTTCAATGAAGAGGTTCTTCAAGAGGCCGAAACCTTCAACTGCACCTACATCACCTCCAAAAAGTCAGTTGTCTATTGAAGATTCCCCCCCCCCATCATCTTCCTCCAATAATTGATGGGGTTTTTTTCTCATGTACATTTCTGTACAGAATACAGCATAGTTTTATTATTATAGTTTTATTTTACAGTTCTGGAATCAATAAATATAATGTTTCCATCATAATCTATGTGTGTGCTGCATATCTTATTGCTTGAGTAACATTTTCTGTGTATTTTAGCATTAAAAATGCCTTCAGGAACGGAACGTTTAATTTAAACAGTGTTCCTATGGGAAAACGGGTTTCGCTTTACGACGCTTCGCTATCCGACGCCATTTTGAGTAACGCATTGCATCGGATAACCGAGGACCGCGCCTGTATACACATATATTACCTGAAAATGGCAAAAAGGACACACACACACACCAGTATTTTCTTCCCCTTTCCTATCTTTAAAATGTGATGCTCCGTTCAAGAGATTAAGGTGTTTGTGGAGAGCTCCATTTTAACATCCTGGACACTTAATATTTCAGAGCCCAGTGCAGTTGCAATTGTAATCGCTAATTATCACTAAATCTCAGAGTAAATATGATTAAAGGTGACGGACAAATATTTAATTGATTTTGAATTCCACTTGATTAATATTTTGGCCGAAAACCTATTTTGTCGAATGGAACAACCTCAATTTTGTCCCAAAATGATAACCAAATAAAAAAAATAAACTGGTAATTGATATTCCTGGTTGATGTACAAATAAAAGAATAGCATCTGCATGCACAAAGCTTTGAAAGTATGTGGTGGATATTTGAACACGTCACATGGAAACCTGGGTGTGTGCCTCTGGATAAATAAAAATAAATAATTGTATTAGTTATTTTTCTAACTGTGATTAATATATGAGATTTCTATACATTTAATTAGCGTATCGCCAAAACCATAGCACTGTAACACCTGAAATCACCATTGCACCTGGTCAAACGCTTACTCTCGTTAAGTGCATACTGACTTACTAACAGCCAAATAAAAGCCTGCCTATAAAAGTCCTTACCTTTTTTTAATATAATAAACTTTATTTCATATAGCGCTTTTTTCCAATGGAAATCAAAAAGCGATTCACAATGATTTTAATGATTTTATACGCTAGGTTTCCTGAATTAAATAAAAAAAGGCAAATCATTAGTTTCATTATTTCCCAAAAATGTGTTTGACTTCTGTAGTAGTTTCTCCAAGATTCTGTCATTAGTTGGAGAACTATTACAACATTCCCACATACCTCTATGGCAAGGCGTTCCGGTACTTTCTAATCCTACATATATGGCAATCTACAATATGATTTGTGTGCTGCCAAACAGAAAGAAAATCTCTGCCAGAGCGATTAAGGATTTTCCACGTATCTATTAAATTAAAAATATTGATTTATTTCAGTCTTTTCCGTGGTTTAATACGTTTAGATTGTCTACCATCAAAAAATACATACATACAAACATACATAACGTTCCAGTACTAGCAATTATATTTACTAAGTTTTCAACAACAAAAAATATGATTTTCACTAACATGCACATTTATATTAAGAATTATGATAGCTGTATTACTATTCAGCTTCATTGCTACCCACCTGCCTTCAGTGTCATTATTTGTGGAAATGGACAATATACCGATTTCTGATAGTCACACTTTGTCTTTAATACAACCCTTCATAAAATAAACAGTGGCATGCGAGAAAAGTTTAATTTTCTCTATTCAGCATTACATCACACTAATGTTTCTGGAGGTGGGTAAAAAAAGTTGTTGCTTTTAATAGGATTAATTAAACACTTGAATATTCCAAGATGATATACTCAATTTAGAATGCATCTGCCATGCCCGAGGAAGTCGCCAACAGCACAACGAAACGCGTAGGGTTATTTTCTATTGGATGTGTCCTGCAGCGGCGTCATGCTGCGACTAGCCCCGCCCCCAACACATGCGAATACGTAGCTCAGCGTTGTAGGAGATCCTGTACCAGGAAGTGTTGTGGAGGCGGATTTACATTTCACTCTGCAACTGCAACTGTGCCCCGGTGATGTGTTTGCCACGGAGCTTTTTCTCTCTCTGCTCGAGCAACACAAGGATTCTGCAAGTGTCGTGCTGTGCTGATCTCTACCTGTATTAGATTATACAGTGGGCACACTTGGGTTAAGCTCCGCCTCAGATAGGATAGCATAAAACTCCACACAGGTAGTTCCTCCTATTAGTAGCATCTCCTCCTACCTGCAGGCAGTCTGTGGTTTTCCCACTGGCTGAAAAACACAATACATTTACAACTGAGGACAAGGAACATATGCCCACTGTCATGGAAGGATTCCAGGAAAACAAAATTACTGTAAGTCTGACAACTATTTACTCCTTTCCTGTACATCCCCATGGCAGTGGGTACACTTAGGACCTATCCAATCAATATTGAACAATGGGAGAGGAAGATAACGGACTCACACAAAAAGGTGTAGCTGAAAAAAATCCATTATGTTACTACAGCTTGTACCACCTTACTGCCAAAGCTTGGATCAGCAGAGGCCTGCATATCTAATTTATATTGTTTAATGAAAGGTATTGTGACGACCAGGCAGCCGCTTTGCACAGCTCGGCAGGTGAAACTTGTGCTCTGAATATCTATGCCGCAGCTAGTGCTGTGGTAGAATAGGCCGAGTATCAGTGGAGCCTTTGCCCCGGTCTGGTCGTAAGCCCTCCTAACACACAATTGGATCCATCGTGCAGTTATTGCTTGTGTATCTGTCTGTCCCTTCCTTGTACCCTCAGCAAGTGCATGTATGACTTCTTGAAGTTAGCAAACCTAAGTAGTGCCTTACACCGAACAACATCTAGAGAATTTACATAATCTTTACGTGATGTAGGATTTGGACAGAATGAGGGGATAACTCTCAGTTGAGATGAAAAGGAGAAATTGCTTTGGGTAAAAAAAAATTACAATTATATGTATAACAAAAAGAATGTTGATAATGGTCTGTAGCTCTCCGATTCTCCTTGCCCGTATTATTGCTACTAGAAACATTCTTTAGTGATAATCTCATGGTAATTTGATGTAGCTGTTCAAATTGAAGATTCAGGAGACTTTTAAAGGACTAAAAGACAAGTCTCATGGGGGAATCTTTTCTCTGATCCGCGGCTTCAAATGTTTTACTGCTTGAAGAAACTTTATGAAAAGGTGGATCAACAGTTTTTTAATGAACTTAAACTAGGTCCTTTATCAAAGACTATTCTCAAAAAACGATATAAGAATTCCTGGGTGAGGTTCTTCACAATCTATTTCAGACTTGTGACACCACTCCATAAAATAAATCTACATCCGATTATATACTTTTGAAGTCTATTTCTTTCTGGTAGCCATTGAGGTTGTGACAACTGACTAGGAGAGACTCCCATTTCTCCAGGCCTGAAGGGCCCAATTTTCAGGATTGGGGTGTTGAACTAGCTCCCGACTCAGTACATTTATTAATACTGGTAGACTGAAGAGAGGTTCCATTGTCCTACTTATAACCTGTGTGAACCATGATTTTCTTGGTCAATTGGGCAGAACTATAATTACTTCCGCCTTGTTTTATCTTCTTTAGTATGCTTGGAATAAGTGGTATAGGAGAGAACAAGTATGCTAGACAGAAGGCCCAAGGGAAGGTGAGCACATTTATACTTGCAGCTTGTGGATAAAAATTCCTTGAGCAAAAGACTGAGCCCTTTCTGTCTGGATTCATTGCCATAAGATCTATGTCTGCACTTCCCCCATTTGTCTGTTATCTTCAGAAAAATCTCTGTCTTCAATTCACATTCTCTTTATTGAACCAACTGCCGACTGCGGAAGTCTGCAAAGATGTTCTGCTCCCCTGGAATGTGTATAGCTGTAATATCTTGCAGATTGTTTCTGTCTAAGAATGGCTTCTGCCACTTTCCATAGTGACTTGCTTCTTGTTCCTCCCTTTCTGCACAAGTATGCCACTGTAGACAGGTTGTGTGATCACACGCAAAAGGACATGTAAAAAAAATGTTGAAAGGCCTTTAAAGCTTTTTCTATGACTTTTAGTTTGAGGACTGGTTAGTCCAGGTAACTGGCCATAGCCCCTGCACAAACCCAATCAGGACCCAGAAAGGGACATCCTTCTGGAAGATTGTTTATTTCCCGTCAGTCACCATTTCAACTGGGTCCATGTTCCACTGATCAGGGAAGGTTAACTGAAGAGCCCTCATATTTATTAACCTTACCCACTTTATTACTTCTAAAGTGGTACACATCTTTTCAAGCCGTTTAATACAAGCTCCTGCTGTCGTCATAGGACTTTCTCTTAAATTATTTTTTTTACAAGCCTGACAATATCTCAAGCCCTTTACTGCAGTAAATAAACCTTTCCCTTGGTTGCATCTAACAGAACGCCAAGGAACTTTAATGACCGAGTTGAGTCCAGATGGCTTTTCCCTTCGTTATCAACCAAGCGTGAGTATTTAAAAAGGCCAACACTATTCTGAGATGCTATACTAGTACCTCCTTGTTTTGAGATCAGAATATCATCCATATAAGGAAAGGCACCTAGAATGGCAGATCTTTTACACCTCTATTAAGGGCCTCCTCAATATTGGCAAACCAGATCCTCAGAGCTCTGCAAACTGAGGCTTTTGCTACTGCTGGCTTGCAGGTTGCTCCTACTGCAAGAAATGATTTACACACAACATACACACACTATCCATCTCCCCATAGGATCTTTAAAATAAATCACATCTTCCACTTGTGTAATGGCCTCGAAGAACCAATCTGGTAATGGCCACAACTTTTGGAGGCGCCTCCCAGAACCTTAGCTTAATTTTCTGTAAAGTGGTACATCTTTTAAAACAAGTTTGGGAAGAAACATTCCTGTCCGGCTGAGTCTACTCTGCTTCAATCTCATCTTGAATTATCCTATGAATGGGAAATTATCCAATCTTGCTCTGGGCTCCTTTAAACAGCATGTCTCTGGTTCATCGATCTCAAGCGCTTCTTTTTCAGTAGTCGGATTGTACCTCCAGCTCAGATCTCCAGTTTTTATCTTCTGAAGGGAAAACTTGCTGAAAATCCGAGTCCTCTGAAGAGGATTCTCTTCTTTTGCCCAAGCTGGTTATAGACCATTACTTTGGGGTCTCTGCATTTGTCTGCATTGCTGATTGTAGGCTCGGTGAGTGTGTTTTTCGTCCATGTTAAAAAGGTTGGCATCTGTTCTGATGGTTATGGCTTTAGAAGAAACCTCTTCTGGTTGAGCTCACGCTCTGGTTAAAATAGTAGTAAAAAAATTTTCAAAAAAACTTAGCACAAAAATATTAGAAAAAATGCATTCTGTAATAAACATATAAGAAGTACATAATAAACATGTAATAAGCATGTTAAAATAATGACTTTTTTGTTTTTTAAATAAATGTTTTGGAGAAAAAGTACACTTATTCTTAAAGAAAAAAAAGCTTACCTACAAGACTTAGGCAGAGACCTCCTGCTGCTCTCAAGACTTTATACTGAAAGGACTGACTGCACCAGACGCCAACTGCCTAGAAACGGCATCTTCTCTCCAAATTAAAATGGAGGTGCCCGGACTTGATGTCACTGCGCCCTGCCTGAAGTTAAAATAGACTCGACTGTGCACACGTACCCACTTAACCCAAGTGTGCCCACTGCTATGCAGATGTACAGTAAAAATAGATTAAATGTAACTCGCATATCAGCACTAAATCCAGTTTCTTGTTCAAACTGTTCTATATAACATTTACAAATCAACTACAAGGAGATCAAGCACTCTTCTTAGGAGGGGGCAAGAAATAACATGCTGCATACTACCATTCACCCTCTCTACATGCACACAAGACCAGCACTACCACCCTTCTTGCCGTATAACCAATAAAGAAAACGCAGGTTAGCACATAACATTAAAAAAAAAGGGGGGGGGGGGGGGAACCTTTAACAGATAGGTCCACAGAAAAAGTATATAAAAGTATAACACCTCTTCCACCGGCCAACAGAAGAGGGGACACACCAAAGTGTCTCAGTGTCTGTATGGTGGTGTATGTCAGGGGTGCGCAAACTTCCCCCCCTGCGCACCCCTACCTGCTCGCGCCCCCTCCTTCCTCGTCGTCAAAAAATGACGCCGTGGGGTCACGTATCGTCACATGAACCTGAGGTGTCATTTGACGCCGCGTTGCCATGGCGACGCCGAAGACCAGGTAGAAGACATTGCAGAGGCCCAACGCGATCCCCCGACATTTCATTTAAATGCCGTGGGGAAGAGTGCGGGCCCTCTGCAATTTCTCACCACTTGTACGATATAAGCCAATATTTTTATACAGTATTATACTATTTTCTCCTTTCTGTTCCCTCTTACTCTTGGTATATCCATGGATTGATGCGCTTAGAGACAATCTTGTTCACATGAATTAGAATATGTTGTTGTTTTACTGATGCATACGAACGTTAGATCTATAAACCATGTATATATGTTTTCAATAAATGCTATGAATGTAATGCTCTAATATGACCATAATAGCAAGGCCCCCACAGGAAATATTGCAAATACGCTCTCTCCTATAAAAGGAATATATGACTTGTACACAAGATTATATAGTATGACTAAGTTATGACAAAGTAGTGACAACCCAATATCATATGCTCAAAAATAGCTTTAAAACCGATGTATAAAGAATAATTCCAATAGATATCAATCATGCAGATATTGAAATAAGGAAATAAACAAAATCATGAGGCAATATTACAGATGATTTCTTAAAACACTCAACTGAAATACATTGATTAAAAAAAAAAAATCATAAATTATTTATGTATAGTATTTACAGATATATGAACTACAAGTCCCAGAATGCCATGACATCACCCAGGGATAAGTCAATCAGTGCAGAACTTTGGTAACCACACCCCTTCCTCCACACAGTTGCTGCAAGGTATGATTTGATAGAAATTATATTAAGTACATTGTAAAACTAATATATAGGAGCCATTATAAGTTTGCAGTCAGATCCGATATTTATAGAGAATAGATAGATAGTTAGATAGATAAGGAGGGTGGAGAGCTGAGAGAACTAAGAAGAGATAATGAGGAGAGATTCTCCAATTTAAAAAACAGAGGCAAATTTTTCTCCTGAATCTACAGAATACGTTCACTTATAATGGGCCCCTAAAAATGTTGCCATGGGGCCCGCGCATGTCTAGCTACGCCACTGAATGTACCGTTTGTGAAACTACACTTTCGGTTGCCCATACCAGTCGGTCTGATATTAACGATTACATCAAATCCAACAAGCATCAGAGAGCTCTGAATGGAGCCAGCACAAGCCAGTTAAGCCTTTTTTAAAGACAGGAAAGGGGAAAAGATGGATTATGTTGTAGCGGCAAAAGAAGCTACACATGCGTTGCACAATCATGCACAATCATGCACAACCACAGCTTTAGGTCTACAGACTGCACATCTCAACTTACAGAAGCCACGTATGACAAAAATTCAGATGTGGCCGAACGAAAACTGAAGCCATAGTTTTAAATGTCCTTTCTCTGATTGTATAAGAAGTTAAAACTGATTTGTGAGTGCAATTTTATATCCTTTTCCACATACACCTCCAATCCTAAGGATGTCAAATTGGTTCCGGTCATACTTATATATTTTAAGCCGTGCGAAGGCAATCAAATAAAGCTGCTTGAATTTAGAGAACTTCCAGGAGAAACCGCTAATTAATTGCTAATCATTTACACAAAGTTTCTGATCGAAATAACGTAATAGATAAACTTATTGCCTTTGGTTAAGACAACACAAATACCACGATGGGTGGATCAAAGCAGAGAGGCCAAAACAATGTGTTGAAACTATTGGCACTTACAGTATGTGATAGGACTAGGTTGTGCTGCACACGTCTTTCACAATGCTGGTCAAACAGTTGTCCTTTATGCCATGGATGCAATGGTTGTGAAGTTAGACAAAATTATTTTAAATATAAAAATACTTGTATGTTTGCTGAAACAGAGCACAAGCAATTACACGAATACAGCAGTACAAGTTGGCTGGCCCCATTACCAGCCATCAAGAGAATAATTGATGTTTATCTGGATCTACCATCATTTTTTCTCTCCGAAAACGCATGTCCAGCTGGTACAGTTTTTTTGAAGACCCTACATCTGAACTATAGTAATAGTAATCTACTGAAAATATTTCATGACACTTAAAAATTGAAGGACAATGTTTCATTAATGGAAATAACCATAACCTAGCCCGATATGAAAAACCAACTGACAGAACGTAAAGAAGCAAAGTATGTGGGCAAGGTGGTGTCCGCGATGGTTGAAGCACTCAAAGGCAAACGTCAACTGGTTTCCGAGACTATGTTTTCTTCCAGACTCCATTGAACCATTTAGAAAAAATGGACAAGAAACTTACATTATTCTACCATCTTTGAATGGATATTACCGAATACAACTCCAAAGTGGGAAGAGGTTTCAAAATCTATGAATTTTGTGAACTTTTGTGAACATTGTACTATATCAAATGGCTTCTATCAATGAAGAATCTCTTTTTATGGTAATTTCAAGACTAAAGATGTACTTAGAAGAAAAGCACAGGTAGAAGAGTGGATAAAAAGTTCTTCAAGTAATAAATGAAAGGGTAATGTTAATTGTCGAGTTTGCTTTGCATTGCATAGGATTTAAAAAATAAAAACAACTTTTGAACGATCTTAAAAAAAAAAAAAAAAAAGTATGCTGAATTAAAAGTGTAATCTGCTTCCTTAGAAAGAAAATACTACACTACGACGGAGTCTAATAACTGCTGCTCAACCTAAAGGGTTTTTCCAGGATCCCCAAGTGGACAAAAGAAATTAAGAGGAGATAAGAGGAGCGCAAAGTACAATAACACATAAACAAATAGATTGGCTTGTTGAATGACCGAACAACCACAAACACTGAAGTACACAAGTGCTATGAGAGCAACAGTCAATGAACTTAAATGGTGAGAGAAAGAGAGAGAAAGAACGGGGTGAGGAGGGGAAGAGCACATGAAAGGGGTGAGGGAAAGAGAGAGAGAGAACGAGAAAGAATGAGAGAAAAAGAGAACGAGAGAGCGCGAGCGAGGCGGGTGAGAAAGGGGTGGTGAGAAATAGGAGAGTATGGGACAAGTGGTTATAGTGACTATGTGGATCAGTTAGGCCAAAGTCTACTTTCTGTTTTTCCTTCCGCCCCTCTTAGGATGTGGCCCAAATCTTGCAGTGGAATTTGATTTTTGGCCCCCAACCTATTCTGAGCTTCACAGGCCTGCTCTAACCCACTCTATTAATCCTATACTCAGACTCAAAAAGTTGGAGGATCTCTCGACTAAGCTGGTGCACTTGCAGGGCAAGCACAAATGTAGCCCATCAGAACTCATCCTTGCAGACCTGATGAAGGCACGAGACAAGCTAAACTTACTATTAGATAAAACAGAAAATACATGCGCTGGACCTCCCAAAAATACTGTGAAAGGAGTAACAAGGCCGACACCATGCTGGCTACAAAACTGCGCAGCACACACTCCCTGAATAATATCCACGTGATCCAACTCCCCTCCTAATGAGACTTCAATACATGACCCCACTGAGATTATAGCTCAATTTAAACATCGCTACCAGGCCCTATATGACGGCAAGAAGGTCTACCCACAAAAGACCACCCTGCTTGTCCTAAACTCCTTTTAAAGCTCATGTCAACTCCTGAGACTAAACGGTAGATCAGCTAAGTTTTAAGAGTCAATTTCAGAGAAAAAGAGGTAACTATGGCCGTCAAAAATATGAAGACCCCAAGCCAGGATGGCCTGTCAAAAACCTAAATCTAACACCGCACCTAGTAATATGTAATAGAATACTTGAATAAATTCTTAAAGGGTGAATTAATTCCGGAAAACACATGATGGCATCTGCCAACATTGTGCTTATTCTCAAAATGGGCAAGGAAGCCTTCAGCTATGCCAACTAACATCCGATTTCCCTGATTAACTCAGTCACTAAACGCTATGCCAAAATTCTGACCAATCGTCGCAACAAATTGATAAAATCGATGGCTTGTTCACTATGACTAGGTGGAATTTATTCCCTCTATACATGCCCCAGGTAATGTTAGACGTCATGCAGCTAAAGTTCAATTTGTACAACTCTCAAAGAGAATTCTTATAAGATGCCATTTAGATGGTATCTAACCCCGGTTATACTACATGCCATAAACAAAGATCTCCCCAATGCTTCAGAGGTTGTGGGCAAACGGGATCCGGAACACACATCTGGTGCCCAATATTAGCTAGCCCTTTTATGAAAACAAATATTCAGTTTGGTAGGCACGATGATGGGCAAGCCCCTCGCCCTAGATCCATGGTGTGCCATGCTAGGCAGGTAAACTTGCCTCACATTCTACCAACAACATGCTGCATCGCAACCATGTGGAAAAAGAGATCCCGATCAATACAATTAAACGTCCGGTGTGGTACATTCTCTCTGCAAAAAAGATCACAGCTTCCTGAGGAAAAACACTATGAAATGCATGTCAGTTTGGGAGCTGTGGTTGAGAAGAGAGGAGGAGGCCGGAGAACCCAATATAGATCTGATCTTGTGAGGTATATTAGGTGTGCAGCAACAGTGCAAGTTATTACCCTTACTTTCTTAAAATAAGTTCTAGCGCAGCCATAGGTGGCTAACGGGCCCAGAAATATTCATGTTTTTTCCCAAATTGTCCATTCTTTACCTAAAACATTATTTGTTACCGCCCCCTACTACATGTTCCACCAATCCTAATATGCTACAGTAAAAAACATGTATATGATATAACTGAATGTATGTCCATATTTCCCCTGTGCCCTTTTTTCCCTTTCTGTTCCGCATGAAAATAACTAAATAAGAAGTCGGGGGCGGTGGGGGGTTAACACTTGTTTCATAAATTGAGTAGTTAAAAATGATTGTAGTCACGTTAGTCCTAAAGAGACATACATGTTGAATGAATCTGCTATAACCAGGACAACCTCTGTTGCATGAATGAGGGTGAAAGGCAGCGGTAATTTTAACCTCCCAGGAAGGAACATTTTCAAGAACTGATATCTCCAGATTTCAAATACAGAATTTAAAAAAGGGTGAGAGTACTACAGAACTTTGCAATGGCAAACAGAGCAGTATATTGCGGCTGTTAAAACATCCTAGTTATTTGATCATAACCACCACCATCATATAATCTGTAACTTCTGCAAATTCAGAATAACAAACCAGTTTTATTGGCGCACACTAGTTTCCTAGGCGTCTTTTCATATCCTTTTAAAGCTACCAGTTCTCTTATTAAAAGCCACACTGCACTTGTGACAGAAGAGGATCACTTCCCAATTCTCTTTACTGTTCTCCCACAAGAGCCATGTTAGGCTAGGTCCCCAGTGCCTGCAGCAGCGCGCCCTGCAGGGACAAGAACCACCCCTCAATGGGGCCGGGCCCACAAACTCCCTCAGCCGCCGCGTTGCACGACCAGTGTTTCCTGAAGACAGTAAAATTGTCTTCAGTACTGGCAACGAGAGCGTTGGCCACACACCCCGGCGGTTCAGCCAATGAGGGTGAACCAGCCAGGTGACATCATGGCCGCGATTCCCGTCTTCACCCCTGCAGCTCAACGCAGATCGGGGATCACAGCTGCACACGTCGCCAGCCTGGCTGGCGTGCATGCAGCACCTACACCGGGGCCATAGCCTTATCCTTGTAAAGTGATCACACGACAAACTAAAAAGTCTGTGGAACTTTGTGCCGCAACACATACATACATATTCCTTTATTATATTTCTCCAAGGATGTCTGCACATGCCTCTGTGACAGGCTGAAGGGCCTGTCACTCACTCAGAGACAGCGACTGAGGATGCACATCCCCCTCTGTTAGACTGGGCATCCTCTGCCTCACCCAGAAACACTAGGGTATGGGGATTTTAATGGCAGGGGGTGCAGAGGGAGAGTGACAGTTATTAATATCGTCTATATCTAAATACAGTGGTGAGTAAACTTTTGTAAAACACTTAGGACTTTCACATATTTCAAACTTAAAATGGTATTAGATCTTAATCTAATTCGTAATAACAGAGAAAGATATCCTGATCAAACAAATGACACAAACACATGTTACTTTTTCAACATGTATCCACAAATTATTCAACATTCTATATCCATGAAAAAGTATGTGAACCTTTACATTCAGTACCCTTGAGCAGCAATGACTTCAACTAAGCGTTTCCTGTAACTGCTGGTCAGTCTCTCACATCGGTTTTGAGGAATTTTGGCCCATTCTTCCCTACAGAACTGCTCCAACTCAGTGACATTTGATGGCTTTCTTGCATGGATAGCTCACTTCAGGTCCTGTCATAACATTATGATGATGGAGTTAAGGTCCTGACTTGGATTAGGCCATTCTAAAACACAAAATGTCCTCTTCTGCAGCCAATCTTTTGTAGATCTGCTTGTATGTTTAGGATAATTGTCTTGCTGCATGACCCACTTTCGCTTCAGCTCACGGACGGATGGCCTGACATTCTCCTCTAGACTCTTCTGACAATGCAGAATTGATGGTTGTGTCAATTATAGCAAGCCGTCCAACTCCTGAGGCAGAAAAGCAGTCACAAACCATCACAATCCCACCATGATACTTAACTGTTCGAACAGTGTTTGGTTTTCGCTAAACATAACGTTTCTCATTGAGGTAAAAAAAAAGTTTCACCTTTGACTCGTCTGTCCGCGGTACATTGTTGGAGAATTCTTGTGGATCATCTATATGTGCTCTTTGGCAAACTTCAGACAGTCAGCAATGTTTATTTTTTAGAGAGCAGCAGTTTCCTCCTGGCTATTCTTCCATGAATATCATTCTTTTAAGTCTTTTGCTGATAGTTGAGTCATGAACTCATTAGCCAACGAGAGAGTGGCCTGCAGATCCTTGGATGTTACTCTGGGGTTCTTTGTGACCACCTGGATGATTTGCTGGTTTGTTCTTGGAAAGATTTTGGTGGCATGGTCGCTTCTGGGTAGAGTGACTGTTACCTTGAACTTTCTCCATTTGAAGACCATCTGTCTGACAGTGGATTCGTGGAGACCCCAAATCCTTAGAAATGGTTTTGTAGCCCTTTCTAAACTTATAAGAATCAATAACTGAGGTCCTTTTCTGAGGTCCTCAGATTTCTTTCGATGGTGGCATGACTTGTTTCCACACACCTGTATGGTGAAGGCCAAACTCACTAAGTTGATGATCTTTATATAGGGTGTGGTCTCCCAAACTCACACCTGAAGGTCTACCTAATTATGTAAACACATTTAATTACTCATTGTTTGTCCAATTCATATATTATTTTGTTTCAAAAGACATGTTATTGGTTAATTTAAACGCTATTGGATATTTTAAAAAAAAATGGTTTTGCTTCATGAAGGTCATCATAGAAAAAATATGGAATTTCCGTTATCATTGGGGTTCACAAACTTTTTATCGCCACTGTATATATTTCTCTAAGGATGTCTGCACATCCCTCTGTGATAGGCCGATCAGCATGTCACACTCACAGGAAACACTGGGGAAGGGGATTTTAATGGCAGTTTGGTGCAGAGGGAGAGGGACAGGTGTTAATATCCTAATTAATGTGATAGATAGGATAGATTAGATAGATGCCAAAGAATGTCTGCATATCCCTCTGAAATAAGCTAAACGGCCTGTCACTCACCCAGAGACAGCCAGTGTTTTACCATTCAGTTTCAAACAACAACAACAATTTCCCCATACGATCGGCTTTTTCAATGACCATCAATAAGTCATAAGGCCAAACATTTGATAAAACATGGCTTTACCTACCTAAGCCTGTTTTTATTCATGGACAATTATATATTCCTCTATCAAGGGTCAGATCATTTGATTCACTTAGTGGAGAGGGAGATGGAGAGAGGGAGAGGGGGATGGTGACACGGTAGACCAGGACTTTAAACACAATTTATATTTAAGGGATCAGTGTCAGGGCAAAACAAGGCAGTGAAATAAAATGAGGTTAATTTTGGATAAGACCTAAGAAACAAACAATAATACAAAATACAAAAATATACACACTTACGGGGGTCTGGGGAATAAGATTTACGTTTCCTAGGTGCAGGGACCCACTTCAAATGGGTTTCCCCTGTCCGCTTCTCTGCTTCAGGATATCAGAGTGCTGAACACACAGCAGCCACTCTGACATGTATCTCCCGCTGGTCACAGTCCAACTCCACACTCCTTCCCAGAGTGTCTCTCAGATGGTCTCTCCCCCCGATAGTCTCGTGCTCGGATCATACGCACCCCTTATATAGCCCTCTGTGGCTATCCTTTACATGGGAGGGGGGCTACTGACCAATCAGAGCACGGATTAGGTTGGTGCCACAAAAGCCCGAGGAAGGCGTGCTAAGACACTTAAGACCTCACACTGGGTAGGAGCCTCAGAGTATGGACAGTACAATGCTCTTATTCCCAAATCTGATCAGCAGCCTTTCACCTCCCCCCAGGAGTCCTGAAACCTAGCTGTCCCAACTCTGGTTTTAATCCTATTATTTCTATGGAGAGCTTCAACTAAGTGAATTGCTTAGCCTTTCTCCATAGAAATGACAGTAACAGTGGAATATCTAATTTACTTTCTTGCATGTTGTTAATTCCATCACCATACAATACCAAGTATCTAATCTTTGAGGAATTGCTAACACAGGCATAAACACAGAAAAGGTAATTATGTAAAAGACAGGACATAGAATTACACACAGCTAGCCCAAATCACATCATAAGACAATGCTGGCTTTCTAAACTGGGGGAAGGATTGTCACAGGGAAGAAAGCACACATGCTTTGAAATATATTCTTACAGATATGGGTTACATTTATTGTTCTTCCCCAGATATTAAAGACATTCAGCTGGATGAAATAAAAAAGAAAAAAAGAAAGAAAGGATTATTTTAAATAATTCTATGTTTAAATGTGTAATTAAGAACCTTTCAGATCTCCTAGATCAGGGGTCTCCAAACTCAGTCCTCAAGTGCCGCCAACAGGCCGGCTTTAATAGATATCCCTGTTTCAGCACAGGTGGCTCAATCTGTGGCACAGTCAAAGACTGAGCCACTGATTGAGCCACCTGTACTGTAACAGGGATATCCATGGAAGCCAGTCTGTTGGCGGCCCTTAAGGACTGAGTTTAGAGACCCCTGATCTAGATCAACATATGTTACGATGGGTACAGATAGTATACAAATATTACTCTAAAGTTCTAAGCCGTCAAGAAAGTCAATAAATAGATAAGCCTAGAGCAGGGGGGCGCAAACTTTTTTCCCTGCGCCCCCCTGACGGCTGTCCCCTCACTCCCGCGCCACCCCCAACCCCAACTTACCCGCGCTCCGGCGTAATGACGTCACGTTGCCATAGCAACGTGACGTCGCATGACCTCGCAGCGTCATTCTGACGCCGCGTTGCCATGGCACTGCAGGGAGGAAGCCGCCGGAGCCACGGTAAGTTAGGTTTACAGAGGCCCTGCAGCTCCCCCGGCACTTAATTTAAGTGCCTTCGGGAAGCGCGCGGGGCCTCTGTAAACCCCGCGCCCCCCGTCGGCAGTGTCGCGCCCCCCCTGGGGGTCGCGCCCCACAGTTTGCGCACCGCTGGCCTAGAGCATACTCCTCATAACACAGTATATATGCTTTACAATACTATCTCATGAGAGTTGCAATAAATGCAACTATAAAACATGCCATAAATAAAAAATAAATTAAAAAAAAAAAACTGTACTTCCTGTATCAGAGGTCACTATAAACTCTGTCAAAGAATCATTATAAATGGTCACAAGATTCACAGTAAGAGACGACTGTAACTGTGCCATATGACTCACTATCACCATAAATTATGACTCACCAACATAACCAAAAGGTATAGCGTAACAACAAATCACTACACACTATATCCCAGGTCTGAACAGGAACCAACATCCATATAAACACTCACAGAACTAAAATATTCACATTAGTTTTTGCTTGTTTAGTTATGTTGGAATCCTTTAAAAACTAAAGATGTTTTATTTATTTTAAACTGTATCACTTTAATCTTTTTGATACTGCAGTAACATGACTGCCCCACCCCCACCCCCCCCCCCCCCCCCTGCCTGATAAAAATCGAAGAGGAGGGGACTTCACTTCAGTTACAATGTAGTCTACTGTTTTGTTGGAAAACAAGCACTTTTCCAATGATGCACCAGGTATGTTAATAAGGCTTCTGGTGAGCCGCACCAGGTACATCATAAGGGCACTTTAAAAAGGCTAAAACAACAATTCTGACTGCTAGCATTTGTATCTTACCTGAACCGGGGGAGGGGGACATGGATACCCCAAAGCTGATCTGTGATCTCCCAACATCTGGGGACCCTCCAGATATTTGTAGCTTTTTGTGCCGGTTTTTGACACAAAATCTCCTACAAATATTGCAGCAGACTACATACTCTGCATGGCTGTAAGCATTGTCAATAGAAAGGCCATGCGAGCCCCGATTCAGGTGGTCATTTCCCCAGTTTGGTCCAGTCCACCACCTTCTCACCACTTCTGAACCAGAAAGAGGGGGGGTGGTCCTTGAACGTCAGAGAACCACCGAGGAGCACCAGGGTACCCATTGATTTAGGAAGGGATGAGGGGGGAGGAAAGAGAAAACATTTTAGCCAGGATTGTTGCTTCCTTTATATACAGTATACCATCACTGTGACAAATCACTACAAATTGCACCATAACTGTACAAGATCCCTTTAACTTACGCACATCTATTCACAGCGACAGATCACCACTGCAAATTGAAATATTCACCAAAACAGATCGTATTCATCATAAATCGAACACTGCAAATTCCATTGGTGTGGTCACAACAGTTCACTACATATGCAGCCACCCCACATGTTAATATATCAACGTGAATAATTCACAGGAAAAGAGCAGTGTAGATGTCGTCTCATTCACTGCAGCAGCTCCCTGGAAATGATGTCACTCTACAGGCTGCACTAGAGGCCCATAAAGTGCAAGTACTCCTTGAAGGGCGCACGTTGATTAGAATTCCATGGCAATCCCGTGGAATGTCTGAATCTGTTTTCAGAAGGAGCCTTCTATGTTTTGCTTGGGCACCATGTAAATAGTTCCTTTGTCTGCAGATAGAAGAAACTTCTGAAGAAGTCTGTGAATTCAACTAAGAAAAATGGGGCTCTCTCCTAACAGAAAAAAAACATTTCCTGCAAAAAAAAATAAAGTGATCCCAACACTCCAATAAAAAATGTTTTAAAGCAGCCTTTCACGCCCAGCTGAAAATTAAAGGGGGCAGTCTTGTCAAGAACCAAAATGAACTAATAGAAGTGGCATGTGTAACTCTTTTGTTGCCAAAGGGCCAGCAAAGCACTGCAAAGGGTTAACAGGGGGAGGGGGCGGGGTGATAAAATGTGGACGACATGCGGCTTTTTACCTTTTTAAGTCAAGGCTGTTTTTTTGTTTTTTTTACTTTTAAAGTTTCCATGTTTTCTCTATCCTGAGATCACGGTTTTGTGAACCTAAGAATCAGTACCTAAATTATTTATATTTATTGTTTTCCTTTCTGACCCAACATATTGGATTGTCCCTTTAACATACTGGAATTTACAAACGTGAGGAGTATGCCACCAGTGCTTTTTTTGTGGCGGTATGTGCCTTTTTTCGCCTTTGTTTCCCTTAACGACGTCAACACACGTCCGCCCCAGTGACCCTGCATAGCGCAGGGGGTCCCTGCCAGTGCTGGAAATTTGGCCAGGCAGAGGCCAGCCTCAAGTTCCGCACTGGCTCATGCTGCTGCTGCCGCCTATGCTTGTTGCAGGGGCATCACTCCACACAGCGAATACCCCCTCCCCACATGGCTGAGCACTCACTGCAGCAGTTCCAAACGTGAACGGTAAAGCCCTATTCCCACCCCACCCCTCCAAAAGTAAAATTCTTAGGCGGGCTCACACTGCACGCCTCCGCCGTGCGCTCCTGCAGCCCAGCAATCTGTGAGCTAGCTGCAGGAGTCAGGTCGCGGCGATTGGGGGAGTGCAAAATGCGTCACGGAACTGGTTCACCTTTATTGCTTGAACAAGCTCATGTGACTGCAGCCCAAAATTTCAATTTGGGATGTGGCGGCACAATGTTGCAGCGTCAACGCTGTACTTTGCCGCCACAATCAGTTTCTAGTGTGACAATTCTCATCCACTAGCCTCAAAGAGTGCCGAACGTGCGCGCGCATGTCGCGTAGCATGCAGTGCGAGCTAGCCCTTAGAGGGCGCGGGGAGGGGTGGATGTCTGTGTATGATTTGGGGATCATTCTCTTTGGTGAGAGCAGCACCTCCATTTTTCTGGGACTATGTGACAGACTCTGTGGGATTTCATATGTTTTTTCATTTGAGGTGTTTTAATTGTACTAATTTCTGTATTTACTTGACTCATGTCCTCTGGAATGCTTTAATTTTTTGATTGTTATTGTTTGGTACATCTACCATCTTTAGGTCACTTTTTTCTATTTATTTTAACCAACTGGTTTATTTTTCTCTTGGAAAGTCTTATACTGTAGTATGTATTTTTAATAGCTTTTTTTTTTTTAATTAGGAGTATGAGCACTTTTTTTTTTCCCCCACATCACTGCACACTACTAGTTACTTAATGCTTCATATATACGGAAAACTTGGAAAAAGCATAATTATTGTAGCAGTCCCAGCTGCTGATTATCACTGCTTACCACCTTGTTGCCATCAACCCTTCTAAGTGCAAATATAACAGCACAGCAACTGTAGCATGAACATAGATAACGAAATCAAGGGAGCACGAAATGCGTTGGCGCTTCACGATTACATGGCAGGCAGGGGGGCACAGACAAAAGTTTGTGCACCCCTGCCATAATACACCGTCCGGTGCCATAAGACAAGTATTATTACCCATTCAAGTGGATGAGCAGGAATGGGTCTTCTAGCTCCAAAAGGTGTCTTATGGTAGAAGGCCTATATATCCATCAGCTTGCAATCTGGTGAGCTTTTAACAAACAAGTGAATGTATAAAATGTTATATTCATCAGCTATTCTTAGCGTCAAGGGGAAAAACCCCCAGCTCTTGCCAACTTACTTGGCATACATTCATCTAACCATTTACGTTTTTTAGACATGCCAGAAAAACAACATGTTTTTGTTTTTATTTTGTCGCCTGCTTTTATGTACTTTTCGGGTAGCTTCATACGCAGCACCTAATAATGGAGTTGCACATGGGGCTGTGGCGAGCCCCAGTACCCTTATTCGAATGAATGGAACTGCACATTTCTAGAGCAAGGGAAAGGCAACTCCACACTATAGTTAGTGACATGAGAGTGACTAACACCTTCCAACAGCAACGGGGATTGGTATATTATCTAGTTTATCCTATTGTACGCTACAATGTACAGATGAAGCCAACGTTAGTAACACGTCGCGCAATCCTGCGGTTAAAATGGTGCTACAGCCACACCCTCTTCCCAACAATGGCCGCTGCTCCCATTGGTGCGTTGAGTAAGTCCCACTGCAGGGCGCCATCATTTGCAATAACATGGGATACAACAGTGGCAGCGGTGGGTACTACTCTAACCCGACACCGCAGACCTGGCAAGGCACTGTGTTTCTGAGCTAATGCCATGATACATTAAGTACCATTGCTGACTTCTTTGCACTCTGAACATCTTAGGCCTCGGGCATGGTCAGCGCGTAATGCTGAGGCGCGCTGGTACTTACCAGTGAGCCCCTACAGCCGCAATGAGAGCGGCTTTAGTAGGGGCTCGCCTACGCAAGCGCGCGGAAGCGTAGGTCTTAGGTAAATTTTAAATTCAAGCGCTTGCCGGAGCGGAGCGCAAGGCCGGTCACGTGAGCAGTTCGCCCAATGAGGGCGCACCAGCTCCGTGACGTCACTGGCCCGCCCGCCGACACGCCCCCGGACGGCGCGCTAAGGCCAGAAAAAGCACCCGCTTTCCCTCAGCCTCAATGCGCCTCCGCCAGCAAGCAATAACCCTGGACAAGGCCTTAGCGTTGCAAATTATTATTAACAAAAAACCCTGAAATGCTGTTACACCCCTTCATCACCAGCAAGGTTTAACAAGGCTTGGCTCTGGCAAAAAAAGTGTCATAATAAAAAAAAGGTGAAAATAAAAAAATAGAATCATTCAAAAAAAAAATATATATATATATATATATGGCACAAAAACAGTTCCATTTGTCAATTCTAAATAAAGATAGGATCATTCTGAAAATACAAGTTTAAAACAAAAACTAGTTAGCCCATGACATAACTATAAAGTAATTTACAGTATGATAACGCAACTTGCATGGGAAATTGTGTAATGTTGCCCTAGTGTATGCCAGGTTTGCCCAATAAAGGAAATCATTAGGAAAAAGAGGAGTTAAAATGCATAGCTACCTCCTGAGTCCTTTCCTTGGGCTTTTTCTTCAAGGCTTCTTTAAACTTGGGCTCCATATGGGAAGACATTGTATCTACAATTCGGTTGTTTTAAATCCACTGGGAAAAATTGAGACAACATAAAATGCCAAAAGATGCCTTAATAACACAGTATGTACAAGATCCACAGCAGCTGGTGCTTTATCTCCCCGGTCCACAGAATCAGAAGTGTCTAACCAGCTTTCCTTTCACTTCCAGTCAATCTGTATGTCTCAGAACCACTGAAGTACATCTGATGTACAATGTGCAGCAACTGGGGCACCACACATTGTGGGTCATCACTCTGGTTATTTTTGTTCCCCACCCAAAATGAGCGGGTTCATCATGCAAGAGAGAAATATAGTGCAAGTAAATGCCGTGCAAAGTCTCTCTTACAGGAAGGCAGTTTCACTGACTACCATCGATGGTCCCAGAAACTTGAATGGAGTCTCGCTCATTGCATTTACTTCATGGAAATGTCCTACAAGTATCGCCAGCTCTCGCCTTATTTCCGTCCGCCGACCCTGTCGGTTGTGTAGATATTTGGGGTGAAAGGGCTGACGCTGCCACCCAGCGATATATCCCCGGGAAGCTGCAGGGGGGCACCACACGTGGTGCAGCCCATCCTCCTGCGCACCCCCACTTCACACCCTCAGTCCGCCCTCCCGGCGGGGTTCACCCCTCAAACCAGAAGAGCACACTCTTCATGAGGGGGGGTGGGGGGTTAAGTGATTGCTCTAGGGGGGGGTGTTAGAGCGGAACTTCTTGCTTGGCTCGCTGTCCCGTACAGCAGCCCAGTATCCCTAATGCAACTTCTTATTCATTCACTCCCGGGACTCCGCAGCTTGAAGTTTCGAAGCGGTGTACTTGCTGCAGGCTGGTAATGTCCGGCAGACTCCGCTCCGGTGTCGCAGCTCCGCCGCCGGTCGCTTTTGCCACCGCGATAGTTCTGCGCGTGTCCGTTGGACAGAGGAGGGGGGGGGGGGGGAGCGCGCGTTCGCATAACACCCAGTTTGACTTGAGCTTAGATTGGTGCGCATGCGCGAAAGGGACCCACGTGACCCTGCTCTCAGTCTCCACCAGAGGGAAACGTAGCGCGAGCGAGGTCACACCAATGCCCTGTGAGCAATGCACTACAGAGGCGGCTCCCAAGCATCCAGTCTATCAAAGAGGCCTTACTATAAAGTACTAATATTCGCTATCACTCACACATTGTTTTATGTGGGTCTCATCAGTGTGAATTGAACACCTATATACATTCATAATAAATATATATTAAATAGAAGTCTCTGTGATAGTGCAGAGTAAATGAGTCCTTCAGTCTTTGGTGATATCTTTAATATTTGGACTCACAATAGTATTACACTAAATTAATATTGTTTGAGCTGAGGGAGAGAGTAAAACTGTCAAAAGTTTGTGCTAAAATATCAAATTTTAGTTAAAATAAAAAAGGTATTGCAGTACTCATTTATTTTGCACTAATATATACATATGCAATGTTTTTTGTGTTGGGGAGTTGAGTTCACAACCTTCTTTTACAGACAACCATGAAACTTTAAGCTGCAGTTCAAGCTGACGTTTTTTTAAAAAAATATATATTTGTTTCCCATTCAATATGTGCATCAATACAATCTGCACACTGACAAGTGATTAGCTAAATTGCGGATCGATCCGTTCTCCTGTAATATATCGCTTGCTCCAGGTTATTTAATTCAGTTCTTGCACAGCATTGTGGGCAATGTAGTTCCTGGAATATGATTGACTGGGCAGCTACTAGATACAATTGGTGCACTGCTAGAGAAAGGGCGGGGCTCAAGAGCCAGAGCCTATCAGAAGGGGGCTGTCACTTTGGAAATGATTCCTACATTAGAAACATTAAAAGTGTCTTTAAAACATTTTTTTTAATGCTACAAGTATTTTCTCATAGTACAGAACTGATTTATTAAAAATAAACACACGTAGGATATTACTTGAATTGCTGCTTTAATGCAGTTATTATGCAATTATTAGGAATACTACCTGTGTGAGAATACATGCTTTTTTCCTGCTCGTGTAGCCCTCTTTCCCCCTAGGGTAAGGATTCTACGGATGCTGGCTTTACCTGTTAGCTCGCAGAGATCCCAAGCCTCCGCCACGGGGAGCCCGGGGTGATACAACAATACAACTTGGTACAACGCCACCACCTGGGAGGGATCCCAACATAGTGGGAGTAGCCCCTCACAGGAACCACAACACTGATATACACACACAGTATGTGATAAGAATAACCGTTTAATGAAGAACATATAATAAACAGTGATAACCGGATCATAATCTACTGGTACCAGCTACCCCTTCGCCTCGCAGGGCCTTATCCCACCACCGTGTAACCCACACCGTGTTCACCATACCTGAGGGGCCCTCGGGCACCCAACCACCCTGGTGTCCACAAGGAGAACAGCCCCACCCTTGTATCTGGTCAGCGCTGCCACTACAGTGTGTGTATTCTGTTGGTGTACTTTAGATATAGGTACCTGCCGGGTGGTCCGGCACCCGGGTGTGCCGAGTAGACAACGGGGAGGATCCGCCGATCCAGCGATGTCCTCCGCGACAAGTCCAGCTTTGCGTGGGGTGGTATCCCGCAGCGTGATCCCACACGCAGATTGTCTCTCTCTCTCTTGCTCTGGTGATCTGGTCCCAGACCACACTAGTCAGGGCCGCGCAGCTTGCAGTTGTGTCCCTGGCTTATCAAATAGCTAATGGGGCAGGGTCACTACCAAAGGGCCTGTCCCTGTAGCAGCCACAATCTTAATGCATGTGTCGGGGCCTAGGGGGGAATCTGGCCCAGTGCAGAGGGTCACAGACCCCTGCACCTACCTCCTACCCTATCCTTGTCCCAGCATCGACTGACCCGTGGCTGCAGAGCGCCAAATGTATCTATTCTGCAAGCAGGGAATCCTCAAGCCCCAGTGGCTGAACCGCGTCCATCTGACATACAGCCCTGGTGCATCATGGGGCGTGTAGTCCCTTGCAGCTCTTCTTTTGTAATGGCCGCCCCTCCATTCGCACTACTGCACAGCGGCAGCCTTGCGCATGTGCCGTTACTCATAAGATGGCGGCGCCCTACTAAGGGAGCCGCCGGGGACCTACGGCGACCCACTCGCCACCCTGGCTACCAGCGGGCCCGCTCTCCCTCCTGTACGCCGGCCATGCTCCCGCTCACCTCCGCCGGCACCAGGGCTACCCGTGCTCCCACCAACTCTCATGCACCCGCGCCTACTACCTGCCTGACTCGCGGTGGTATGGGGAACCCTGCTATACTAGTTTTCCATTTTTTAAAGCTGGATTATTTATTTTAATTTCGATATAAATGAACTCTTCGTTGCTTTATATATTGACACATTATTTCCTACAGTACAAAGTCACCAATGTATAGATTTGTTGCAGACTGTGTGGTCTAGTGAAGTATAGGCCAACACATGAAACCCTTCGGAAGAATTGAGAATTTCACATCTTCTATTCACTTGCTTTGGGTTTTAATACACTTTTTTTAAGGAGGAAGTTGGACAGTGATTTATATTTTATTTATACGGGAGACTCAAATGGAGAGATTTGGCAAATAAAAATATCAAGAAATGCGATTCAATTGGACTTTTTAAAAATGCAATCCAAGTGGCACTTGTATGCAGCCTTTGACTACCTTTATTGAAAACTAATTACCTAAGCTGCTCATAAATTAGTTCTCGCGTGATCGATCAGCAACGATCCTGCTTCCAGGGTCTCACTGACTGCCCCACACCTCTGGAATGCCCTTCCCCTCAACATCCGACTAGCACCCTCTATCCACGTTTAAGACCCACTCTTAAAACACACCTGCTTAATGAAGCATATAAGTATCTCCATAGCTGAAAATTTACACCTCATACATAAACCTTGGCCCCTTGCAGACGCACTTACCAGAATGCCCTCCTACTTTCTCTGTACGTTCTTCCTGCATACCAATTTGATTGTAAGCTCTTCGGAGCAGGGACTCCTTTTCCTAAATGTTACTTTTATGTCTGACAAATTATAAAGGACAATTCTGCACTCCCCAAAAGTAATAAAACAACACAATTTCGGTGCACCTGGTCCAGGAACCTCTGCTTGGTACCCTTACATACTTTTATGTCTGAAGCACTTCTTCCCATTATGTGTTATTTGTATTTTATATGATTGTCATGCATATTACTGCTGTGAAGCGCTATGTACATTAATGGCACTATATAAATAAAGACATACAGACATACAGATGCAGTGGCCATTATTCGAACATTTACCTGGGACATCCCACGTTACGCCGCGTGGTGGACCCGAGATGGTCAGTTGCAGACATAATGGCCAACCGGAGTAACACAGCAGGGGTGCCTGCTGTGAGTCCTACCGGGGTCTGTCTGCCTGTAATAGATGCGCAGTAAGAGATAGGCTGAATCAGTCACTCTAACTGGGCGCCTCTCATAGGCGATCGCGGGTTTTTTTATTAAAATTCTAACATTAAAGTAATGTAGCAGGGAGTCTCCGGAGCTGAACCGATATGGGGTGCCGGTATCCCCATGTTAAAATCCTGTGGGTCACGTGACCGTGGGATCTAAACAAAGCAGAGGGATACCGGCACCCCATACCAGGGCCTGTATCTCGATAAGTAGAAGGTCCCCGAGGCTGAAATCAACTTTGTTCAGCTCAGAAGACTCCCTGCTCCCTCACACTAGTATCAAACACCCCCCCCCCCCATTCCCCAAATAAAAAATCATTACCTTAGCGGATAGCTGCTAAGGTAATGAAGCTGCTTACATTTTATTTTTATTCATAGTGTGCATGAGCAGGGGATCTCCTGAGCTGAACAAAGTTGATTTCAGCCTCAGGAAACCCCTACTTCCCGAGTTACAGGCCCCGGTATGGGGTGCCGGTATCTCCATGTTAAAATGCACGTGGGATATAAACAAAAAAGAGGGATACCGGCACCCCATACCTGGGCCTGTATCTCGGGAAGCATGGGGGTCCCTGTACCTGAAACCAACGCGGTTCTGCTCTGTAGACCCCCTGCTCATCTACACTAGGAATACAATTTAAATGTAAAAATATTTACTGTAGTAAGTGCCAATAACCCCACCCTGTGCTCCCCCATAAAACCATGATTTATTATTTTACACACAGGATTAATACCCCAGGTCAACCTCTGTCCGCAGGCCCCACAGTGCACGTCTGGGGGTCTCCGGGTGGTCCCTGCTAGGTGCTGTCCCAATGGGGTCCACCGGTGGTCCCACGGGTGTCTGGAGGTCCCTGGGTCATCCCCACAGGTGTTTGGGGCCCTTAGGTGGTTCCCACGGGGTCTGGTTTCCTTGGGTGGTCCCTGCGGGTCCGCGGGGCCCTCACAGCTGTGGGGCCCCCGGTTCTTCCCCGCAGGTGTCCCCCGTGGGTCCACAGGTGGTACCTGTGGGTGTCCGGGGGTCCTCGGGTGGTTCCCGTGGGCATCCGGCGGTCTTCGCAGCCTGCAATACCAAGCCTTTATGTAAAAAAATAAAACATGTCCTACACTTAAATAAATACACCCCCTCCCCCCCACCGAACACATACAGTACAGTAATGGTCAAAATAACTTATCCAGATATGGATAATAGATTATCTGCCCATTATTAAACACATCATTAGCCAGCATACATAAATCAAGTAAATAAATACAGTTCTACTTACCCCTGCAATATGAAGGGCGTCCTCGTCAGGATACTGCAAGGTCCCTGTCCTCCGTTGCCAGAAAAATAAATAGCAAATTCAATCTAATGTCCCCTAACCCCTTAATCACCTTAGCGGTTAATAACCGCTACAGTAATTAAGGGGTTAACCCACCCTGCCCCGATACCCACCCAGTACCCACTTATTGTTATAGTAGTACATCATACCCATATAATAATATGGGCATGATAAGCCACTATCGCACACAATGGGCACCTAATCACAATACATTAATGCACAAAACACACAATAATAAAACATTCAAAAACACCCCAATTCACTAAATAAAAACAGTAACCAACAAATGTACGAAAATGATTGGTTTAGACAGCCGAGTCCAACAAAAGCACCATCAACTCACCAGGTAAGTGGAAAAATTAAAACCTTTTATTAAACTACATTAAAAAACAGACAGAAAACTGGACAGGAAAAACCTCCCACGTGTTTCGGCTATACAACCCTTTCTCAAGGAGATACTCCTTGACCCGGCTATCTTAACTATTCCTTTTCCTGCTCGTGTTCTCCTGCTGGTTGGACTGACGCACAATTGCAGTGAAGTCGCGCTAAACGGATCCCTGCTAGGAACCACGGAAAGACGCCAAGGGATTACCCACACAGATGCCCGCGCGTGGAACCACAAGACCTGAGTAAGCAGCGGAGCATTCCTGGACGGATCGGAGCTGAATATTCACTTTAAAGCAGCTCTGGCACTCGGGAGCTCCAGAAAGCTCAACTATACAGGAGGACGGCACATCTCTTGCAGTGCCCTATACAGCACGGGGGCTACAGCTACTCTGGACGGAGAGTTACATTATGGACTGGGATACAGAGGGTAACATTATATAATTCCTCTGTTATGCATACCCTTACCAGCTCTCACTCATAGATTCAGTTTCTGTATACCCTGCCTGTTTTCATCTCCATACTCTAAGCAGATCCAGCGCTATACTTGCCTTTCACAGCCCAGCAACTGTTGTTCCAGACAGATTACTGCATTAATAACATTCATGGGATTTTTTTGAGGTTCCCTCAAATCCTATATAGCAGCGTTTCCCAAATGGTGGGTCGCGACCCGGCACCGGGTCACGGAATAAAAATTGCCGGGTCGCAGTGAGGCTGGCCGCGTGGTGTCCCTCCCCCCCTGCCCCCCCTCTTCCCCTCTCCTTTCGGTAGCCCAACGTGAGGTGCGGGATGGTGCTGAAGTGGTGCAGGCTGCCAACACCATGCTCTCCCGCCCCCAGGACACGCCACCCATCAGTGACATGCTCCACCGCCCACAGGACACGATGCCCTGATGTAGGTAGGAAGTGGTAGCGGGGTGCACCCGCCGGAGGGGGGGGGGTGTTGTACTTGTGCCGCCTGTCCTGGCACTGCCTTCCCCCGGTGCCATTGATGCGGGAGATGGGCCCGGGGGCGGGAGATGTCCCAGGGGGCGGGCAGTGGTGGCTGCGCAGTCCCTGGCGGGCTGGGGGAGGCGGGGAGCCCCCTGCTCAGATCGCGGCCTTTCCTCTCTCCCTCTTCCCCCTCCAGTCACTCACATCCGTCGCAGCCTCTGTAATCCACTGTGTGTGTATCTGTGTGTGTATCTGTGTGTGTGTCTGTGTGTATCTGTGTGTGTGTATCTGTATCTGTGTGTGTATCTGTGTGTGTGTATCTGTGTGTGTGAATCTGTGTGTGTGTGTATCTGTATCTGTGTGTGTGTATCTGTATCTGTGTGTGTGTATCTGTATCTGTGTGTGTGTGTATCTGTATCTGTGTGTGTGTGTATCTGTATCTCTGTGTGTGTGTATCTGTATCTGTGTGTGTGTGTGTGTATCTGTATCTCTGTGTGTGTGTGTATCTGTATCTGTGTGTATCTGTGTGTGTCTGTATCTGTGTGTATCTGTATCTGTGTGTGTATGTGTATGTGTGTGTGTGTGTGTGTGTATAGGGGAGAGTGTGTGTGTGTCTGTGTATAGGGGATTGTGTGTGTGTGTGTGTGTGTGTGTCTGTCTGTATCAGTGTGTGTGTGTGTATAGGGGAGACTGTGTGTGTCTGTGTGTATCAGTGGCCGTGTGTGTGTGTGTGTCTGTGCAGTCAGACTGTGACTGTGTCTGTTCACGTCTAACTGTGTGGGTGTCTCTGCGTGGTCAGTGTCTGTGTTGGTCTGTCTGTGTGAGTGTCTGTAGGTCGTGACTGTGTGCGTCTGTGTATCAGTGTATCAGTGGCTGTGTGTGTGTGTGTGTGTATCAGTGGCTGTCTGTGTGGGTGTCTGTAGGTCAGTGACTGTGCGTCTGTGCAGGTCAGAGAGAGAATGGGGGGGGGGAAGAGAGAGAATAGAGGGGATTGGGAGAATATACTGTATGAAATCTGTATGGACATTCATAACTGTTTTATTTTACCTATAGGCCAGTATAGGCGATAACATTTTTAGTGGGTCACGAAGGAGAAGTTCAAAAATAACCGGGTCACGGAAAAAAAAGTTTGGTAAACGCTGCTATATAGTATCTGTTGAGAGCTGTTAGTAACTTTGCCTTACATGCCAACACATGTAATTAATAAAAGCACTAACCAGCTCAACAAGGAATTAATTAAACTAGTAACCAATCAAAGCAATTCATTAATAAAACAACAAGGAATTAATTAAACCATTAACCAATCAAAGCAATTAATTAATAAAACAACCCGAAATTAATTAAAACATTAACCAATCAAAGCAATTCATTAATAAAACAACAACATAAAATAACAGGGTGAAGTATCCAAGAATAACACTGACTAACAATTCCCCCTTCCTGGATCAGAGTCACGAACGCCACACTCCTTCCCAGAGTGCATGTAGATCTGCTTATCTGATCAGCATCCCTCCTTATATAGGGTTCTGTGGCTATCCTTTCCATGGGAGGGGCTGCTGGACAATCAGAGCAAACCTGATTGTCCACTCATCAAATGTCTGTAACACCTCCAGGCTCCCAGCCATTGTCTCAATACACATTTATCTGCAGGAACCTCAGTTGATTAAATCAGAGTCCTCTCCATACAAATGTACCTCACATGCAAATCCCATTACAAGACTGCTATCTTAGAAATTAGTACATACAGTCACATAATCCAATTAACATTTTACAGGACTGACTCCCAAATTACATCACAGTGCTTACACATAGATCACAAAACACTTTACCTCATAATGCCTGCTCAACTAGACTTGGGAATTGAATTAATAGGGAATAAAGTGCTTTGGAATACACATGCATAGTACATCATACATTTTACAGTAACCTTTTCTCTCCCCACATGAATTAGGGGTAACTAGTCGGGTATAACCCCTTTATTACAAGCCAGATTACTTCTTATCGTCACAGCCGGCTTAACATATATATGGACCAAAGACCAATGAGAACTGCAGGCTGTGAGAAGACACGTCAGTAAGACTGACTGTGGTAGGCTGTTCAGATGCAGGAGACAGGTGTGTTGGGAATCCCTGATGAGGACAGGTGATGCGGTGCTTGTGTGCGCTGACCGTGCACTGCGCCGTGACGTCACCGTGTGGCTGCAACCTGGAGGCGGGACCAGTAGAGTCAGTATTTACCTCCACATGGGATGCGCGCGCACCCGTAGTACCGTGGCTGGTAGTGGCTGGTGCACATGACATGCTGCAGGAGGCAGAGGAAGCGGAGCACCCGGTCGCGGGTTGGGGCAAGGGGGGAGCGCGCCGAGGTTCACGGATCCTTACAGTAGGATTGCGGCATCATGACAATGTGAAGTCACATGGCATCGCAAGGTATCAGAGTAAGGTTGTGACACCCAGCAATTATGTGTTATTATAGGTTAAAGCAGTAAAATTCCGGGAATTATTGAAAACCCTGCTCTCTGATTGGATAAAGCCCGGAATTTTAACCAATCAGTAATGCCCGGAATTTTAGCAGCTTGCAAAGTGTAATTTTCAATGTGATATTTCCAGCCAATCAGCTTTCAGAACAGCTGAGACAGGGCAGGGGATTGGTCAGAATGAAGTAACAGCTCTGAGACAGGGCAGGGGATTGGTCAGTAAGTATCAGCCACGGGTTGACTCCTCCCCCTCCTGAGATTTTCTAAGCAGATTCAGTTGAATTGGGGGGGGGGGGGAGAGGGGGAGTCTGCAAAGTTTAGTAAGTGCCTGCATTTTTTATTGTGGCTGCAGTGTGTGTGTGTCGGTAGCAGTGTTTATGGGTATAGTATCAGCAGTTTGTGTATAGAGCGGCTGTGTTGTGTGTAGAGCTGCTGTGTTGTGTGTGTGTTTAGAACTGGTGTGTGTGTGTGTGTGTGTGTGTGTAGAGCTGCTGTGTTGTGTGTGTGTGTAGAGCTGCTATGTTGTGTGTGTGAGTAGAGCTGCTGTGTTGTGTGTGTGTGTGTGTAGAGCTGCTGTGTTGTGTGTGTATAGCTGCTGTGTTGTGAGTGTAGAGGTGCTGTGTTGTGAGTGTAGAGGTGTGCTTGTGTATGTAGAGCTGCTGTGTGTGTAGTGGTGCTGTGTTGTGTGTGGTGTGCTGTTGTGTGTGTGTGTGTGTGTGTGTGAGTAGCAGCCGTTTGTGTGTGTGTGTAGATCTGCTGTGTTGTGTGTTGAGCTGCTGTGTGTGTGTAGAGGTGCTGTGTTGTGTGTGTAGAGGTGCTGTGTTGTGTGTGTGTGTGCTTGTGCTTGTGTGTGTAGAGCTGCTGTGTGTATAGAGGTGCTGTGTTGTGTGTGTATAGCAGCAGTTTGTGTGTGTAGATCTGTTGTGTTGTGTGTTGAGATGCTGTGTGTGTGTAGAGGTGCTGTGTTGTGTGTGTGTGTACACAGAGGGGGCAGCAGTGTGTGGATATAGATATCTACAGTGTAAGCGTATATAGAGGTGGTTTCATGTATTTACCATTTTATTTTAATAAAAAATTCTATATAACTATACAAAAGTGTCTATTATTTATGAAATAAGCTACATTCAGCCTATAATAGTAACAATCCCCTCAGAACAGGGCATTACTGGCAATAATGCCCTGGCTGGGTTAAAGTCCCTCGGCTTCGCCTCGGGCCTTCAACTCTTCCAGCCAGGGCATTATTGGCCAGTAATGCCCTGTTCTTCATGGATTATTACTTAATTACCAGGATTGGGTGGGAGGTATACCAAGTATAAGAGCGTGGTTCTTCGGGTCGGCCCCCTAGCGGTTCTGAGTGGTGACTGCCATCCTAGCAAAGTAAGACAAGGGATAGTAGACAGTGTTTTTGGGCAACTTTTTGCCCTTGCATGAGCGGGAATACCACATGGTCAGTAGGACTGAGGCGCTTTTTCAGTGAGTGGAGTCTGGATTGACTAATATACAGGTGACCCGCTGTTTTGGGTACCGGCGATTTGACGCTCTGGCGTTACCAGACCTTTCCATGATGGCCGTCCGTCACATAGATAATTGGCCCCCACTAAAGGACATTAAAATAGTTCAAGTCTTGTTTTTCCACTGACATCTTTGCTAAAGAATGGCCCCTTTTTGTTGCACAGATGAGGTCCAGAAAGTTTTACACCCAGATCCCACACACCGTTTCATGGTGGAGTCTTGTGCTTTCAGTGTGGCTTTTGCGGCTGCCCTGTAACAGTGGCAAGGTCCTCCAAAATCGGTGTCATCCCAGTACATATATATTATGCTTGGAAACTCTGTTGAAGTAAGATATGATATCTGTGCTTTTACCGATGAATGGCGCCATCTTCTGGGCAGAACTTATTTCCTTCAATAAGTTTTTGCAGATCATAAAAACTTAGGTCCATGTCCACAAAGCTTAATAAAATCATGGCAAATAACAGGATGTTACCTAAATAGGTAAATACACGGCGATATATGCATTAGGGGGTAAGTTAATATCATCATCTAATATATCATCTAATGATATTTCATAAGAGGAAAGAATACATTTCTTCCTAACTCCAAATATTGGCAATCGGATTAATCCCTGGATCAACATCCTTCCCATGTTTACTTATTTGGTATATCCTGTGTACCTTTCCTTTCTAAAAAGATGTCCAACCTTTTTTTGAACAAATCTATTGTATCTGCCATAACAGTCTCCATGCGTAATGAATTCCACATTTTAACTGCCCTTACTCTAAAGAACCATTTCCTTTGTTACTGGTGAAATCTCCTTTCCTCCAACCAAAAGGGATGACCCCATGTCCTTTGTACTGCCCTTGGGATGAATAGTTCTGTTGAAAGCTCTTTCTATTGTCCCTAAATATAATTGTTTATAGTTATCATATCCCCTCTTACACGCCTCTTTTCTAATGTAAACACATCCAATTTATGTAGTCTCTCCTCATAAATCAGATTATCCATCCCCTTTATTCATTTCGTGGCTATTCTCTGCACTTGTTCTAGTTCAGGGGGGCGCAAACTTTTTTCCCTGCGCCCCCCTGACGGCTGTCCCCTCCCTCCCGCGCCCCCCCCCCAACCCCAACTTACCCGCGCTCCGGCGTAATGACGTCACGTTGCCATAGCAACGTGACGTCACATGACCTCGCAGGGTCATTTTGACGCCGCGTTGCCATGGCGCCGCAGGGAGGAAGCCGCCGGAGCCACGGTAAGTTAGGTTTACAGAGGCCCTGCAGCTCCCCCGGCACTTAATTTAAGTGCCTTCGGGAAGCGCGCGGGGCCTCTGTAAACCCCGCGCCCCCCGTCGGCAGTGTCGCGCCCCCCCTGGGGGTCGCGCCCCACAGTTTGCGCACCGCTGTTCTAGTTAATAATGTATTTTCTATGGAGTGGTGCCCAAAACTGTAGTCCATGTTCAAGGTGTCGTCTTACTAATGCTTTATAAAGGGGCATAATGATGTGTACTTCCATTCCATCCATTCCCCGTTTTAATGCAAGATAAGATTTTGTTTGCCTTTGCAGCTACTGTATGACTTTGGATATTATTGCTAAGTTTTCTGTCTACAAGCACTCCTAAATCTGTGATTCTACTACCTTACACAATTTGGTGTCATCAGCAAAAATGGAAACATTGTTCTCTATGCTCACTTCAAGGTCATTAATAAACAAATGTAACACATGTCCCTCCCCCCCCCCCCCCCCCCCCCCCCAACATGGTGTGGTGCATACCTGCTGGCTCACAGTAGATCTGAGTCTCCTGCGGTGTTGATGAGGAGAACAGAACAGGCTTCTGGGGTTGTAACTGATTCGTACTCACGGTGACAGCGCCTCTATCTCTTGCAGGCCCCAGGGATGGGGAGACAATCCCTGCAGGAGAACTTACTTCCCCTCCCCCTGATAGATTACAGTCTCAGGCAGGCAGGTATATGTGAACAGTAACACACTTTATTCTTACACACTGCAGATGGTCAGCATACACAGCTCACACAGTTATTACAGTAGTTCTTGGGGCTTCACCCTCAGGATGTACCCTGATTCCCTGAACTTCCACTGCGGTTACAGGGACCCCACAGCAGTCCTTGCTCTTCCCTGACACCCTATTAGAGCCAGGGGTATGGTCTCACTCATAACTCCCCAAGGGGAGAAGGCAGTAAGTGCACAGTCCGCACTTCTGGGTGAGAACCTGTCTCTCTGAAGGGTAGAGACAACTGACTCACTTTGGTAGGGCAGCCCCTTAAGTACAAGAAAAGCAGAAACCAGGTCTGACTCCCTGATTGGACACACATAGACCTAGTTGCACCGCCTCCCCTGTGACTCACTGAAGCTGCTGGGGGTGGGGAAAATCCAGGATTAGTCCTAGCAGGCCTGCCCTTACCAGGGCTTACTGCCAGGAGGACAGACACTCACCCCTGGGGAATACGGAGCTCCCGCGCCTCCTGCACTTCGCCGCGATCAGCGCAGCCGGGCAGATGCCGCTCTCCATGCTCGCATGCGCGCACCCGCGCCGACGGACATCTCCTCCTTTTACGGGCGTGCTCCGCACATGCGCAGCCACGCGCTCGCCTCTGCTCATGGGCACATAGGTCCTTCTGACAACTGAAACCTCTCCTGCCACAGACTCCTCTTGGTTCCTGCCTCCTAGCTCCCAGCTTCCCATTGGTGAGCCCCTCCTATTTATTCCTTGTTCTCCATTCACTCAGCGGCTGAGCATAGTTCCAGTTACCTGTGTTCACCTCCCTTGTGCCTTGCCTTGTTTCAGTCTCTCGCTACCTTGCCCTGCTCTGCTTCAGTGACCTCTTGTGTACCGACACGGCTTTCCTCTTGGACTCCACACCTTTGGCTCCCCGACCTCGGCTTACCCACTACGATCTGGACCTCTCCAACTCCGACCTTGGCTAAATACCCACAACGATCCGTACCTCTCCAACCTCGACCTTGGCTAAGTACCCGCAACGATCCGTACCTCTCCAATCCCGACCCGGCTACCCTGACCAATCTACAATCAAGATGCGCCCTCGTGGCTGTGGGTTGGTGTTACATCAAATACCCACCTCGTCCTCACGGTCCCGTCTAGTTTGTGGCAAGCACATCGTGACAAACATGAAGAATCCCTTTTTAATGATAATGCCTTGGGTCAGGTTTCTTTACAATCCTCCCCTCATGGTCTGCCACTTGGACAAAGTAGACCCTGACTGGACCGTTCTCCGGTCGGTATTCTACCCAATCTATAAAGATCCCACGACCTACACTCCAGACCCTCATGAGATTGCCTATCAAACTGAGGAAAGGATATGCTGAGAAGCTGCTTTTAGAACTCAGATAGTCAATGACAGCGTCACTGAGCCAAGACTCTCTATTAGCCTCGATCGCCCTCATAATAGGCTCTGGAACATAAGGGTACTCATACCCTTGAGACTGCCTGTATCTGGACACTATGGCCCTACTGTATCTGCTCACTGAGCTTGGTCAGTTTCTTGCCCTGAGCCTTTCCGGGTAAGACCCAGTATGTAGGTTCTTCTGGGGCTACCTCCTGGTATAGTATGGAGGGTTTGGCAGGCGTTACAATACCTAATTGTATTTCTCTAACCCTTTTCCTGAGTGCTTCTGCTACCTGACCAGTTGCGGCCTTCTTGGACACGGGGTTCACAGGATTCCTCTTTTCTTGGCCCGTAACCTTGTGCATACAGTACTCCATGTCTTTCCTGGAGAGGGCAGTACGCACCGGAGCGGTCACAGCACAGTCCCGGTCCACTCCCGCAGTCGCCTCAGAAGTGATGTCATCTGGCGGAGAAATCGCGGGATCTCGGTACAGGTCCAAGTCCCGCACCGGAAGTACATCATCCTTAGGGCGTGGTACCGGAAGGTCAGTGTGGTCCTCCGCACGGAAGTAGGTGCCTGGCAAGGTCTCGTCTCCAGATTCCTCCGTCGCCACCTGCAGGAAGTAAGGGAATGGTTCCTCAACGTTCCGTTGGTTCACGATGGTAGTCTGGAACAGTCTCAGGTACCTCCTCAACAACACTGGGAGCCTCCACAGCCATGGGGCTTCTCCTCGGTTCATGCCGCACCAGCGCTTGCTTTTTCTTCTTCTTTGGCCCGCAAAAATGTGTAGAATATACGCTGTATCCCTCGTACTGAAAAGTTTGGAGACCACTGCTCTGGATCAATACGTAAGTATAGATATAGGATAAAGTATCTTGTCTAAATTTAGCATAGGTTGAACTTGATGGACAAGTGTCTTTTTTCAACCTCATCTACTATGTAACTCAGGTTTGAGCAGAGGGAGGTTGCCAAGGCAACAGGCTAGGAAGCCAGAGGGGAAGCAACAATGTTGCAATAACACTGAGGAGCAATGGCTGTCTCAGAACAGAGAACCAAACATGCAGAGAGCTTCCAGGACAATCACTACTACATTAGTTCCCACAGGGATTCGTTTTCATGTATGTATGTGTAGCCCTGGTACCCCTATGACACAGGAAACTACCCAGTGATGCGCTTATACCTGTTGGCTCCAGGAGCCGGAGCCTCTGCCACGGAGAGCCTGGGGTGTATACTTACTCTGGTGCAGTGCCTCCACCTGTGAGGGATCCCAGCAGAGCGGAAGCAGCCCATCACAGGACACAATAATAAACACCCACACAAAGCAAAATAACACAACCTTTACTGTGACGCAATAAGTATTGATTTAAAGGATTATTCTCACTTAAGAGCCAGATATATATATACAAATACCATACGACTTGCAGGGATTACTCTCCTGAAGTGCCACCCACCACCGTGTCCAGAGAAATGTGTATCTCACACAGAGTCCCCGAGAGTTCCACAGCGTGCAAAGTCCCTTGGTCACTAGCCCCACAGTGTCCCCAAAGAACCCACCCTTATAGGCGTGATCAGTGCCTGGGTATAGACCGGTATGTTGGTGCACTTATATTATACGATACCTGCCCAGTGCGACGGCACCTGGGCCTTTAAATATCTTCGAAAAGGATCCGCCGATATCCTGTGTGCCGTCCTGGCTTCACCAGCATGATGATCTGTCAGAGGCGATCCCACTCTGAAGATAGTCTCTTTAGGAGTGCAGCGTCCTCTGAATCCCTAGCTATCACTGTATAACATTAAGGGGCAGGGTCCCTAACCTAGGGCCTGTCCCTGTAGCACAACAAGCTATATATGTCTCAGGGTCTATCTTGGGTCTAGGGGGGGTTGTATTCTGGCATAGTGTAGAGGCTTACTTGCCCTCCACACGGACCCTCTGTCCCCTACCACTCTCTCTCACTCTGCCTGTGTGCTCCCTGTGTTACGCTTCCTTATCCTCCCTGCAGCAATTCTCCAGCTCCTATTGGTTCCCTGGCGTCAGGTGGGACACTCCTAAACCAAGATCAATCATTTTAGTGGAATATAATTTTTTATTTTTTTTTGCGTGTTCACAGGGTTAGTTCTTGTAATGTCTCCGAAGATTTATTCATATGAAGAAGTGGACTATATATTTGAAAATGTGCCTGATGCTTTAAGGATTCTTAGATTAACCTATAAGGGTATCTAGGTGTAAGTGGACCCTTTGCTGTAGTATAATTGGGTTTAGCTTACACAAGTATTTTCCCTTAATAATGAGAAAATAGATATAGTGAGGTGTGTGTGTGGCAGGCCAATTTAGTTGGTTGTATCCATGAATTTCAATTCTCTAGCCACTGAAAGGGTTAACAGATTCCCACTTCATTTTCTCTGGGAAGCATATGGTTACAAAATGCCTTTGAGATGCATCCGTTGGTCAGACCTCCCTGTGTATGGAGCCCCTTTGAGACAGTTATTCTATGGGAGAAGGAGCGGCTCAGTGAGTAAAGACACTTACTGACTGGCACCGAGTTTGAAGCAGGGGAACCTGGTTCAATTTCTGGTGTTGGCTCTTTGTGACCTTGGGAAAGTCACTTTATCTCCCTGTGCCTCAGGCATCAATAGAGTGTAAGCTCCACAGGGCAGCGCTATACAAGAACATATTATTATAACTTCGCAGGCAACAGACTTACACATTAATAACATGAGAGCGCGTTAGATGAGCAGTGACAGGGCGGATAGAAGCGCTAATAGTCTATAGAGCGGAGATAAGAAGCTCTTCCAGGCATAATATCGCAGCCCTATTCTGAACAGTAAATTAGCAGCGTCCCTGTATGTACAAATGCAGACAACGTTTAACCCTAATTAGCGCCACCAATTAGAGACCGGAAGCAGCACACACAATATATAGCAATCCTGCCGCAGTGACAGATATAACAGCCTGACACCCAAGTGACCATAGAGGATAACAGCCCAGGTATATCTGCAGGGTACCTTGCAGTTAGGAGGGGGGTCCCCGGCGGTTAGGGGGGCTCTGGTCTCTCCTCTGCTGCAGTCACAGATCCGGGTCACTGCTATTTTTTCTAGGAAGTGGAAACACTGACTACATCCGGGTCACAGCTCCGTGTCCTACTGCGCATGCTCACACTAAGGGATTATGGGAGTTGTAGTTTTTATAGTTCAGTACAGATTAAGTGTCACATTCTGTGTAGATTATAAACATTTCTCAGAGACTGTGCTAGGGAAAGTCTCTCACAGGCAGGGCTGGGGCAGCACAGGCAGAGCTGGGGCAGCACAGGCAGAGCTGGGGCAGCACAGACAGGACTGGGGCAGCACCAGGGTTGCCACCTTCGACTGACGGTCAACCCGGAGATTTTTTTTTTTAAAATAACACTGTGTTGCCATGACAACGGGATGCTATGTAACGTCACGCGGCGTCAAGTCGCCATGACAACGTGGCACCGCATGACGTCGTGACATCATGTGGCGGCTCATTGTCATGGCAACGAGCATCACGTGATGCTGTTACGTCACGTGACGTTCCCGTTGGCATGGCAACGCAGCGCCATTTGACGCCACGGAGCCATATTGAGAGTAGTTGCAGGGGGAGATGGCGGGAGACTGCTGTTGCGGGCACTATTGCTGCGTTAATGCTATATGGAATTATACCTTACATCATTTCTATTATTTATAACTAACGCTGATGACAATTGTTGCAAACAGAGTCGTCACTGATCAATATTAATTTATTACAATGTTTACCTCAGTTAACTTTACTTGAGTTAATTTAACAAAGACAAGGTTACCTCATTGCTATCAAAAGGGAGGAACTGAAGCAGCTTTACTGTAGAGAGAGAGGGGGAGAAGAGAGAGAGATTGGGGGGGGGAGAAGAGGCATTCCGAGACGGAGAGTCGGGCGGCTGCAGGCATGCAGTGATTCACCACAAGCCAGCACCCTCACCAGCTAAACTCATTTCTGTCAAAGCGGACACTACCCAAGGGTACTAGAAGTGTATCCCAAGATCTACAAGTCATCAACCTGGGACCAACCTAGATGACATCGTCCTGGAGACACCTGGTTGGCGTTTGGGTAACAATCCCTGAAATGCTGTTTTAAATCATCCTTAATGTACGCTTAATACTCACCTGTATTGCACAATTTAACATTATAATTTTTAATGCACTATGAGCGTTGTGCGCTGTGTTTTTGTGTTTTTTTTCTCTGCTCTAGCTCCAGGGGGTGTTTGAGCCACCCCTGTCTACACAGCTGCAGATGCTCATTCTCAATTACCTATAGGATCACGTAATATTGTTATAACCATTTATCACCCTATATCACTTGGTATATATGGTGGTTAATTTGAGATAGATTTTAGTTGCCACTTTATTCACTTTGTTTCACCATGCTCCGTGGAGAAGTTTACAGCAAGAAATCGGCATTTTCTTGGATTGCGCATGCGCAGTGAATGAAACGTACCGCGCGGCATGCGCTCTACTGCATGGGACACAGATGGATGAGATCATCGTACAGGGACGCCAGAAGGAGCACGCATGCGCAGACACTGAAACGCACCGCTATGCGTTCCATCACATAGGACCCAGGCGGATCATCGGACGAGGAAGCAGCATAAAGAAGGTTTAGACTTGCGGAGGCAATCGTGAGGCAGCTGAAAGAGGTTATATAATTATAACAACAATGCACATGGGAGGAATGGACATATTTTGCACGTTTTCAATCTATGCTAATTGGACATATTGCTTGGTGGGAATTGGGGCGCTATTTAAAGGCTGTTATAGGATTGGGTGTTATGCCACTAAGTCACTTGATAAAGACCTCTGAGGTCGAAACGTTGTGTTGGCTCAAATAAATGAGTAGTTTTTCAAATCCGTTGTGCCCTATGTTCCTTTTGCTGCTGATCTAGAACTGAAAACAGACTTTCGTTCAAGCACAGGAGCACCGTTAATTGTATCATTGTTATATTTTTCTAAGTGTGCAGCATTCACTTCTTATTTTGGAGAAAGAAAGGCCACCATAAGAGAGGGCAGCTTCCAGCACAGAGTCAGACAGAGTGAGCCTGGTCTCAGTTATAGCAAATAGGAGCAGAGAGTGAGAGAGAAAGAAGTCACAGACAGAAAGGAACTTGTTAGAAAGGGAACGAGCATTGAATAGGGCACAGGAGAATGGAAGAGATGGATGGTGGCAGGGGATGGGTATGAGGCTGGAGGGGTTGACACCAGTAGAAGTTGCATGTGGGAGGCGAGGACGAGAGCATGTAGAAATAAGGCAGGGACCAGGATTGGGAGAGATATCAAGACGGCACACTGCACACACACAGCACACTGCACACACACAGCACACTGCACACACACAGCACACTGCACACACTCACAGCACACTGAAGCAAGGAGAAAGAATGTGAGGATGATTTGTAGGGGTGTGTTTTAGTGCAGGGGGTATAGCTGTGTAGTGACAGAGGGCACAGGTAAGAAAGGAGTTCATGTGAACTGAGAAGTGGCGAAGGAAGGAGAGATGGAGATATATGAATAGAGTTGGAGACATAATGAGGCTTGTAAAATGAAGTACAAATTTGAAAAGAAGTGAGGCCATAGCAAATATAAATCGTAAAGGTGGCATCACAGCAATAGTTTAGTGCTGAGATATGCAGTCTGGGATAGATAATGTCCTCCTTTCCAGCATAGATCAAATTCAGGAATCAGGACCAGTACCACTCCTTTTGTTTTCCCTTTTAAACTCCAGTTTTCTTGCTACTCACAATGAGCTACTTGGACATGGGCTGCAGACAGCTAGGGCTGATAAGTCTGTGGTTATATGGGCCTAACAAGTCACCTGACAGTTAAGTTCAGCCTGCTTAATTAGCACGTGAGGCACATTTAAAAATGTTTTTTTCTACACAAGGTGTTCCCAACCTAGGTGTGAGAGCTGAATTGAATTAAGGGGTGATTTGAGACAGGATACAAATATGGGATTTACCTAGGAATTGTTACAGTTGCATATACTAAAATACACAGCAAGGGGTGATTGAGACAGGATACAAATATGGGATTTACAATGAGCTACTTGGACTTCATACATAGATTGTTTGTGAGATATGACAGCATTTGGTTCTCACCACCAGTTGAGTAGGATAACTATTGTTGATGGAGAAAGGGCAATCAATTCAATACAGTGTTTCCCTCTCTCTTATCGTTTAACATTCTTAAAGAATATAGCGAAAACTCAATTTACTTTCATTTTCAGATGATTTTGCATTGTTAACCTCACACTTTAATAAATAGGCATCATATGTGTAACCCCCTACATAGAATATCAAAGAAGGACAGGCTCTCAAGCAAATTACTGAGAATCTAAAGAAAGGTTCATGTGATTGGCTATGAGGAGAGGAGGAGTTGAGAGGAGAGATTAAGAGTACCAAGCAAAGTACGGTTAGGAGGATAGCGGTCCCTGTACCAAGGAGAAGTGGAGGCAAAAAATCAGCACACAAGTATAACCATCTCAGTTCTACAGGGTTGGAGCGGCCACGGAGGCTAGTTGTGGTCATAAGTTGCAGCTTATGTTCCTGGAGTCGTGGGTCACTCCAGACGGGTTCACATCTGCAACCCTATAGTACCATTGACAGCACATACAAGTTTCTCAAAGCTCTTGCAAAGAAACGAGCTCCAACGCTGGGCCCACAAGGGCCCCTTTGGTGATACAGAGCCATTGGGACCTGAGGAGAGACACCGAGGGGACAGTAGCACAGCGATACAAATTGTTAGAACGGTTATTATAAGTTGTAATACGTGGTGTACAGGAGGCTCACGAGCGAGGACTGCACAGAGATTATTGTGTTGGTGTAATAAAACAAACCCTTCCTATTCAAAGAGAAGTGTCTTGTCATACAGTATGGTCTGATGCCAGCCAGGATCTTCGTCGGCTGCGTAGTATTACATACACACAGGGGAGTAAGACTCGGGCCCCCATCCTAGTATATGTCTAAATCAGTCTAGGGGAATAAAGAGGGGGTTACATATGCCAATTGAAATAATACATCACTTTAACTTGTCAGTATTATAATCTTCACATTATCTTACAAGCTTCTCCTGTGCAGCCCCAGTTCACATATAATAGAAAGCTTAGAACTGACCTATACACTAATTTCCAAACATATCACCTATAACAACTTTAGTTATGCCATTTACCCCCCCCCCAACCCCACACACATATATACTCCCATTTAACCAACATCCAGTATAACCAATGGCCAACCACAGCAAACGATTGTTTATCTGTAGTCCGAGATATACTGTAGTTGATAGGAATCGTCTAAAAAAAAATTCAAAGTACATACCCACCGTATTTATCTATAATACTCCACAATGTAGTTATTGTGCATAAAGCCTTCAACACTGACGCATTGAATTTTTACATCCACATTTATATAATAAAATGTTGTTCATTTAAACATGCGTGCAGAAAAAGTATTTACATGAACAGTTACATGCATTTGCTTCTCTAAAATGTAAGCCTAAATAATGGATCCACCATTCCAAAAAATTAAATTCAGTAGTTGAAATGGGAGGTAATTTTGAACCCTCTCGGGCTTGATGTAATGCATTTTGTATTGTGAAAGTTCTGGGACATGGAAGCCACATCTGTGGCCCTGTAAATAGTTTAGTTTAGGGTGGAGTGGCCTGAAACACGTTTGTCAGTGCTTTTCAAGGCCTCTAAAAAAATAAATCAACACTTCAGCAACATAAAAAATAAAAATTAAATTATAAAAAAAAAACAAAAAACAAAAAAAACACTGCAGCAAATACATTGACCGACTGTATTTATTGCACAAAGCTCCCCATAAAATTGGGAATGGTTAATATAATACAGTGCATAACATGAAAAATATTTACACAATAGAGGAAGACAGCTCTGTACATTATACACAATCTAAATAATTTAAATTAAGCAAACAGACAAAAAAAACCTACATTTTCATATCAATCCAATAATTAAAACACAAGAAGATCAGAGGATACACACATTGGGCGAGTTGATGCTTCAAGACAGGCAATTAAGACATAACAAGAAGGTTTGATTACCAAGATTTTGGTCAAGTGCATAAGGCCTTCTATTGCAAGTTACAATGAAATACTTAGCACCGATTTAAAACATCAATGCTAAAATAAAAAGTGATATCCCAATAGCTTTAACCCTTGTGCATGAAAAGCCTGTTTCACAGGGGTAGCCAACTCCAGTCCTCAAGAGCTACAGTACGAACAGGTCAGGTTTTCTGGATATTCCAGCAACAGCACAGGGACAGTCGAAGACTGAGCCACTTGATTGAGCCACCTGTGCTGAAGCAGAGATATCCTGAAAACCTGGCCTGTTGGTAGTTCTTAAGGCCTGGAGCTACTCCTGCTGTGTCATGTTGATCTGTAATGTATTGCAGGCCCAAAAGAAAAATCAGGTTATATTCCTTCAAAGCATATGGGTTTGTGAAAAATATAAAATTACACTAAAGCAAATGTTAAGTGGACAACAGTATGCAGAAAAAGAATAATTATTACCACAGTATTTTGTTGAAACATGTTACAGTTTTACTAAATAGTTGTTTTTTTGCTTTTCACCTGTGATACAGCTATATATTTACATTGATAAATCTGACTTTTTAATATTGTTAAAAAAAAAAAAAAAAAAGCGGCCTTTTTAACATTCCACTTGAAGTACTGTAAGTGGTTAAGAGAGGTCAACTCCAGGTCCTCTACAAACATAGGCGTATTAATAGAATATCTGGGCAAGGAAATAATAATTTTTTGCTTTACAATGCTATTTTTAGATTAAAAAAAAAAAAGTGTGAGAAATATGATACAGTTCGTATTTATTAAAAAAATAAGTCTTCTGACTTCTCACTTACACAATTTAAATTGTGAGATCCAAGATTAATGTTGTAATCTGCATTTTGCATTTGCAATTACACAATATTTACACTTTGAAAAGAAATATATACAACATTGAATGCATTAAAAAAAACATAATCTGGTTCACCTGCAGGCATTTATTATTAGGATCCTGTGTAAACGGATTGCATGCGAGTAAGAAAATAAGATTGCATACTGTAGGACAGACTTCTATAACAATTTGTTTTATTTACAGGCGCAAATTCTGATTACCTTCCACAATGGTGTTGCAGGGATTTTGTATTAAATGCCAAAGTCTCGATTGAAAAGCAAGACTGCAGTACAAGAAGTATATTACTAATGTAAGCGCACACATGGTGCACCAGACAAATTGCACAACCTCTTGTCCTTTCACGTGTTATTGTGTGGACATTTTAAATAGGATTATGGAACAGTGAAGGAATTCATAAATGCTATATAATTTCATGACTTGATTTTTATTTATTTAAGAGCTAATGTGCTGCTTTCTGGAGACAGGACATATTCCGCTCAGTAAGCATAGAACGACTCCTTACACAATGAGATGCGCTTCCAAATCTTAATGATGGAATTCTGGAGATGAAGCTCTAGGACGACAGGTCAGGGAGCACAGTGGTTAAACCTAAAGGCAACAGTATGGTTATGTAGCCCAGTGCAAGGCTAAAGTGGTTCTAAAGTGGTTACATTTTTAACCCTTTGCTTCCTGAGACCTGCAACACATTACAGGCTTCTCTGGCAGCCAAGGTTTTAATTCCCTATACAGGCAGTCCTCGTTTTACAACACTGACTAATAATTCTCCCTTGCTGGATCAGAGTCACGAACGCCACACTCCTTCCCAGAGTGCATGTAGATCTGCTTATCTGATCAGCATCCCTCCTTATACAGGCAGTCCTCGTTTTACAACGCTTCGCTTTACAACGAATGGCTTATCCAATGCTTACCTATGTTGGCTTATCCAACGCTCTTAGGATGCTTTGCAAAGTTGTTTATGTGAATATAATATATATATATTATACTATATAATATATTTTTATTATATATTATGTTATATTATATATATATATATAATACAGTATATACACTATATAATGTATGTGTGTGCTGCATATCTTATTGTCTGCGTAAAATATTTTGTGTATTTTAGCATTAAAAATGCCTTCAGGAACGGAACCTTTCATTTAAACAGTGTTCCTATGGGAAAACGTGTTTCGCTTTACAACGTTTCGCTATCCAACGCCATTTTGAGTAACGCATTGTGTCGGATAACGGAGGACTGCCTGTACTACTCTATTCTGCACGCAGCACGTCATATAACATTTCACAGGTAAACAACACAACAGAGGACTGATTTTTTCCCCTGGGAACTTCGAGAAAAATTCTTGTTACGTTACAGAAACAGCAGTGAGGGGAAGGGACCGTGTTAGCATGTAGACGACTTTTTGTCATAGTGAAGTAACTAATGTTCAGTAGGGTAGAAATGATTAAAGGCTATTTAATTACACTGGCATGTATCATTTCTATTCTACATTTGTTAATGGTCGTGGATTTATTTTTCAGAATGTCTGTCTTTCAGAAATACAAAGCTGTTAAAAAGGTTAATGTAACATGCATGATAACGTGAGATTCTCCTTAAACAGCTACGGCCTAGTTGATCAGAGAGTGTATGATATTTAGAGAAAGCATAGAAAAGAATTTCAAGGCACATTAAAGACCAGAAAATAAAATCTTCAACGTGAAGAGGGTTTTTGTCAAGGAAAAAAAAAGATTTGATAAAATCTGTGTTCAATAAACTCCTATTGCCAGAAAGACCCATAATGCATCAGGGAGAAGTAATGGACAAGGAGTAACAGCACTGTTCCTATAGTGGGAGACATCATTGTGTGCTCCTTATGACCTTCAGCAGAATACTTTCTCCCTGTGCAACAAATACTCTAGCTCTAGTGCAAGGAGTAAATATGCCGGTACATTTTAAGATGTACAACACTATGCCCCTGAATATTGCTATATGTGAGTGAAGTAGTATTTGTTTATGGCAAAGGAACACTTTGCAGGTCTTCCAAGTAGCAACGGTGGTAATGGGAGGTACAGTAGTACAGAACACTGACAAAATGTTTTTATTTGTATCCACAGGTAAGGAATCTACCACAGACACGCCTCTACATAGCATCTCAAACAAGCTTTTACAGGGCCTAGTGCAAGTATGGGAGCTGCCAAAACTAAATTAGCCTGATGGATAATCGAAGGGGGGTATTGTTTTGCAAGATATAAGCCAATTAAGAACACTCAAACTGGAGGCATTTCTACCACATTGCTCATTGATGACATTTTGAGCTTTGCATTTAATTTTTGATTTTAACCTGAGAGAAATTAAATGCTTGAGATTGTGCACCCCCCCCCCCCCCCAACCCACACGCACTAACTCTTTGGTAAAAGTCATCTATATTGATTCCAAGTAAGAAAACTTGTAATATTAGAGGTAATATTTGAATAATTTTTGCAAACACAGTGACAATTTAGGAAATGTATTTCCCTCCTCAGAAGACGTTTATGTCTTTTTGTTTTAATGATTCCTTTTGAAATTCCTTCTGCCTATTATAACACACATTTTTGAACAATAGTTTCCAGCAGTAAAAATGAAGGTTTGGTTGCACTGCTTAAGTGAAATGAAATTACAATGCAAATATTTAGCCACTCTCGGCATGTTTGTTCATCTCCTCCTAGACAACTACTGTATTTACAAAATACATTTCTTTCGTGAAATGTCCTTATTTCGATTGACTCTGTATCCAAATTAGTTCAGAATCAGAACAAATAGCCTGTGAAACGGTGGTATAAAAATATTAAAAGAACCCAAAACAGGATCACTCCTAAAAATGAGCAGGCTTCTTCTTTCTTGTATTGAGACGTAGAGACATTTGGGTTAGATATTCGAATAAAAGTTTCACTGTCATTTTCTTCATTTGCTGTGGGCCCAAATCACTTTAAAAGTACAACTCCAAATTAGTGTGAACATAGCATCTTCACCCTTATGTTTGATTATCTTCATCGGTGCAGGTTTACACACATCTGTAGAAATCTAAAGGAATTTTGTACAGTTTTAAAGATGAATTCTGTTCCACTGTCTTTAGTAAGTGCTGGAAGATGTGCAATGCAATGTCCATTGTCTTCCCATTGTAATCTCACAGATACAGTTCAATTATGTATTCCCTTTAAAGAAGGATCTGAGCAACATATGGAGAGTGGGTGCTGGCAACGGCAGCCAGCAAGGGAAGATCGCTGGATTCAATTCTGAAAAACAAACACATTAAAATACAAAGTTAGAGCTTTCGTATTCAAAGAGCAGATGTTTTGGTTTCTTGTACAGCGACAACTTGAAAATGACTTAGAACCTTACTATTAGCATTGCCCATCTAGTAGTGGAGGGGATCAAGAGACGGGGCAATAATCTTGAAAGGAACAGCACCAGATTTATTATAGAAAACAAAAAATGTCATTATACAGATAGTCAACGTTATTGCACTGCTTATTGTGCGGTAAGGCATGCTAATTGTGCAGTACAATTGTACAACTCATATTGAATTCAATTTGCAAATAGTCCCGTGATGAGTTAAAACGTGCATTAACGGAAATGTGTTATCGTGTGGTAACAGGTGTAATAATGTTGGCTATGTATGCCTTAAAAAATTTGTTCCCAGCCCCACTGGAAGGTAAAAAAATAAAAATAAATAAAGATGCAGTACCAGCTAGAGTTGTGATAAAATAAAAGTGCTCTATATACAGTATGCACACAGCGCACCGGAGGTTAATAAAGAAATACGCAACACCATGTACAATAAAACTATACAGCCCAGAAGGTGATTATTTAAAATCACCAATAATGTGAATGAGGCTCAAAAGAGACAACAAACTGTAAGTAAAAAGTGTAACACAATATTTATTGATACATAAAAAAATACACACGAATAAAAAATGTATAAGGGTAATTACCACTAATGGCACAATCACTGAAATAGTACAGAAGGATGTAATAAAAAAACCAACGTGAGCACAGACCGACAACTCAACAATAAATCAGTTGTGAACACACTCGCAAACAAAACAAACAGATAAACCACAATGGGGGAAGCCAAGATACTGACCGGGAATATTGAAAAGTGGGACTGCTGTGATCTGTGCTGGTGTAACAGTCCAGCCTGCACCGATCAACAGCTGATCTTCCGTCCGCTTCAGCTCCTTGGCTATCTGGCACCAGCCAATGGGTGGGCGCGCTGAACAGCCTCACGTGACCTCTATGCGTTTCGCAACAGCGTACTTTGTCATGGGGTCACGTCGGAGGTTGTTTGCGCGCATTACGTATCCCCTCCAGCCAATGAAAATCGGCTGGTATGGAAATACCCACAAGCACTAGCACTATGCAGCAGGCAAAATAAATCAAATGTTGCTATACGAGTGCTTAGATCAAACTAGGGGAAGGAAAGACAGGGCAATCGATGCCAGATAATGATCAAAAATTAATACATGTGTAACGGGTATTCCCCCACCCAATCGCAAATAGGGTCTCCTAGGGGAAATGCTGCTCTGGTACAAGGCATAATAGTGTGGCGCACCTGCTGGCTTACAGGACTCCTGAGTCTCCCCCGCTTGATGGTATTATGGGGAAGGTCAGGACAGGCTTCTGGGGACATACCTAGTACTGTACTCACGGTGACAGTTGCCTCCATCTATTGCAGGCCCCAGATATGGGGTGGGAATCCCTGGAATAGAACGTCCCACTCAGGGATAGAAGATTCCAGTCTCAAACCGCTTCTTTATAAATCGGAACACTTATTGCACCAACAGCATTCACTGGAACAGCATACACAGCAGTACAGGAAACAGTAACACAGCAGTACTTCTCAGAATGACCCCTGGCCTTTCACTCCCAGTCAGGCCCCTGGAACAGGCCTAGCTCTTCCACTACACCCCCTTCAGAGTAGTGGGAACAGTCTACCACCCCTCCCCAGGGGGAGGCCTCAAGTCTGCCAGGGTCCCTACAGCTCGGTTATGTAAGACTCGCTCCCTCTCAGGGTAGAAGCAACTGACTCAATACAGGAAATGCAGATCATTAAGACAGATACAACAAGAGCCCCCCCGTCCCTTATTGGACACAGGCCTTGCACTGCTGTCTTTCTCTGCTCTCACTGATCTGCATTGAGTGGGGAGAACCCACCTTACTCCTGGCAAACCTGCCCTTACCAGGTATTATTGCACAGAAGGAGGACAGAATAATAGCCCAAACCTACCAGGCCTATATACTCCTCCCTCTGGTGGAATCCAATGGTCCCCACTTGGACCAAAATTTGCGTGTCCAACCTGCAGGTGAACAACCTTATACAACAAAATAACATGACATATGATTCACCATAATACAGTGTTATTACTTTGCAGGTTTATACCCCTCCTCTGGTGGTGACACAAACTAACTAGGATTACTTCCCCAACGTGGGGAATCCGCTACTAACAGTATGCCTGGGGTCGGTTCCTTTACTACCGCTAACCCTCAGGATATATTGTACTGTACTAGCTATACCCTTTCTTTCTTCATTATACCAATTCTATTGGGAGCTTAGTATCCCAATTTTCCTCGTCTGATCTTTCCTCCATCAGCAAACATATATCCCCTGTCCTCATCAGTGGAACCCATTTCAAACTCAATCCCCCCCTCTACTGAGTGGTGAAATAAAATAATGACTTTGGTGATTTCTGACAACTCTGTCAGAGACTGGAGGTACATGGGTTTACCCGACAACAGGCACAATATAACAACATCATTACCCAATCCCCAGAGTCCTGAACCAAACCACCCAGTCCTTGTAATCAGTGAATGGCTTGGGGACCCCCTTGTTCACCCAGGTCACCCGTGGTGACTGTATCTGGTATCCGAACCAGATGGGACAACGACAGGGGCAATGGCAGGGTAATGGGGCAGAACTGGGGCATGGAAGCAACATGTGTCCGGGGCAAAGTCCTTGGCTTCAGCTAGGCCACGGCCTACCGCAGGGGATGTTGGCTGCTTGGACGCAGCCACGACAGGCCAGCGTTTCCCTCGGTCTACCACCCTTGAATGTAGTGGTCCATTTCTCGCCTGGAGAGGGGCGCTACTCACCGGATCGGTCGCAGAACAGTCCCCAGCCCGCTCCGGAGGTCGCCTTGTAAGTGACTCACATCCTCTCGCGAGGTCGCCTCATCTTGTGTCAGTCCCGCACAGGAAGTACGCCATCCGCAGGACGGGGTACCGGGAGGTCAACGATGTCCTTCATGCGGAAGTAGGCACGATAGGATGGGCCTCGTCTCCGGACTCCTCCACGCAGCCTGTGTGTCGGGGCCTCTTCTAAGGCCTCCTCCATCGGAGCCTGCCCACATCACAGATAAGTGGCTCTCTTCTTGCACAGCACCGCTGTAGGGGTCCGCCGGTAGGCGCATCACCCCCGCTGAACTGCTATCACACTCGTCGGCCAACAGGCAGGTAGGGACATCTCCGCAGGGGAATAACATTGGGGCCCCTCGCCGTCACTACGGTAATCGGCACGAAGCGGTCCCGCTTCTGCACCAACAAGCGATAGCGGTCCCCATCCCTCCCTGGGCAGTCACTGTCTCTTCCGTGGGTTCCACCATCGTGATTTCCGCCTCTGGAACCGGGGTCACGGACCCCTGGAACTGTTTGTTGGGCGCACGGGGCCCTCCACATGGGTAGCATCGACATGGCCCACATTGCATACATAACCGCTGGGTCATCGATGCTTTGCTGACACCGAAGGACCGTCTCTGGCCTCGTCAGGTTCGATCACCTCACCTGGTAGCATTTGGGTTGCGGTCTCTGAACTGTTCTCGGGCCTTGTCTCAGCCATCGGGCTTGGTACACCCCAATGTAAGACTTAGCGGGCTAGACACAAGATGGCTTGCCCCATTCACAAGAAAATAACCCCCCAAACAAGTCTTCTCCCAGGCATACACCAGTCAGGGCCCAAACACACCGCAAGCTTGTGATCCTCAGTGAGTACATCCAGGAAACCTTCTGGCAGCGAGTAATAGGCACATCCATATCGCCGCTCTTACTTAGGTATACACGGCACAAAAAAAGGGGTAATCACTCCTCCTCTGGGCCCGACCATGTTCCATCAGTCTGAGGTTGCGGAGCTCGCTCCAGCTCCTCCTTCAGTTTGGGTAAAGCTCTGGGATTGTCTCTCATTGTGCCCCCCCCTCTGGTGGAGATTAAGGAGGGGCCCTCTCGTATAAGGCGTGACTCTGGCTTTCACTGTGACCCCCTCCCTCGTGGAGATTAGAGGAGGGTCACTGGGTGTTACCCTCATGATGTAGACTCTTCGCTGAGCCAGTCACTGGGCGGGGGGCCGCGGCTCCGCTTCTGCCCGTCCCACTTCCTGCACATAGGCGGGGCTCTAGCTTTCGCGCCAGACCCGGCCAAATCTCTGCAATTACTCTGCTCACAGTCTTTTTGCACGCAGCACGTTGCGCATCCAGACTCGGCGGAACCGCCATTTTAGCTTCTTTCGCACCGCGCGGTGCACTATCGCATATAGCAGCCGCCATCTATGTGTAACCCACAATTTTCACTGTATTGCAACCCTCACTGCTTGGCAGGGAACTCGCTCTCTTGTGAATACTGCAATACATGTAGCTTCTGGCAAGTGGTAAACTCAGCATACCCAGGCTAGGCAAAACTCTTTCTTGTATACTGCACCACGATGACAGTCCATAGACGTGCTCTGCGGTTCAAGTCTGGCTACTGGTAGTATACTCTGGGCTCTTCCCTGTGCAGTACTCGTGTCTCCCGTCTCCCTCTTGGCTGCCAGTATCGTGGATCCAATCCGGGGTCCCGCTTAACTTTAACCAGGCCACCCCCCTAGGCATCCTGACTACCCGCCTCAGGTTTGACTAGAACAGCATAGCCGTGTCTCCAGACCTATTCACACCTTTAGGGCAGTCTAGGGCGTTCTTTGCGAGGTTTGTCGTTCTCCTGACTACCCCTAGACTTCCCCTTTCAGCGCACTTGTTCTGGAACATACTTTCAATCTTTCTGTTTTGCGTCCTGAAAGCCTGTCCTGATTATCTCACAGTGGCCTCCAATTGTACGGTATTCCCCCCCACCATCGCAAATAGGGTCTCCTAGGGGAAAGTGCTGCTTGTTACAAGGCATAATAGTGTGGCGCCCCTGGCTTTACAGGACTCCTGAGTCTCCCCTTTGATGGTATTATGGGAAGGTCGGACAGGCTTCTGGGGACATACCTAGTACGTACTCACGTGACATGCCTCCATCTATTGCAGGCCCCAGGATATGGGGGTGGAATCCCTGGAATAGAGAAGTCCCACTCAGGGATGAGAGATTCAGTCTCACAACCGCTTCTTTATAATCAGGAACACTTTATTGCACCAACACATTCCTGAACAGCATACACAGCAGTAACGAACAGTAACACAGCATACTTCTCAGATGACCCTGGCCTTTCCTCCCGCAGGGCCCTGGAAGCAGGCTAGCCTCTTCCACTACCCCCTAATCAGAGTATGGGAACAGTCTACCAGCCTCTCCCAGGGGGGGGCCTCAAGTCTGCCAGGTCCCTGACAGCTCGGTTATGTAAGACTCAGCTCCTCTCAGGGTAGGAGCAACTGACTCAATACAGGAAATCAGACATTAAGACAGATACAACAAGAGCCCGCCCCCCGTCCCTTATTGGACACAGGCCTGACTGCAACTGCTTTCTCTGCCTCACTGATCTGCAGTGAGTGGGGGAGACCCACCTTAACTCCTGGCAAACCTGCCCTTACCAGGTATTATTGCACAGAAGGAGGACAGAATAATAGCCCAAACCTACCAGGGCTATACATGTATAAAATGGTGATACAAAAAATCAAGTGCAAATAATACCACTTTAAACAAAAATAGCAATATAGAGTATACTGTCCTTAGAAAGTGCAGCTCCGACACAGGACTCAGACCAAATCCAACCAGCAATCGACGAAGAAAACCGATGCGCAAATCTCATCAGGACATAGAAGAAAGAAGTGAAGACACCAAATAGTGCAATATTGTCAATTACAACAATGTGGTCAATGTTGAAAGCTCTATAAAGTTTGCACTCACGTGTACAACGTGATATTAGGGCGTTGTGGTTATTAGAAGTTACCAACAAAGTCCAACTCAGTAATCCCTAGGGTGAGTCGTGGATTACAGAGTGGAACTTTGTTGGCGACATTCAGAGTGGAGGACATCACCAATCAGCCCAGTGTATGCTGTGACGGCCGTGGAGCAGATGCTGTTGCTGTGAAGAGTATTGTCTGTCCATATGACCCAGGGTGGTCTGAATGCCTACCACAAAGACACTTATGTAAGTGGAATACTTTGTGTTTTTAATATTAAAAGCAATATTATACTATTTTGCTTTTTCTCCTTTGTATGTGGATTTCCCTTCCTTTCCTGTGGAACAATATCAGTGTTGATCTGGAGCATGTATCTGGATAAATAAAGTTGGTATTACTGAGTTGGACTTTGTTGGTAACTTCTAATAACCACAACGCCCTAATATCACGTTGTACACGTGAGTGCAAACTTTATAGAGCTTTCAACATTGACCACATTGTTGTAATTGACAATATTGCACTATTTGGTGTCTTCACTTCTTTCTTCTATGTCCTGATGTATAAAATGGTGAGACTTATAACCATAACCAACAAGGAATAACAATAATAAGCACAAAGCCTTAGGGCGCTCCTACACAGGAGTGACTGGGAGTACCTCCACGCATCCAGTAGCAAGGGGCTTATTCTACTTGCCAACGTTTGATAGCACGAGTGCGGCGTCTCTGCTTCCATTTCTGTTTGGGACTTTTTTTTTTACGGATTTGAACTTGTTCTGATCATAGGACCGAGTCCACCACTCCCTTTGAGAGGCTTGCAGCATAGATAAGACTGTATTTTTATGTTCCCATCAAAAGGTGTATGCTATCACCAGATGGTTGATTTATAATGTTTAAATTGATTATTTTAATCAGTTTGACATTTATACATCTGGTATATATTCATTTGCTACACTTTAGCACCTGGAACTTTTTCAGATAATAGAGATTGTTTCATTGCTTTTTCTCGTGGATCATATTGTTTCCATTAGGGATTTCCCTGTATATACGGTTTTCATACCATTTTTTGCCATTATTGGTCCAGAGATATTGTTTGATTAATCTATTATGATGGATGAAATCAATAATGATACCACCAATACTAGTTTATTCCTCACGTTTGGAGGAAAAAATTAATAGAAGTGAACAACTAGGTCCCATGTATTCGGAGGAACATACCTTAGAAGATCCCGAAGTGGGGGGCGTGCGTGTGACGTCAATGCGGGGGCACACAGGCTAGGGAAGCTCTGTGCACCCCCACTGAGAAAATTACATAAAATGCCCCGATCGCCGCCTCGTTTAGCCCTAAAGGACATCAGATAAGTCAGAGGAACTAGCGGGGATGTCCTCCAGGAAGGTGGCGAGTCCGGGACCACGGATCTTTCCAGCTTCAGCCACGGGCAGCAAGTGGCACCAGAGAAGAAGAAAAACAAAGATGGTGCCGCTGAGCTGGGCGCACAGGAGCGGACACCTTCAGACAGTAACAAGAGCGAGAGGCAAGATACGGATTTTGAGGGGGATATCACTATAAGAAAGGCCACACTAAGAAATCAGGCAGAGAGGGCCACAGCAGATGAAGAGACAGTGGGGGGAGCTGCTTCTGACAGAGAACGGACTATGGCAGAGGGAGAGACAGTGATTACTAAACAGGACCTCCAGAACATGCTTAAAGAAATGCAAGCAAGTTTTCAGTTAGCTCTGGACAGAGCTGTAAAGGAATTTAAAACAGAAGTCTCTGTACTAGCTAAAAGAACTACGGAGTTTGAAAATAAGATGGACATTTCCTTATAAAATCAGGTAAATACTGACGATGAGGTCCTGCGGCTCAATGATGAGATAAGTGAAGGGATGGAATGGATGATATGGAGAACAGGGAGTGAAGGCAGAATTTACAAATTCGGCATGTCCCTGAGTCTGTGTCCGCGGAAGCCCTCCAGCCATATCTTAAAAAAATGTTTACGTCAATTGACCCTCAGCTGCAAGATGGCAATCTTATGATGGTTAGAGCTCACAGAGCCTTGAGGCCGAGATTTGATGACCCCAAAAGAAGCAGATATGTGGTCCTAAGGCTCCATCAATATGCAACCAAGGAAAGGATTATACAGTAAAAGTCTGCAGAAACAGAGGCTCAATTGAATTTGAAAACAACTCCATCCAAGGATTATAGAGAGAGAAAAGAGAGAACGCACAATAGTATAGTACGATCTAAAATTGTATTGCACAACAGTATAAATATGGATATTGCACTCACATTCCAGGACCTGTCCAGGATGACAATTGAGAAGAGGGCTACGATAAGTAATGACGGTACTTCAGGAAAAGGGTATTCGCTACCGATGGGCCTTTCCATTCCGCCTTGCAGTCAACCACGGTGGCAGACAGATCTCGATCCGGTAGCCCGAAGAATCAGCATCTTTCCTGCCAGCGTTGGGTCTGACCCCCAAGGATGGATTGAGCCAACGACAAAGACCTCGGGGCAACCATACAGATGACGATCGATCGGCTGAGGGTGCAGTAGCCGGGAGATAAAAGACCCAAGTCCGTCTGTGCCTTTGGGAGACTCTTGTTGAACCACTCTCCTGTGGTACTCTAGAACTTTGGAAGATTTAACCGGAATCTTCGGCTGTTTTCTCCAATTGTCGATCCGTCTACATACGATGACTGTGAGAAGCCTACATTGGTCCTATAACTGTGTTTGCTCCCACTCAGTTTTTTCTTCCCCTTTTTAAAAAAAAAAAAAATCCTTATAACCGTTGTAGGTACTGTTTCATCAGAGGCTTGGAGTTGACCATCTATATCTTGGAAGCTGGTCTGCTGATCGGTGGAATAAACGACAATCGTGCTGTTTGTGAGCCCTGGCTTCGGCTAGGTTGCAGGTGCGATCAGGGGACTAAAAATAGAGGAAGGCGGGGTGTGTGGGGTAGGAAAAAGTCCTGTATTCCCAACATCAGGGCCATATGCTCGTCAGGCCAGGCCACAAATTACGGATGAGTGGGTGGTTACACTCATCTTTCTTTATAGTTTAATTTTTGTTTTTGGTGTTTTTCTTTTATTAGTATCCAAGTTCCCGGAGGGGGAAAGTTTCCTTATTATTATTTTTTCTACTCCCACCTGTTCCCCACAACCATCAATCTTTTATGTTCACAACTGTCACATGAGAGAGAGACATGACATTGGGTATGGCTAGACAAGCGCCATTGAAGTTAGTATCCATGAATGTTAAAGGCCTTAATTGCAATAGTAAGCGCAGATTAGCCCTAAAAGAATTTAGGAATCTGAAAGCAGATATTGTCTTTCTACAAGAGACACATTTTGACACCCAGGAGCCCCCAAATACATTCAGCGGGACTTACCCATAGCATTCTACTCGTCTTTTACCAGTAAAGAAAGGGGGGTTGCAATACTAATAAAACGGGGTATTCCGTTCCAGCCACTGGAAATCAAGAGGGATAAAGGAGGGAGGTCCCTGGTGCTCCACGAGCTTCTCTCAGGCCAACAGATCATGCTAGTAAATATTTACACTCCCAATGAGGGTCAAATTGATTTTTTAAGGGAAACACAGCAACTGATCCTGGGAGGTGATTTTAATATGGTACCAGATCCAGACATGGACAAGTCCACTCACTCAGAACACCCACACTCTGCAATGACCTACAGTGTAGCAAAGAAATTTAGACAGCTACTCAAAGAATATGGCCAATGGGATGCCTGGTGTGGCACACAAAGGACAGAGGGACTATTCTTTTTACTCGCCTCCACGACGCGTAATCGAGAATTGATAATATATTTGTATCCCCAATTATCTTGGAAGTATTGGTCCATTCAGATATAGGGCCCATTACATGGTCAGACCACGCCCCGGTGACGATTTATTAGGACGCAATCATTCCATTGGAGGTTTAATGACTCACTATTAAACTACCCAGAGATTAGTACTCAAATTGGAGAGTCACTTAAAAAAGATTTCCATATTAATAATGGATCTGTAGAATCAACAACAGTATTATGGGAAGCGCATAAGGCCACGATTAGAGGACAGCTCATTTCAATAGCAACGTATAGAATGAGGATAAAAATAGAGAAACAAAAAACTTTAATGTAAAAAATAGTCCAGTTAGAGTAATCACACAAGAAAAATCCGTCAAGGAAATGCTATAAAATTTCAGGCAAGAATAGAACTCAAGAGCGTACAATTAAAAGAGGTAGAGAAGAACCTGAAGTGGACTAAACAGATGTATTATGATAAAGGAGATAAGGCTGAGCGTCTGTTGGAAAAATAAACTCAGAGGGATTAGGTCAAGAACTTCGGTCACTGCTATTAGAATGAAAGGAGGGGAAGCGACATACAATCCCTTTAAGATAGCAGAGGAATTTGCTAAATTCTATACGGACCTCTATAATCTAGATAGCTCATCCCAAAACCCCTCAGATCCCGGCCTTGTTCCAGATAGAGGATTATTTTAGAGAATGCAAACTTCCGAAATTGACAGAGGAAGACCACAAAATGAACTCGGATAGAGCTAACAAGGGCGGTTGGCTCATTGAAGCCATCAAAGGCCCCTGGCCCAGGTGGTTTCTCAAATTTGTATTCTAAAAATGTTATAGGAATCCTAGGACCATGTTTACTAGATTTATTTAATGATATTCGTAGTGGAAAACAAATCCCTTCACAGATGACGAAAGCCAATACAGAGGTGATCCATAAAGAGGGTTAGGACCCTTTATGTTGTATCAGCTATAGGCCAATCTCACTACTTCATACGGACTTGAAAATTTATAGTAAAATCCTAGCTAACAGGTTAAACCCAATACTTCCTGGGTAAATCCATTATAACCAAGTGGGTTTTGTGAGCGAACGCCAGGCATCAGACAACACAAGGAAAATTATCAATGTGATTGAACAGGCTCACAAATCCAAAGTGAAGGCAGTGTTGTTGAGTCTAGATGCGGAGAAAGCGTTTGATAGGATAAGATGGGATTTTCTACATAAAATGCTAGAGGCATTTGGGTTCTGTTTTTTAAAAATTTTTTTACAGGGGGTCCACGCCATTTACCAGACACCGACAACTACCCTGAAAATCCCAGGAGGGGAAAGGAACCCAATAAATAAATAACAATTAAGAATGGAACTAGATAGGGGTGCCCCCTTTCTCCTCATCTTTTTGCCTTGACAATCAAGCCTCTTGCGGCAACAATCAGAACCTTCCCAAATAAACAAGGGATTAAAATAAAAGATGAGTGCTATAAAGTATCACTCTTTGCAGGTGATATCATTCTTACCATTTCTAATCATCTGGTGTCCCTTTCCGAATTTACAATCCACCCTCCGTGGATTCGGAGATCTATCAGGATATAAAGTAAATGTAGGAAAGTTGGAAGCGTTAAACCTAATGCTAACGGAAAAAGAGGATCTCAAAGGCCACTTTGACTACAAGTGGAAAAAGACCAATTTAAAATATTTGGGGATCCATCTCACTAGACACTACAAGTCACTATATAAATATAACTACCCCAAGCTTTTCTCTAAAATAAGAAAGGACCTACAAGCCTGGGAATCCCATTGTATCTCCTGGTTGGGGCGCATTACTGCAGTTAAGATGAATATCCTCTCCAGACTTCTGTACTATTTCCAGACATTACCAATACCTGTTCCGCATACAACTATAAAAGAGATTCAATTTGAATTATGCAATTTATCTGGAATCATAAACAACCATGAGTAGCCAGATCAATTATGTTGGAGTCTAAGGAAGGAGGCAGTCTGGCAATACCAAATATTTTAAAATATTATATAGTATCTTATTTGAGACAGATGGTGTACTGGCACTTCCCGGGAGGGACTTATGCTTGGGTAGATTTGGAGAGTTCGCTAAAAAGCCCGGTCGGTCGGCCTTCTTTGCTATGGTCAAGCCCCAGGGTTGGTACTGGGAGCAACTCAGACCCGATGGCAATTGGATTCTCCCTAAAAATCTGGCAGCTAGCATTAAAGAAATATAAAGTTATGTCAACCCCATCCAGACTTACTCCCCTATTTGGTATCCCAGGGTTCCTGCCGGGATTCCAGGGTCAGGGTTTTGAATCCTGGAGACAGAGAGGGATACTAGAGACGGGAGATCTATTAGAAAAAGACAAGCTGATGTCTTTTGAAGAATTGATTAGAAAATATGGTCTAACCCCAACTGAGATGTTCAAATATATGCAGGTCCGACTTTTTGTTCGACAGCGTTTTTATGGGGAGGACTTCTCCGGTTACACACGATTCAAAGATTTGTGCAAAACAAAAAAATACCAAAAGGGTCTGATCTTATCTCTCTACCAGGGGTTAACCCCTCAAAAAGATACCCGGACCATAAATATATGGATCAGTGGGCTCTGGACTTCCAGACTGGAATAACAAGAGAGGACTGGGAAGATATTTGGGACAATGCAGGCAAAACCTCTATATGTACAGTAACGAAGCAGAATATTTAAAAGAAATTGCTGCATTGGTATTACACCCCCAAGAGGTTAAGTCAAAATGTTCCCGGAAGCTACTGATAGATGCTGGAGGGGTTGTGGGCAGATAGGGGATTTAGCACATATTTGGTGGTTCTGTCCAGTTATGCAGACATATTGGAGGACAGTTCTGAAATTGATAGAAGATGTGACGGGGATTAAGATGCCGCTAGACCCAGTCCTAATTATCCTGATTAGACCCATGGATGATGTGAATCACTATACAGTCAAATTGATTTTGCATATTTTAACGGCACCTAGATGCGCTGTAGCAGCAGCGTGGAAGAAAACACGTCCGCCCTCCAGAAGACAGATAATTAAAAGGGTTAATGATGTCCAACTAATGGAGACACCTAATTTCTGAATCATACCACAAGAAAGTTTGATAGAGTATGGGAACCTTGGGATGTGGGATAAGGATCTGATTGTAATAGAAACGAGGATTTGGGAGTGAGGAGAATATGATATGTGGTTTATAAAACTATGTATGTGATGTAATGTGACTGTTGATGACTGTAGAAATTGTGTTACAAAATGGCTGTCCTCCCCCCCCTTTTTTCCCCCTTCTGTACTACTCCCCATTTAGATCTTGAAAATCTCAATAAAAATATAAGTTTAAAAAAGAAGATCCCGAAGTGGATCTACCATCAAGGCTCTATGCCTTATCCAAATTGTTGGAACAGGAAATTTGAGCGTTGTGCGATACAAACACTTTGGAAGAATATATCAAACATAAGAGTACAGAGAGGGTTGAGGATTATTAAAAACTCCACCGACGGTATCAATAATCCTGAATTAGTCACCATATGGGAAGATACTTTAGAATTATGTTCAGTAAAGCTCATGAAATTCCTTATAGGGGAAAGAAAGAAAGATCTAGACCTTTTAAATTCCTAAATTCTTAAAATTAAGGAAGAAATAATAGGTCTACCTACGTTGGACAAACTTCCCAAAATGGTGGAGGAACTACATTTGAAAATAAAGAAGTATGAGAATGGGATCATGATTGCTAAGAACAAGAAATTCCTAAGGGATAAAATCGGTTATGTTAAAGAAACAAAACATTTGGAACATGAAAGAAGGAGACAATGGAGTAAAATGTAACCATGCCCATTCTCCAAAATCCATTTGGTCTAAAAAGGATAAAAATAAAGAGAATCCCTCAGGAGCGTATCCTAAGGTAACTTTCTCAAAACATCCTGATCAACAAATTACAGACAAGGGTAGGCCTAATGGTTTTTATCCAAAATAAATCCACCTTTAAGACCCACCTTAAGACACACTTGCTTAAAGAAGCATATGAATAGCACTGTGGATATTCTGAACACATGATACATAAAGCTTGGCCCCCTGCAGACGCACTTACCAGAACTCCCTCCTACTGTCTCTGTACGTTCTCCGTACCTAACAATTAGACAGTAAGCTCCTCGGGGCAGGGACTCCTCTTCCTTAATGTTACTTTTATGTCTGAAACACTTATTCCCATGACCTGTTATTTATATTATCTGTTAATTATTTGATTACCACATGTATTACTACTGTGAAGCGCTATGTACATTAATGGCGCTATATAAATAAAGACATACAATACAATACAACTACGTCTGCATTGCCCCAAAGGCGGACAGCCAGATGGGGCTCCCCAAGAACTGCTCCCCTCTGCACAGGACCAGCGTGCTAAGGGTTAAAAGAAATTGCGCTTGTACTTTGAGGAACGTCAACCCCACCCATTGGAATGTTAATGAGCCAAGAGGACACAATGAACTTTTTGTTCACAGCTGCAACAGATTCAATCTCAACCACTCCAGTGAATGTCTGTGTTGCCCCAAAAGCAGACAGCCTTTTGCGCAGCCAAAGGGTGTGAGCCTTTTGCTGCCGTTTCGTGATGTTAAAGCTGTTCTATTTCAATCTGAAACTCACAAGCCCTTTGTCCCCTGTACCCAATTTTCCAACTCTATCTGTCCATGAAATGTCTGTGAATTCACAGTATAGCCCTGTTCTTTTAATGTAACCATGTATTTTTTATAACTCTGTGCCCAGGACATACTTGAAAACGAGAGGTAACTCTCAATGTATTACTTCCTGGTAATTTACACTTTCAGGGTGATTTATGGGAGTGTCTCACTCCTCCCTGCTCTGACACTGATCCCATGGCGACGGATAAATCTTTGTCCAGCCCTGTGAGTACAGTCTTGATTGGTGCACACCCCCTCTTCCCCCCCCCGACGGCCGGGTCATGCTGACGTCATCATGGGGGAGTGTTCAGTCTGGGGAGAGGTGTGGCTGCAGTCCTCCAAGACAGCTCTATGCTGTATTGCCAGGGATTTAGACCTAGATGTCTGACGTCACTAGGGGGCGCCATAGGGTAGCTCTGACGTCATCAGGTGGGCGTCAACATCCTGGTTATGTGGCAGAATGGGGAGGGGTGAGTATCAGGGGTGTGGTATATATTTTGACTGTTTTCATGTGTTTGGTAGCCTTCACCTTGAGAAAGGCAGTATTTGACTGCCGAAACGTTGGACTTTATGGCATATTAAACCTCCTTTTGAGTAAGACCGTGTGCCTGCTTCTTCTTCTCTTTACTTCCTGGTAAAACATTTTTTATAAATAAATAAAAACTTCTGGTAAAAAAAAATCAGTTTCATGAATTAGAAACCATCTCTAGTGATAGCAGAGCCGCAGACAGATTTCCCGGGGCCCAGGACTACAATTCTGACCAGTTGTGGAACAAGAAATTCACCAACTACGTAGTCAGACATTTAGGAAGGCTAATTTAAATTTGAGTTCCAGTGAATTGAAAAGTATGAAAAGCCTAATAAAGATCTAATTCTAACATTATATGAGCAGCTGATAAGGGAGGAGGCCTAGTGTTGCAAGATAAAGAAGAGTAATGCCGAGAGGCAGAACGTATGTTATTAGATGAAAGTTCCTATAAAAATTTGGAATCAGATCCAACCAAAAACATCAATGCACTCCTTAAACAATTACTAGAGGGAGCTTTGGCTGCAGGCATACTGACGAGATTTGAATTTGATTTCCTCCAGGTCGCCCTATCATTTCAGGCATCAATTCCTTTACTTCTAATTTATCTCAATATTTGGATTTTTATTTACAAATCTTCTGTTTCAGCACTTCCTTCTTATTTGAAAGACACCACAGCGGTGTTATAGGTTCTGGATGGGTTTGATTGTAATGGAAATTATAGGTTGGCAATCTTGGATGAACAGGCTTTATACAGCAGCATCCCTCATAATAAGTGAAGCCACGCCATTTAATTTTTCCTTGCATCTAATAAACGGTTGCCATCTATACAAAACTGAATCAATTCTCAAATTCATTGAGTTAATTTTAAGCCATAATTATTTTATGTTCAAGTCCAGTTATTATTTACACTTTAGTTACTATGCACTGTCTAGCACTATGGTCGTCCATACCACATTAGTAGATGTGTAAACTCATTGTGCTTATATTATTTATATTCCTTGTTGGTTTATGGTTATAAGGTTCACCATTATATACATGTATTCATTTTTGATCATTATCTGGCATCGATCGCCTTGTCTTTCCTTCCCCTAGTTTGATCTAAGCACTATAAAATAATTTCCCTTAGGACATGTGAATGTGCTCACAAGTGAAATTCTTTATTGGCTATATGCTAACGTGAAGGTTTTTTGTTGCCTTTTTCACCAACCATAACTTAAAATGTATATGTTAAAACCTACACAGCCTAGAAATATTGCAAAGCAAGTATAAACCAACCTCACACTGATGATACCCATCAAGGTTGAAACATGTCTGTGAGTTGTTTGACTTGCTTTGCTAGTCCCATGCTGTGCTTAAAAGCTGTGTGAACGGCGATGCATCTGCTTAAATGGGCTCCATGTGAATGGATATTCCAGGCAAAAGGTGACACATTGTGTGCTCATTTGCATGTAATTTCCCAGAATCTCTTGCTGCAGTGGGAGCACTGTATGCAAGGTGATAATGGTTGAAAGGCAGGGCTGCATACCTGTCTAAGACATGTGAATGTGCTCACAAGTGATATTCTTTATTTGATATATGTTTATTCTGGTCATAATCCACCCATACTATACAGAGAGGGAAAAAAGTGGGGAATGTTCAACTGTTTAAAATTGTATGGTTGATTTTTAGAACTAAAGTAATTTTGCGAATGGGCAAATTAGAACTACCTGGGAGTTTCTCATTTTCCTTCTAATACGCATCAAAATAGCTTTTGGTGCCACTTATGAGAATAGGCTGACTGTGCATTAAACCTCTTTACAATGCTGTAGCCTTTTGACCTGGAATATGTTTTTGCTTACATTCCCACAAAATAAGTCTAAAAATTATATGCAATTGCAGATAGGTTGGCAATTCTACAATGACTATAAAAATATCTGGGTAAATAATGGGGACAACTGTAGACAACGTTTAAATTCACAGTCTCATTGCCCATAGACATACAGTAGGATATTATATTTAACACAGAGGGTCGGAGGGGGGGGGGGGGGTAGTTGGGGGCACTCATGCACTCAAGAGGTTTAACACATTAAATGCAAGAATTTACATCTTCATTTCCTTGTTCATCTGCTACTGTACAATTATCTTTAACCACGGGACAGTTTGTATTAGCAGATGTGCACACCGTATGAGCATTGCCTGTTGCAATACACAGCTGGTAAGACCATCAGCATGGATTGTCTGTTGCAATAAAATTGTGAATAAGGGACATTGTAGTTCAGTAATATAGAATCATATTTCTAAGGATTATGTTTTAACTGGTTATATGGTGAATTAATTTGTTGTCTTACCCCAGCACCATGCTCAGCTCCTTCACATGAACTCTTGTCTGGCCTTTAAGATATTCAGAAAGCATTTTGCTTTTGAAGTAGAGCTCCTGCAGCCGACCTTCCAAGTGCATAATGCACTGAAGGAAAACAAAGATCAGATGCTGGATTAGTTTTACTGACAGAGCACATAACAGTACAACAATTTAGACAGTTCAATTAAATTGCAAAATGGTAAATTATTCCTTCAGTATTGTAACTTTTTTTCGGATACATTAACCTAATATTCCGTGAACTTGGCAAATTAAAGGTGCAGGCCTGACTACTTAAATCAGTAGTTTTCAATTTTTTGTTGGATTAAGGAATCCTATAACTATATTGCGAAATTCTGCTGAACCCCAACTCTCTCTAATAGCGCGCCTGATATCAGATGCATTGTAAGGAACCCCAAATCTCTCAAATAGCGTGTCTCAGATCAGATGCATTGTAAGGAACCCAAACCCTCTCTAATAGAGCGTCTCAGATCGGATGCATTGTAAGGAACCCCAACCCTCTCTAATAGAGCGTCTCAGATCGGATGCATTGTAAGGAACCCCAACCCTCTCTAATAGAGCGTCTCAGATCGGATGCATTGTAAGGAACCCCAACCCTCTCTAATAGTGCGTCTCAGATCAGATGCATTGTAAGGAAGCCCAACCCTTTTGAATAGCGCGTCCGAGATGAGGAACCCCTGTTGAAAAACACTGACTTAAGTTGTAATTGAGAAGGAAAGAAAGTACCTTGCACTGTGTATACAGGTGTCCAGTTGCAATAGTGCAAAAATAAATGAGTACTTCAGTACTACTTGACCTGAGAGAGTGTAAAACAATTTCTAGTCTAAATAAAAAAGGTATCACCTAATATTGAAGTACTCATATAACTGGTTTTGGATTAAGTTCAAACATTTAAAAAAGTGTAGTAAGCAGATCAGATTTACATCTTGTGCACCCTAAAAAAATTAATGAAAAAAAAAAAATAATTAAAAAAAATAACCAGAAGGCAATACCAACACGCTTTGGTACGGCTGGGTTTCTGAAAAGCTCTGCAATAAAATGTCCTAAAATTAATCTATAGCACACTTAATGAAGTTTACAAAAATGATGTCTGGCCCTTTTTTTTAATGTTGTATGTACAAGTTACCTACGTTTCAGTGAGCAAAGCTTAAAAGGGGGAAGTATGATATACCTATGTTAAACCATCCGTGGAACACTAACATTTAAAGTACTTTGCCATGTTTGTGGTTTCTGTAATTGTGGCTTCTCAAAAGCTAACAAAAACAAGTGTTCATACTTACAAAGTTTGCAGACAAGTTGTGCTTGTAAAGCTGAAGAGTGGAATGAAGAAGACTGGAGACAAGACTGGATACCAGCACCTCCTTGCCCAGTTTGTTATCTGTTGTCCGTCTTTGGCTACTGGCCACCTGCACAGACCATTTATCCACGTCTGCAAGAATGCAGACAGCCTCCGCAATGGGCTCATCCAAAACTGGATGCTTAAAGTAAAAAAAATATTCTGTAAGTTTAGGGACAGATACATTTTATGACATTCTACATGATGGTCTATATGCTATATAGAAAAAATGACATTACAAAATATGTTAAATCCAAACCAAAAGGTCACGTTCCTTGCACTGCTTAGTTGACTACTGGAAGTATACTAGAAAGTGTGTGTTGAAGATATGCAATGTATTACAGAATGAATCTGAAGAAAGGGTGAAGAGTTCAAAGTTACTCTTCAAAGAAAACAACTTTGTTGCATACCACTATTAGAAAACATAACGTTCAATCAGTGCATTTTCAAAAATATATCATCACAAAAATACCAATAGAAGCAGAGGTTGGTGGGGGGGCCCGGGGGGGGGGGGGGGGGGGGGGGGGGGGGGGGAAAGAAGAACAGTAAAAATGATCCCACAGTGGGGAAGGGGTTCATAGGCTAGTATTGGGATTAAGGTGATTGGTACACGCCATCTATAGAGGTAATTTCTTCCAAATAAGAGGAGTGCGGATGTTCACATGAAGAATATGTGCTCCTCACAGATATGACTGGGACTGGCTGAGAGACCAGGGAATCTTCATCCATTGATATGCACATTTTCTTTCTCCTCTCTCTGTGCGTCAGTAAAAGCCACTCAGGGCACATATAGTGGGAAACAGTTGCCCACTATATGCGCCCTGAGTGGCTTTTACTGACGCACAGAGAGAGAGGGAGTGGGACTGACTGTTAAGAAGAAGCAGACTAAAGATACTTATAGCAACACCCAGTACCACACAGGCCTGTGTGAGTACATTTTTTGTCAATCCCCCATCACCCGTGTTTTTTTTATTGTTGGTCTGGAATTGTTTTTGACCCCCGTTTGCGCCCCACTTATTTTTCTTTTCCAGGTGTGTGGATCTGTCAGACGTGAATGTGCTCACAAGTTATATTTGTTGTACACCATATGGTTGAGGTTTTTGGCACTTTGTTACTCACTATAACTTTCTTTGTATCTGGTTATAGCCACTACCAGCTTCACATTGCATAGCCTGGAACCAACCTCGCACTGATGAAACCAGCTGTCTGTGAGTAGGTTTACTGGCTATGTACTTCTTTAACCCAGGCTGTGTTGAACAGCTGTGTAAGCTTACATGTTAAAATGGATATGAAGCAAAAAGTGACACACTGCGAGTAATCATGTGCATGTCATTACTCAGAATCCCGGGCTGCAGTGAAAGCTTTGTATGCCGAGAGACTATGCGGAAAGACAGGGTTATGGACCTGTCTCAGACATTCAAATGTGCTCATGAGTGTTTTTTTTTTTAATGGTTCTTTGTCTACTGCTTGTAAAATACAGCATTACCTACCTGTACGGCATGTGACAAATCAGACATCAGGCGCTGCCTTAATTTATCCTCATTCCCTATTCCTTGCAGAACAAAATCTGGTACGTAGGATGAGCAATAGCCACCTAGCAAAGACCTTCCAAAATTGGCAATGTTGGGTTTAACAGAGTTTACATCCACCAATTTTGACCTGCAAAACAGTTATGTATTAGATTGTGTAACAGACTGCAACATTTCCACAATGGCAACATTTAAATATTGTCCTTGTTTTCTTGTCAGTACAACTACTATGCACATTGTAAAAGGAATATTCTACCGAGTGTGTGGTAATTCCTATGCTACAAGCAACTTGTTACAGATGCTACAGATGCTCAGAACCCTATATAGAGTAAGGCTGTGCTTATAGTGCCGGCAACAGCAACGTCGCTTCAAAACAAATGTATTGCCACCGTCGAGTCCGCTTATAGACGGAGAAAGGTCATGTAATAGGACCGAAACATCGATATACTAAATAAATCACTTGGTTTTTTTTTAATTCTTGTAAGTGCTTAGATATAGATCTATCTTTCTATACACACATATACATGTTACACTTTATGTTTTACAATGGAACATCACATTTAGTACATTGTGTTCTGCGACAAACATGGGATATTAGCTTAGGTCCTCACCCGGGAAAAGCTATTTCTTCTTCCTCAATCCAGTCTTCTTGGTCAGCCCCATAATAGTTGATGCTCAGCCTAGGAAGCTCGTGGCCCATGTCTTCATTTTCACTGTCACCTAAGGCACTGTCTGAACTCTCATTTCTCGGAATGTCCCAGTCAGTGCCCACGGCAACTTTCTTTTCAGAGTCCTCTTTGTCCCCATGGGGGACACATGCAGAGACTTTGTCTCTTTGGTCCTGCTCTGCAAAGCATTTTTTGCACAAATTCTGATGGACAGAATTAATAAAATTACATGACTGTTTATTATCTTTTGTGCATGGGCTGTTCGAAAATTCTAAACTACTGTCACTATCAGATCTATCTTTAGTCTTTTCTGTTGGAATATCCTCAATAATCCTTGTTTCAATAGAACCATCCTCAGGGAAATACTCGTCAAACATGCTTTCGTCTGGATGACACAGGTTCCAGTCCTGGTATTTGCTTGCCACTCTGAGGAGCTTTTCAGTTGACCCACCAACATTTTTTTGGTCCTCAGGAGTTTCTTTTGCTTCACTGTTCTGTTCAACGGCCATTGTTCTCTTCTCTTGCCCCGGTTTAAGATTATGCTTGCTAATCTGATCAGATACTATTCGGCTTCTAGTCTCTGTATCCGAATCCGGTGACATGGAATCGCCAATTAGAAAGGTCACCTTGCTCAGAGAATGGCCCGCACCACAAGGCATTGCAGCAGAAAGGGTCTTATCTGGAGGCTTTTTCTCTACAGATATTCCGTTCGTTCTTATTCCTTTGATTAACAGGCTTTCAGAATCCAGCAATTCATCACCCCTCTCCACTTCAGCTGTTGGCTCCAACCCTGTTACTGCCAAGACACACTTCTCTATCGGAGCTGATCCTGTGCTAACTACCGTCTCTATCTTCATATCAAAGCAAGGTCTTGATTTATCTTTGTAGAGTTTAGTGTAAGCTGATTCTTCTTGGCAAGCAGCATGGGACGCTAACTGGTTTCCTTCTGAAGTTGTTTCCAGAAACTCCTTAGTTGTGCTGTGGGTATCTACTTTTTCTTGAGTGGAATCATCATCTTTTGCATTCTGCTTGTCAATAAGAGGGCACTTGCAGCACTGGCACTTACTGTTAGGAGTTTTGGCTTCATCTGAATCTCTGGATAACAAACAGCCCTTGTTCTTGTGCATTGTGATGAGAACATAGTCAGACTCCTCTACCTCTCCTTTCTGTAGAATGGTGGTAATGACTGTACCGGGCATAACTATGGCCTCATCTTCTCCATGCTCCAGTAGATGGGTCTCTTGGAGTTCAGAGCACCTGATGAAGTAGGTGAGAAAATAGAGCAACCTCTGCACAAGATCCTGGCGTTTGCCAATCACCACTGTTCGTGATAACCGCACTGGAGATCCAATTGCTCCATATAAGTCTCCTGTGAAAACAGATAAAACATGTTAAAAAAAGAACACAAACAATTTGTGTACATTAAAAATGAATTCATCAAAGAACATGAAAATAAAAATTGGTGGTAGAAAAAGGCAATTAAACTCCCCTCACCTTATGAAATTCCCTACAAAGTGGAAGAAAAATCCTACTGCAGTAAATAACCTACAGATTAAATGTTTTATTCAGGGCTCTCGTGCCCAAGTATTTTTAATTGTTATTATTGTAAAACACTAAACTAGGAGGGTCCAGCGCTCTCGGTGTTATATTTGTGGGTGAAGAGGTAACCAATCCTCGGAAAAGAAGAACAGCCGTCTGTTTGGGACTTTCCTGCAAAGGTTTTAAATAATTTATGTTGACATTTGGACTTTACATGATCCTTTTTTGGATTCTCATTAGATTATTCTGATTGAGCTTTAGTGCCTGGGGGCACTGTTATTATAATTTTTTACTATTTGTGATGTTGGGTTCTCTTTGAATTTGATATTTTCCATCTCTTAATATGATTACTGGTACTTCTATTCATTCTTTTTCATCTTTTGAGTGAGCATTTATTTTTTGTTTCACCACAATCTGACTTACAGCCTATGTTTTTTTATTCAGTGTTGTCTTGTGTCTAAGTATTTTTAAAATCCTTCACTGTACTCACTTCAGCAGGGTAACTAATCCATGTATCCACTAACCTTTCAATGAAGAAACACCCTAGATTTTCACAATACCTTCCACTTTCAACACGTCCCCTTTATATTATATTCCTTTTCATCTTAAAAAAATAATAATATTCCCCCTGTACCTTATTTATTTTGAGCAATTTGAAAGATGTAACATATCCATTTATATGGTTATCATCCACACATATAAATAATAATAATAAAAGCATGTTCTTGTATAGTGCTGCTAGTTTTACGTAGCGCTTTACAGAGACATATTGCACAGGTCTCTGCCCTGTGGAGTTTACAATCTATGTTTTTGATGCCTGAGGCACAGGGAGCTAAAGTGGTCTGCCCAAGGTCACAAGGAGCTGACACCGGGAATTGAACCAGGCTCCCTTGCTTCAAACTCTCAATGCCAGTCAGTGTCTTTACTCACTGAGCCACTCCTCCATATGATGTTGGATTTACTTCCAACAGGAATCCATGCGTCTTGCGAATATTTATTTATTTTAGCATATTAACAAATTGGGTGTCTCATACCTTACCCCAAGCTCAACAGATATGCATTTCTCTGAACATTTTCAGGAGGATAATATAGCCAACTGCCATTTCCCACAAGCCAATATTTAAGGGAAATGTCTTTGTCGTATGCGACGAACCGGGCATCCCAGAGGTATAATAATAAAGAATAATTACCCAAGCACCGACGTGTCCAGTTATGTGCCACACTTATTTCACTGACATGCAAGTATTTTAATATATTACTTGATGTGTAGTTTTTGCCATTAGTATGTCTTGTATATAATGTACAGTATAACCTTTTTCACTTAATGTAACTACAGCATGTATTTGTAACCATGTATTTGTCATTATAACTTTGTGCCCAGGACATACTTAAAAACGAGCGGTAACTCTCAATGTATTACTTCCTGTTAAAACATTTTATAAATAATAAATAAGTGGTTCAGTATTTCTCAGTTAAGTTCTTACTCAATAACCAGCAATAGATGGCAGCAAAGCTCAACAAATCAAAACCTAAACTGCCACACCCAACACAAACGTCTGAACAATAAAAAAGCTCTCATTTCTACTGCAGCTAAAAAAACAAACAAATTAAGCAAAAAGATACACCTTGTGGACCGCCGGTTACATTCTCTGGGGGTGTTTATCAGATGTTAAGGGAGAAGGTGTTGACTGCTTACAAGGGTACAGTTGTTCAAGTACTGTAGATATGTTCTGTGGCCAACTCATGAGGTTGGTAAAGCAATCAGATTTGCAATGCCTTAGGCACCAAAAGAGACTAAGCTTCATTTTGCTTGTAAAACGAAGTATAATGCGGCGTACAACACCAGCACAAAAGTAATGCATTAAATACCAGCACTCAGTGAAGAATATGTATTAGAACATCTTTCACATTGATGTTTTGGTCACCAGGGGGACTTCATAAAATAATAATGGCGGATAAAACATTTATTTGCTTAACATATGTCATTCCTTTTCAATGTTGACATTTAACTTTAGAGTACTTCTGTACAGCTGCACCAACTTACTTTCAAGCTTTATTTGCTTGATTGTTTTTGGATGCCTCCCATCATTTAGCTAGTTGTTTAATTAAACAAAATTGACAACACAAAAATGGTTCCAGTTTGGCATCTCACTACTTTGCTACCTAAAATAGCTATGCCAAATTGACCAACGCCCAATCTTCGGCAGCTTATCTATAGTCCTTGGTAGTATATAGCCCCACCCCCTCCCAACACTGCCCACAATTTTAAATTTGGCCCAGTATCCGAAGAGGAGATTACACAAGGGCTCCTCAAATTAAAACTAAGCAGCCAATGTGGACCTGACCTACTACAATCTAGGTTCCCAAGACTTGGTGCCCCAGCAATTGCCAAACCAATTGCTTCCATAGTCAACTCTATCCTGTCTGCAGGCCATATCCCTAAGACCTGGAAAACTGCCAGAATTGTCCCAATCTTCAAAAGCGGGGACAAAAACACTGTCTCAAACTCCAGGCCAATCTCCCTTCTCCCAATCCTATTCAGTCATGGAAAAATGTGTCCACTCCCAATTAAGCGATTACTATAACAAGACAAATTTCCCTAGCCAATTCCAATCAGGCTTTCGACCCAAAAACTCCACGGTAACTACCCTGCTAAAAGTTTGCAATGAAATCCAGTGTGGAATGGAACGGGGTCAACTCACTGGTGCAATATTCCTAGATTTTGCAAAGGCTTTTGATACTGTTGATCATGCTATCCTGCTTAACAAACTCCAGAGCTCTGGAATAGGGAAGCATGCTTTAAACTGGTTTCAGTCCTACCTATCAGGTAGATCCCAACATGTGTCCATCTCAGGCTCTAACGCCAACCCCCTGGATATCACCTGTGACGTCCCGCAAGGCTCTGTTCTGGGGCCCCTACTCTTCTCAGTGTTCATCAATGATCTTCCCACAGCTTGTAAGGAAGCCTCAATACACATGTATGCAGATGACACAATCCTATATGCACACAGCCATAGCCTCTATGACCTTGAACACATACAGTACTTCAGTCTGACTTTTTGAGACTCGAAAACTGGATTTCCCAAAACAAACTGTTTTTAAATACTGACAAGACTGTAACAATGGTATTTGGGACCATGACTACATTTTTAAAGCTTCCAGTGACTGAGCTCCAGATCAGAACCAACGCTAACACCACCCTAACTCCTGTTACTAGTTTTAAATACCTGGGCATATGGTTTGACTCCCACTTAACATTCGGAATGCACATTGATACCAAAACCTATGCCAAACTAGGTGTACTTTACAGGAACAAATCCTCCCTAAGCCTGCTGGTCAGAAAGCGTATTGCACAGCAGATGCTAATGCCAATTATCAACTATGGAGACATAATATATGGCTCGGCACCCCAAACCCACCTTAGCAAACTTGACACCCTCTACAATTCAATTTGTCGTTTTGTTCTCCAATGCAACTACAACACACATCACTGCGAAATGCTCAAAGAAGTAGACTGCTCATCACTCGAGTCTAGGCGCAAAGTTCACCTATCCTGTCTTGCCTTCAAATACTTTCTGGGCAAGCTACCCACCTATCTGAACAAGCTCCTCACCCCTACCACATGCAGCACTTATCATCTGAGATCTGACTCCAAAAGACTGTTCATGGTCCCAAGGCTCAACAATGTATCCGGACGCTCCTCCTTCTCTTACCGTGCACCCCAAAACTGGAACAACCTACCGGAGACGCTCACATCCACCACCAGTTTAAGTTCTTTCAAAATTAAGGCTGTCTTACATTTTAGTCTGGTCTGTAACTGTTACATAAGCCTATAATATACATCTTCTCTAACTGTGCATGCAATGTATTATACATAATGTATACCCTGTTCATTTAAGTAACTGTATTTGTAACCATGTATTATTTGTCATATTACTATATGCCCATAGAACTATGCCCAGGACATACAGTACTTGAAAACGAGAGGTAACTCTCAATGTACTACTTCCTGGTAAAACATTTTATAAATACATAAATAAATATTAAGTATTTCAATATCTATATTAAAATGGTACAGAGATTTTAGTTTTTAAAGCAATCTTTAGGTTTGTCAAAAAATTATAGAAAAAACAAATCACTAAAAAACAGGCTTTCATTTATTTTTATTTCTTAAATCATATAAAAAGCACTTGGTGTCAGTGTCATGGTTTTAAAAGGATTGTAAATTACATTACAATACTCTTGTGGCCCTCCTAGTTGGTCAAAAGCATGTTGCTTATTATGATAGCTTCTGCTGCCAATGTGGAATAACGCATATTTCAGAGCAACGCAGTTCAGTTTTCTCGAGTGGTTAAGGAGGTAACTACAGAAAGAAAAATTATATACCTGCAGCACTTTAGAATGTTGAAGTCATTTTGGATGTGAATATAACACTCCATTTTAAAATAACAGTGAATATACAAACACTGTTCTTATTCAGGGCTTACCTAATTGTGCCCAGAGTGGGTTATACGGATGAGTCTTTGCCAACATGTCCACACTTTGTGATGAATGCTTCTCAAGAAAGATTTTAATGGGCGGTTGTCCATTGGGCATGACTGTAGGAACCCAGGCAAGATGGTTTGTGAGGACAGCAGTGAGGAGTGCTGGTAGAAACCTAAAAAAGAAAACACACGCAGGGTTTTATTTCTCCCCAGTACCCGGCACTTACAAAATCCACCATTAATGTAATGGATAGCTGCTTAATACCATACAAGACACTTTAAATCCAATAATATGTTACTCAATTGTCCAATCCACAAACCCAGTAGCACTTAAAATGATCACACACACACACACACACACACACACACACACACACACACACAGGCACACACACACACAACACACACACACACAACACACACACTTGGGTTTAGGTTTTGAGCTTGCCAAGGCTGTGTATACGCTCATTTTCCTATCCAGTCCCTGATGTTTCATATTTTCTTACTATTTATGCACTGAGTAATTATTATAATTTTTTTATTGATGGTTGTTTTCTTGAACACAAAAACTGAATCAGAGGCGATCATGCTACCGTTAACTGCATTATGTGTTAGCAGGAGGCCAATTCTTGGAATACACTCCTGTGCCCAATGTTTATTTTATTTCTTTGTTTAATATCCCTGGCTTCAAACACAGCGGCTTCCTGTTACTTGTTTATTAGGTTTATCCACGGATGTAGTGCACAATTAGTTAATATTTAGCAGAGAGACACCCCCGGGCTATATTTAGTAGTGCTAACGATGGTATTACCATTTGAAAATTGCCATGGAAGCTGAAAGTGAAGGAGAAAGCTGTAAGGCTACAGGAGATGGTGCAAGAGTATTTATTATAGTAGAGATACAGGAGATTAGAATAAGCAGAGTTACAAAGTGAAGGATAACATTCCGAGTAGACAGGTAGGCGCACATGAAGAGATCTAGGGAATTGTGAGCAAATAAGTTCAGCAAATGTTTTATGGAGTGTAGTAGTTGAAGGAATGTATTTTTAGAAACATCTTTGAAGAAGCCCATCCAAAACCTTCCTGAGATTTATCCCTTTAATCCCTCCAGTCTCACCAGGCAGGCTTCCATACAAGGAAGAAAGGAAAGAAAATAGAATATGCAGTCACAAATGTGAGATTTTAGATATAATGCATAAAAAGACCTCACCTGGTCCGCTCAGACCGTGTGCCCCTACCGCTAGGCATCAAAAAGTGAGTACATCAGTCAAGAAATGGATCACCACTCACAATACATCAAATACAAAAATAAATAAGAATCATGTAACCAAAGCCAGTTTACAAGCAGGTACTGTAGTAGCGCTATTTATGAGCGTCTCTCACAGTGTATACCCAAAAAATAATAATAAGAGTTCCATATGATGTTTTCCTGGCCTGCGGCCGTTCCACGGGACTGTGTAGTTAAGTATGTGTGTCCAACTGTTAACATCCTATGGGACTCTGGTGAGTTGTTTCTTGGTGTACCCTTTGAGGACACTCATTAAATAGCAGCTACCTTGCTGCTTTAATAATCTTGGTCAATCATTCATTTTTTTGTACTTTATGTATTGTTGAGTGCTGATCCAGTTTTCTTTACTGATGTACTTTCGTACTTGGAAATGCCTATGCCAACTTTGGGACTCATGGTGCGCAGTCACAGAACTTCAACTCCCAGTATACATACTTTGTTTTCTCACTTCTCCCTTTCTTCTCCTTATATTGTAGGCGACTTGGAGCAGGACATTAGTATCCTAAAAAACAAATTGTACCACTGTGTATTAATAATATAATATGAATTGAATGTGATTGCTCTTGTTGTATGGAAGGTGTGAAATCACATCAGAACGTTGACTATTAATACATTTTTACATCACTCACTGCATTCTGGACTGGTATGCCGCCTGTGATCACAGTACATTTGTACATATGCGGCTGCATCATCTGGATTAGTGAGCATCCAATGTCTTAGTTACTTCAATTTAATGCCGTGATTTACCCAAAAACGCGCGAGGCGTCATGCAGCCCAAACAAGTAACTTACATCCAATGAAAGTGCTCATACCGCAAGCGACGGTCGCGGTGCGCCGTATTGCAAAGCGGACGGCTGGGGAAGAGACTGAGAAATTTGTTTTTTCTCTGGTGACGGCCGTGTCACGCGAGTGGTTCAGCCAATGAGGGTGAACCGCTCAGCGCCACGCCCCCCACGCCTCCTCTGCTCTCCCTCCCCGCATATCAAGATCTGCTCGGCGGCAGCACTGGGTGACGTCACACGAATAGCGCGCCGCCTTTGCACAATTGGTATAAAACCAGGCCTAATAGGGGTACAATCCCCATCCTTCATACAAGATTATCTAGATCATGAATATTTTGAAACAGTATTTCTACTCTCATCCTCGACATGTACTTTTATGTTGGCTGGCACTTTATACTGTAGTATCCCATTCAGCGTACAGTGCTGGTCAAGTCCTCTGGACTTTGGGTTTTGGTTACCACGTTGCACATTTGTGAAATTGAAATGTTGGTGTTTTCCCCACATTTAAATATTGCTACAGTCCATAACCATTTGTACTGCGTCTGGCATGCTTTTCATGCTCTGGAATCCCTATGAAAATAGTTTTTTCTATGGTTTTCTTATCAGGTTCTGTAGGTTTATTAACGTTCTGTTAGCAAAGTCTACCTTAACTTTGTTCTGCATACAACTCACTACACTCGAACAATTCTAGTCTATTTATATGTTCACTCTCCAACATATACAAATCATGAATGCAGCACCTAGACCACCCATTTTTCAGTCTACAATGTACTTTTACGGTTATCCTACTTACTTTCATCTTTCTTTCATCTTTCCTTCATTCCAATGTTTCCTTGGATTGAATTGTTAGTGTATCTGCCCAATTATATAAGCAAAGAGGCCACCCTCTGAATTATGAGCGTTATTGTGAACATATCATACCTTGTTAGCACCCATCACCATTTCTTATATTGCCCAAGTCCTTCCATATATTAAGTCTAGGGGCTTATTGCATATTCGCTAAGCAGCCAAATCAGGCCAATTGGTGTGAAATTCCCCATGGACGTCAATGGGGAATTTCAGACAAAAAGAGCTCGACCGGCCCCTTTGGCAATAAGGTAAGCCCCATAAAGATTAAAAATGTGTATCTCTACGAAAGATATCAAATAAACCATAACATTTACTATTTGGAAACCTTTAATTTTTTTTTGTAAATACATTCAGTAGAGCCACTTTGTTTTTTAAATCTATTTCTTGACCAGGTAACACACGTGATCTCTTGTTCACTACATGTATTTTTGTAACCTAAACATGTGTTTTTTTATCAGTCATCATCATATATGTTTTCTCTTTCTTCCTTCGTCACATTCCCCTCGGACCCTGAACTCGGTTGTGGATCTGTGTCTCTCCACATCATGACTGTATTTTCTTCATCAGACACACGTTTTATGCACATGAAAATCACATAAGAAAATGGATACTTTCTGGCATTTGGAAGTGTGTTCCATTAGGAAACACAACTCCTTCATGAAGCGCTGACAAGCTGATTTTCTCTGGTGACCCGGACATCAAGTAAGCCAGACAGGCTCAGAAATTCGCGGCATCGTGTACAGATGACAGTAGTGGTCCTGATATTTGAAACAGAAATGGGATTTGGGTTAGGACGTTTAGAAATCTATGAAGCGGTTTCCTAGTGCTGGAGACAAGAGTACAGCTCCATTCAATTGAATGGACTAAATTCTACATGATGCTGAAGACAGCTTCACAGTATTTTAAAAATAAGGGCCCTGTGTTGAAAACTAGATTCAAATTACAATGCGGTTGTCAAATGCTATAAAAACCCATTGACTTTATGCTGCTGGCTGAGCATGCAACAAATTCCATTTTACTCCAATAATGCAGTAAGACTTTAACATAAAGTATACCAAGATTAAAGGAGCAATTCCCCCTGCATGCTTATTTTTTCTTTTAAAAATATTTATTTACAATAGTGCATAATAGTTGTGTTTTCTGCTACCAATTTTAAAACAGTGCATTTTATTACTAAATGATACTTTGTATTCTGACCAGAAATCACACTGCGTGAGCTGTGAAGTAGAAAAGGAAGAAATAGAGCAGTTGCCATGTAGATACGTACTTTCCTGGAGGCTTTGGGCCTTTCTAATAAAATAAATAACAGCTCGGATAAAATAAAAGTAATAAAAGGATGGTCATCGCTTTCAAAGGACAGTCACATTGTGCCCACTTTCAACATAGGTCATAATTTGAGGAACTGCATATTTCAACTAGTAAATTTGTGGTTGCTTTAATCTGTAACACAAAAGGCACATAAAATGTGCATATGCCACGTAAATATATTTGAATTCATTATTAATATACATGTGTAAAAAACCAACATGCATTTGGATGGTTTGCTTTTGCATGCATAATGAAGCAATTTGAAACCACATAGGAGTCTTCTAAATGTAAAGGATAGTAACAGCATTTTCATGGTCCTGGTTATGTATTATTCCAGCTGCAAAAGTGGGAAATTCTGGTGAAAAACACAGCACGTTTCTGAAAAACCATCAATAGAGATTCATTTCCTATATTATATCTGGTGCTGTTAAACACACCCCCCCCCCAGTTTTAATGCAAGGAGACTTTGGTCAACAGTTCCTCAGTCTCCAAAAAATGGTTCCTTTTCATAGGTCTCAGTGCTGATGTCATCACTGTTAGAAATCCGACTCTGGAATGTTCTATTAGGAGCAGTGAATCTCAGTACTGGTGATTCACCAACTCTGTGATCAACTCAAAATGGATGCCTCGGTGTCAAACGAGAAAAAGTCATTCAATATATGGATCACTTAAAAAATTACAATATAATAAAACGGTTCCTTTTGGTCACTAGCACTGAGGAGTTGGGTTGACCATAGTGTGATGTTTATCTAGGTGCAAATGTCCTCTCATTTTATGGTGAAACAATATTGAGTACCGTTGCAATTTAAAGCAGCAATTCTTCCTACTTGTTTATCATTACCCCTATTTTTTTTAAAGGATGGTAACCAGGGGGGTTCCTACACTGAACCATCGCATCCAATTTTGAATACTCCTGGAATGACCAAGGGAGATAACGTACATTGCCGATATAACACATTGAACGTGGTATAGGCAGGAACTGAAGCTTGTGTACTCAACGTCTAGGCCCGGCCATAGAGGGGGGGAGCCGTGCTGAGGCGAGCGGATACGCTGAGGCTCGCCTGCAGAAGCGTCTATTCTGCCCTACAGGCGAGCCACGTCCTCGATCGGAGGTGGGGGAGACTGTAGGGAGCGGGGCATTGACGTCGCTGGGCCATCTCATTGGAGGGTTTCAGCCGACAGCGCGCTAAAAACAGCTTGGCGCTCGCTTGAAACCTCCAACTCCTCCCACGCCTGCGGACGCTCGCGTGAGCCCCCTCTCAAGGCATCCTCATTGAGGATGCAGGGGCTCAGCGCGGAGTCGTCCGCCGCCTCAGCACGGCCTTCCATCTTATGGACACGGCCTAACACATAAAACCGTGTGCTAAGCAGCACTCTCCCCAGAAGCCTATATGAGTTTACTCCAATAATTTTAGATCTTCTCTCTCTTGCTCTCATTTTGTCAGGAAGCAGGCTCACCAGACACCTCCTTACCTGCCTCGGAGTGTTGTTGCTGACGCCCCTGGCTCCTCGCTGGGGTCTCCCGTAGGGTGCCCTACAATCCCGGCCGCGCTGGCTCACGCGGCCGCCATCTTGTTGGGGCGCGCAGGAGGCTTACACAGCCGCGCCTCCGGCTGTAATTTATTATCACCCCTCTGGGCTTCTGGCCACGCCCCCCCGTCAGCAGCTGCAGTCCAACTCCTGCCTTTACACTCAACAGCTGAGCACAGGCAATGATTACAAACCTGCAACTATTGCAAGCGCTCCACGGCACACACCCTGCTCTCCTCCTTCTCTGATTGGTTCACCCACATTTATTACCCCTGTTATCCCTGGGAATCACTGCTCTGCATACTCCTGCTAGTTGGTTGGTTTTCGATTGTGCTCTTGTTCTCCATCGTATTCTTTCTCTAGGTTTTGACCCGACTTGGCTTCGACTCTTCCTCTTGGCTCTGGACCCCGCTTCCTCCTCACTACACGCAGTCTCTCTCCGCCCCCGATCTCCGCTCGCACCTCTACCTCCCGGACCTCTGGCATCCTCGACCCCCGGCTACAGCAATCACCACGATTCTTCTATCTCCGGATCCGGCAAGTACCTTTTGTTACCTACTAAAGTCTCCTGGCCTGGCAACGTATCTACCACCTCCGGACACGCTCCTCTGCTGCTGTTTGTGGTATTATACTCCACCTCAGTCTAGGGACAGGTCTAGTCTGGCGGCAGCTAACCGTGACCATTTTCAGGTCTGGATGGGAGTAACGTCACCTTAGGGACCTAAACAACATCAGGTTTAATTCCTGTGTTAACTTTAACGAACATTTTGATATGTGTCGTTAGCTAGCGCCTCTGTTGCATATTATTAGCATTAAACATCTGATATACTTCATGCAATGCCCATTCTGGCCAATAACATGACTTAACCTAAGTTAGTGGAGATGTAAGATGGCACGTTAATGCTTAACGAGGTGCAAGGTTAACGCCTCGTTAAATCCGTATTGGGCCTCTGTTGGATCTGGGCTTTAATAATTTAAATACTTTTATCTCCTGAGGAAGCTATAATGAATAAATAAAAACCATGTTGGAAAAAGAAATAAGAAATCTCTTAATGTAAATGAATGAAAATCCAAAAGAAAAAAAAAATGCTATAAGTGCTGATTGCTGCTTTAGGTGTCTACAACTTCTCATGAATAGTCTCTCCGGTCAAGTCAAGTAATCACCTCAAGCTCAAACACTCCCACCTGGAAGCTAAAGTACCAATGTTCATAAACTTTTCATCACCTTAAGGAGCAATTCATGCATACATTTTTTTGACATAGCTTGAAGCAGACGGGTCTCCAGAGCTCAGCCCATTAATTTCAGCTCCTTGGACCCCCTTGTCTCACAATACTGATCTCAAAAGAGAGTGTCTGGTATCTCGGCAAAGTCTAAGCTCCATGGGCCAGTAGGAGCCGAATCTGATGATGTCACAGCTTCCTATTGGCCCGCAGGCGCTGGAGCATGACATGCCGCCATTACGTGAACCCTGCTAGCCTGCAGAGCGGCATCTGGCACCCACTACGGAGGAAATGATATCCCGAGCAGGGTGTCCCGGAGCTGAAATGAAGGGGTTCAGCTTAAGAAACCCCAGCTTTCAATCCAATGTTAAAAAATTTGCAAAACAAATCCTCACCAGCTTGGATTAACTCTTTAACTACTCCCTACCCTTCATACTGGAGATAGAATACAAAAGGCTGCCTATGTAACACCCGTCTAAAAAAGAAGAAGAAAGTCAGCCTAAAATACTTTCTCCTGCAACAGCAAAATCTTTTGGAAACCCTGTTACAAATGACTGTAAAAACACACGCTCTGCCCAACAATGAGAAAACAAAAAAGGCAAGTTATTAACACTTTCTTAATGCAGACGCCATTATTATAAAGGCACTGCAGTCCTGTGGCTGTGAAGGTGTTACAATGTTATTTGCACTGAACAGATAGAATGATTCTTGTGACACATTATTTACTATTCTGGTACCCTGGCTGAATCTGCACATGAGGTGTTTCCTCCAAGAGAGATCGGATCTCCACTGGCTGCTCTCCAGTAGGCATGTGACTGCAATAAAGGGAATCCTCCATACCAGAATCGGCTCAGAAACCAAGGGATGTCTCGCAGCTACATGTACACATGCTCACAACCCTGCTCCACTGGCTTTTTTTTCCTCATCAAAACCTTGCATAAAGACTTATAAGAGAACAAAGCATTGCTCCCACAGTAAATGCCAAGGAGAGACTGCCCTCTGAATATCATGGCAATCATTGTATTGTACTGTGTGTTACCATAACGCGCTGGGCCTGCCGCGCACATCTTTTTTTAAACATGTTACTGTTTTCTTTTTTGCTTATTGTTAAGATTTTATGAAAAGGTGTACTCTTCCTATCCTCCAAAACTTGGAATCTCTCCTCCTGCACTCAACTATGCCCTCCCTATTGCTTTTTCTGTTTACTGTTTTCTTACTCCTTTTGTAACGTCTCTGTTTCTCTCACCATTATTTATACAACCTCTCTCCCAACAACTTCTTTACCCCCTCAATAAAAGCACCCCCCACAAATCCTCTATTCACACCCCTCTAGCTACTCCTTCCTGCAGCTGGGGATCTCCCCTAAGCCTGACAACCACTACATGCACACTGATTTCCCCCATGCATCCTTTGCCACCTCTCCCCTGTAAGTGTGTTAATCCTTAAGTTATTTGACTAACCTTAAAACTTGCCCACAAATCAAGCATCCCAATACCTGCACTCATGGTTACTGTCCCACACTCAGTCACTCCTACCACCAATTGTGACAAAGCACTGCCATACACGCACTTATTCCCCTCACCCTACTGTCTCTGAAGCTCCCCATCGAAACTCTTAGCTGATTCCATGCTCCCTGCTGCTCGCTGACTCAGGAAGCGAGTGCTTTCCTGCCTGCGGTTGCTTACCGCACGAGCTCTCAGCGCGCCGTCAGGTGTGGGCGCGTCACTGGCCGGGGCGGGCCAGTGACATCACGGAGCTGGTTCGCCCTCATTGGGCGAACCGCTCACGTTACGCGGCTGTCGCACGGCAAGGGGGGGAATTTTAAATTCCCTTAGACCTGCGCTTCCGCAAGTGCGCGGAAGCCAGGTTGAGCCCCTACTAAAGCCGCTCTAATTGCTGGCTGTAGGGGCTCAGTGCTGCGCGAGAGCGTGCCTCAGCACGCTTTCCGCCAGCAAGCAAGTAACAGGCCGAGGTCTTAGATTGTACCTCTTCGGGGCAGGGATTCCTTTCCGATTGTCTGATTTTGCTGCACTTATTGTATTATTAAATAATCCCTGTACTGTATTCTTTGTGAAACCCGAGTACCACTTTTGGCGCTATATAAATAAAAACATACATACATACAGGTGCAGGTCCAGACAAGCCAAACCAAACTAGTGAAGATGTGTTTAATAAGTTTAAAATCGGTGACTGATGTCAGAAATCAGGCATGTCATTTTAACTGTTTTTTGAAACACCTGACAATATTTATAATCATTGTAACCTGCTGGAAAGGAGTGGTTTACCTGCCCTTTCTTAGTATACAACTGATTCCTTATCCTTGTCCCCATTAGATGGTGCATGAACAAATCGTACTACCTCATCACTGGATTGAGCAAGTAATTGAATAATCATCTTCCAATTAGTTTTTATTCAACCAGAACAGTCAAAAAGCAGATCTTTAATTTGTTTTTTCTAAAGAAGTCCTGGCTACCTTATCTTGTGTTTTGCGGGCACCATTGGCAGCTTAGGGTTACAAAATATTTCCTCTGCAGAGAAGTTGTTTAAGGAAGTGGAAGGCACAATGTAAGTTCACCATTAGACATGCTTATTTGCAGAAATGAAAGTTGATTTTGACATTAAGAACCAAGCTTTGTGGCAACTCACACTTTGACCCAGTGCTCCACCAACGAAAGGGTACCTTATTGTAATTGTACGTTAGTAAATACTATACATATGGGCATGAATTAAAACAGCGGTTGCGCAAAGTGGGGGGCGCGGGAGATCTTTCTGGGGGCGGCCGGGCGGTTGACAGAGGCCCCGCGCTCTTCCCCGAGGCATTTAATAAATCCAGGGGATCGCGTGAGCCTCTGCAACGCTATCTTACCTTGACTCTGCCTCTGCCGGCGTCACTCATATCCATGGCAACGCGGCGGGAAAGGGACGCCGCGGGCCATGTGACGTCACACGCATCAAATGACCGGCGGGTCACGTTGACACGTCACATGCCCCGGCAATCATTTGACGCGCATCAAGGTAAGCGAGAGGGCGCGAGCCACCAGTGGAAAAACGGTAGGGGGGTGCGCTAAAAAAAGTTTGCGCTCCCCTGGATAAAACATTCCAGGCACTTCGTTGCCTAAAATGATACACAAACACACAGAGATACACACACACACACACACACACACGTGGGTTTAGGGTTTTGAGCTTGCCAAGGCTGTGTATGACTGCATTTTCCTATCCAGTCCCTGATGTTCATATTTTCTTACTATTTATGCACTTGAGTAAAAATTATTATAATTTTTTTATTGATGGTTGTTTTCTTGACACAAAAACTGAATCAGAGGCGATCATGCTACCGTTAACTGCATTATGTGTTAGCAGGGAGGCCAATTTCTTGGAATTACATTCCTGTGCCCAATGTTTATATTTATTTCTTTGTTTAATCCCCCATGGCTTCAAACACAGCGGCTTCCTGTTACTTTGTTTATTAGGTTTAGCCACGGATGTAGTGCACAATTAGTTAATATTTAGCAGAGAGACACCCCCGGGCTATATTTAGTAGTGCTAACGATGGTATTACCATTTGAAAATTGCCATGGAAGCTGAAAGTGAAGGAGAAAGCTGTAAGGCTACAGGAGATGGTGCAAGAGTATTTATTATAGTAGAGATACAGGAGATTAGAATAAGCAGAGGTTACAAAGTGAAAGGATAACATTCCAGAGTAGACAGGTAGGCAGCACATGAAGAGATCTAGGGAATTGTGAGCAAATAAGTTCAGGCAAATGTTGTATGGAGTGTAGTAGTTAGAAGGAATGTATTTTAAGAACATCTTTGAAGAAGCCCATCCAAAACCTTCCTGAGATTATCCCTTTTATCCCTCCAGTCTCTACCATGACGGCTTCCATACAAGGAAGAAAGGAAAGAAAAATAGAATATGCAGTCAACAAATGTGAGATTTTAGATATAATGCATAAAAAGACCTCACCTGGGTCCGCTCAGACCGTGTGCCCCTACCGCTAGGCATCAAAAAGTGAGTACATCAGTCAAGAAAATGGATCACCACTCAACAATACATCAAATACAAAAATAAATAAAGAATCATGTAACCAAAGCCAAGTTTACAAGCAGGTACTGTAAGTAGCTGCTATTTAATGAGCGTCTCTCACAGTGTATACCCAAAAAATAATAATAAGAGTTCCATATGATGTTTCCTGGCCTGCGGCCGTTTCCACGGGACTGTGTAGTTAAGTATGTGTGTCCAAACTGTTAACATCCTATGGGACTCTGGTGAGTTGTTTCTTGGTGTACCCTTTGAGGGACACTCATTAAATAGCAGCTACCTGGCTGCTTTAAAATTAGCTTTGGTCAAATCATTCATTTTTTTGTACTTTATGTATTGTTGAGTGCTGATCCAGTTTCTTTACTGATGTACTTTCGTACAATGGAAATGCCTATGCCAACTATGGGACTCATGGTGCGCAGTCACAGAACTTCAACTCCTCAGTATCATACTTTGTTTTCTCACTTCTCCCTTTCTTCCTTACATATTGTAGGCGACTTGGAGCAGGACATTAGTATCCTAAAAAAACAATTGTACCACTGTGTATTAATAATATAATATGAATTGAATGTGATTGCTCTTGTTGTATGGAAGGTGTGAAATCACATCAGAACGTTGACTATTAATACATTTTTACATCACTGCATTCTGGACTGGTATGCCGCCTGTGATCACAGTACATTTGTACGATATGCGGCTGCATCATCTGGATTTAGTGAGCATCCAATGTCTTAGTTACTTCAATTTAATGCCGTGATTATACCCAAAAACGCGCGAGGCGTCATGCAGCGCCAAAACAAGTAACTTACATCCAATGAAAGTGCTCATACCGCAAGCGACGGTCGCGGTGCGCCGTATTGCAAAGCGGACGGCTGGGGAAGAGACTGAGAAATTTGTTTTTTCTCTGGTGACGGCCGTGTCACGCGAGTGGTTCAGCCAATGAGGGTGAACCGCTCAGCGCCACGCCTCCGCCACGCCTCCTCTGCTCTCCCTCCCCGCATAATCAAGATGCTGCTCGGCGGCAGCACTGGGTGACGTCACAGAATAGCGCTGCCGCCTTGCAGCAATTGGTATAAACCAGGCCTAATAGGGGTACATCCCCATCCTTCAATACAAGATTAATCTAGATCATGAATATTTTGAAAACAGTATTTCTACTCTCATCCTCGACATGTACTTTTATGTTGGCTGGCACTTTATACTGTAGTATCCCATTCAGCGTACAGTGCTGGTCAAAGTCCTCTGGACTTTGGGTTTTTGGTTACCACGTTGCACATTTGTGAAATTTGAAATGTTGGTGTTTTCCCCACATTTAAATATATGCTACAGTCCATAACCATTTGTACTGCGTCTGGCATGCTTTTCATGCTCTGGAATCCCTTATGAAAATAGTTTTTCTATGGTTTCTTATCAGGTTCTGTAGGTTTATTAACGTTCTGTTAGCAAAGTCTACCTTAACTTTGTTCTGCATACAACTCACTACACTCGAACAATTCTAGTCTATTTATATGTTCACTCTCCAACATATACAAATCATGAATGCAGCACCTAGACCACCCATTTTTCAGTCTACAATGTACTTTTACGGTTATCCTACTTACTTTCATCTTTCTTTCATCTTTCCCTTCCAATGTTTCCTTGGATTGAATTGTTAGTGTATCTGCCCAATTATATAAGCAAAGAGGCCACCCTCTGAATTATGAGCGTTATTGTGAACATATCATACCTTGTTAGCACCCATCACCATTTCTTATATTTGCCCAAGTCCTTCCATATATTAAGTCTAAGGGGCTTATTGCATATTCGCTAAAGCAGCCAAATCAGGCCAATTTGGTGTGAAATTCCCCATGGACGTCAATGGGGAATTTCAGACAAAAAGAGCTCGACCGGCCACTTTGGCAGATAAGGAGTAAGCCCCATAAAGATTAAAAAATGTGTATCTCTACGAAAGATATCAAATAAAACCATAACATTTACTTATTTGGAAACCTATTAATTTTTTTTTGTAAATACATTCAGTAGAGCCACTTTGTTTTTTTAAATCTATTTCTTGACCAGGTAACACAGTTGATCTCTTGTATCACAACTACATGTATTTTGTAACCTAAACAAAATGTGTTTTTATTTATCAGTCACATCATATATGTTTTCTCTTTCTTCCTTCGTCACATTCCCCTCGGACCCTGAACTCGGTTGTGGATCTGTGTCTCTCCCACATCATGACTGTATTTCTCTTCATCAGACACACGTTTTATGCATGAAAATACAATAAGAAAATGGATACTTTACTGGCATTTGGAAGTGTGTTCCATTAGGAAAACAAACTCCTTCATGAAGCGCTGACAGAGCTGATTTTTCTCTGGTGACCCGGACATCAAGGTAAGCCAGACAGGCTCAGAAATTCGCGGCATCGTGTACAGATGACAGATAGTGGTCCTGGATATTTGAAACAGAAATGGGATTTGGGTTAGGACGTTGATAGAAATCTATGAAGCGGTTTCCTAGTGCTGGAAGACAAGAGTACAGCTCCATTCAATTGAATGGAACTAAATTCTACATGATGCTGAAGACAGCTTCACAGTATTTTAAAAAATAAGGGCCCTGTGTTGAAAACATAGATTCAAATTACAATGCGGTTGTCAAATGCTATAAAAACCCATTGACTTTATGCTGCTGGCTGAGCATGCAACAAATTCCATTTTACTCCAATAATGCAGTAAGGGACTTTAACATAAAGTATACCAAGATTAAAGGAGCAATTCCCCCTGCATGCTTATTTTTTCTTTTAAAAATATTTATTTACAATAGTGCATAATAGTGTGTGTTTTCTGCTAACAATTTTTAAACAGTGCATTTTATTACTAAATGATACTTTGTATTCTGCACAGAAATCAGCACTGCGTGAGCTGTGAAGTAGAAAAGGGAAGAAATAGAAGCAGTTGCCATGTAGATACTGTACTTTCCTGGAGGCTTTGGGCCTTTCTAAATAAAAAAATAAAAATAACAGCTCGGATAAAATAAAAGTAAAATAAAAAGGATGGTCATCGGCTTTCAAAGGAAGTCACATTGTGCCCACTTTCAACATAGGTCATAATTTGAGGAACTGCATATTTCAACTAGTAAATATTGTGGTTGCTTTAATCTGTAACACAAAAGGCACATATAAAATGTGCATATGCACGTAAATATATTTGAATTCATTATTAATATACATGTGTAAAAAAAACCAACATGCATTTGGATGGTTTGCTTTTGCATGCATAATGAAGCAATTTGAAAACCACATAGGAGTCTTCTAAATGTAAAGGAGGAGTACACAGCATTTCATGGTACTGGAGTTATGTATTATTCCCAGCTGCAAAAGTGGGAAAATTCTGGTGAAAAACACAGCACGTTTCTGAAAATACCATCAATAGAGATTCATTCCTATATTATATCTGGTGCTGTTAAACACACCCCCCCCCCCAGTTTTATAGCAAGGAGACTTTGGTCAACAGTTCCTCAGTCTCCACAAAATGGTTCCTTTTCATAGGTCTCAGTGCTGATGTCATCACTGTTAGAAATCCGACTCTGGAATGTTCTATTAGGAAGCAGTGAATCTCAGTACTGGTGATATCACCAACTCTGTGATCAACTCAAAATGGATGCCTCGGTGTGCAAAACGAGAAAAAAGTCATTCATAAAATATGGATACTTAAAAAAATTACAATAATAATAAAACGGTTCCTTTTATGGTCACTAGCACTGAGGAGTTGGGTTGACCATAGGTGATGGTTATCTGAGGTGCAAATGTCCTCTCATTTTATGGTGAAACAATATTGAGTACCGTTGCAATTTAAAGCAGCAATTCTTCCTACTTGTTTATCATTACCCCTATTTTTTTTAAAGGATGGTAACCAGGGGGGTTCCCTACAGCTGAACCATGCATCCAATTTTGAAATACATCCTGGAATGACACAGGGAGATAACGTACATTGCCGAATATAACACATTGAACGTGGTATAGGCAGGAACTGAAGCTTGTGTACTCAACGTCTTAGGCCCGGGCCATAGAGGGGGGGAGCCGTGCTGAGGCGAGCGGACGCTGAGGCTCGCCTGCAGAAGCTGGGCGATTTCATGCCCATACAGGCGAGCCAGCGTCCGCGATCGGAGGTGGGGGGAGACTGTAGGGAGGCGGGGCAGTGACGTCGCTGGGCCACTCTCATTGGAGGGTTTCAGCCGACAGCGCGCTGAAAAACAGCTTGGCGCTCGGCTGAAACCTCCAACTCCTCCGCACGCCTGCGGACGCTCGCGTGAGCCCCCTCTCAAGGCATCCTCATTGAGGATGCAGGGGCTCAGCGCGGAGCGTCCGCACGCCTCAGCACGGCCTGTCCATCTATGGACACGGCCTAACACATAAAACCAGTGTGCTAAGCAGCAATCTCCCCAGAAGCCTATATGAGTTTAACTCCAATAATGTTAGGATCTTCTCTCTCTTGCTCTCATTTTGTCAGGAAGCAGGGCTCACGCAACACCTCCTTACCTGCCTCGGAGGTTGTTGCTGACGCCCCTGGCTCCTCGCTGGGGTATCCCCGTAGGGGTGCCCTACAATCCCGGCCGGCGCTGGCTCACGCGGCCGCCATCTTGTTGGGGCGCGCGCAGGAGGCTTACACAGCGCGCGCCTCCGGCTGTAATTTATTCACCCCTCTGGGCTTCTGGCCACGCCCCCCCGTCAGCAGCTGCAGTCCCACTCCTGCCTTTACACTCAACAGCTGAGCACAGGCAATGATTACAACCTGCAACTATTGCAAAGCGCTCCACGGCACACCCCTGCTCTGCCTCCTTCTCTGATTGGTTCACCCACATTTATTACCCCTGTTATCCCTGGGAATCACTGCTCTGCATAGCTCCTGCTAGTTTGGTTGGTTTTCGATTGTGCTCTTGTTCTCTCGTATTCTTCAGGTTTTGACCCGACTTGGCTTCGACTCTTCCTCTTTGGCTCTGGACCCCGGCTTCCTCCTCACTACGCAGTCTCTCTCCGCCCCCGATCTCCGCTCGCACCTCTACCTCCCGGACCTCTGGCATCCTCGACCCCCGGCTACAGCAATCACCACGATTCTTCTATCTCCGGATCCGGCAAGTACCTTTTGTTACCTAACTAAAGTCTCCTGGCCTGGCAACGTATCTACCACACTCCGGACACGCTCCTCTGCTGCGGGTGTGTGGTATTATACTTTCCACCTCAGTCTAGGGACAGGTCTAGTCTGCGGGCAGCACTACCGTGACACATTTCAGGGTCTGGATGGGAGTAACGTCACCTTAGGGACCTAAACAACATCAGGTTTAATTCCTGTGTTAACTTTAACGAACATTTGTGGATATGTGTCGTTAGGCATAGCGCCTCTGTTGCATATTATTAGCATTAACATCTGATATACTTCATGCAATGCCCATTCTGGCCAATAACATGACTTAACCTAATGTTAGTGAGATGTAAAGATGCACGTTAATGCTTAACGAGGTGCAAGGTTAACGCCTCGTTAAATCCGTATTGGGCCTCTGTGGATCTGGGCTTTAATAATTTAAATACTTTTATCTCCTGAAGGAAGCATCAGATGAAATAAATAAAAACCATGTTGGAAAAAGAAATAAGAAATCTCTTAATGTAAATGAATGAAAAATCCAAAAGAAAAAAAAAATGGCTATAAGTGCTGATTGCTGCTTTAGGTGTCTACAACTTCTCATGAAATAGTCTCCGGTCAAGTCAAGTATATCACTCAAGCTCAAACACTCCCACCTTGGAAGCTAAAGTACCAATGTTCATAAACTTTTCATCACCTTAAGGAGCAATTCATGCATACATTTTTTTTTGACATAGCATTGAAGCAGCGGGTCTCCAGAGCTCAGCCCCATTAATTTCAGCTCCTTGGACCCCTTGTCTCACGAGATACTGATCTCAAAAGAGAGTGTCGGTATCTCGGCAAAGTCTAAGGCTCCCATGGGCCAGTAGGAAGCCGAATCTGATGATGTCACAGCTTCCTATTGGCCCGCAGGGCGCTGGAGCATTGACATGCCGCCATTACGTGAACCCTGCTAGCCATGCAGAGCGGCATCTGGCACCCACTACGGAGGAAATGATATCCCGAAGCAGGGTGTCCCGGAGCTGAAATGAACGGGGTTCAGCTTAAGAGAACCCCAGCTTCAATCCAATGTTAAAAAATTTGCAAAACAAATCCTCACCAGCTTGGATTAACTCTTTAACTCCCTACCCTTCATACTGGAGATAGAATACAAAAAGGCTGCCTGATGTAACACCCGTCTAAAAAGGAAGAAGAAATGCAGCCTTAAAATACTTTCTCCTGCAACAGCAAAATCTTTTGGAAACCCTGTTACAAATGAGCTGTAAAAACACAGCTCTGCCAACAATGAGAAAACAAAAAAGGCAAGTTATTAACGTTCTTAATGCAGACGCCATTATTATAAAGGCACTGCAGTCCTGTGGCTGTGAAGGTGTTAAAATGTATTTGCACTGAACAGATAGAATGAGTCTTGTGACACATTATTTACTATTCTGGTAAACCCTGGCTGAATCTGCACATGATAGTGTTTCCTCCAAGAGAGATCAGATTCCACTGGCTGCTCTCCAGTAGGCATGTGACTGCAATAAAGGGAATCCTCCATACCAGAAATCGAGCTCAGAAACCAAGGGCAGGGCTCAGCAGCTACATGTACACATGCTCACAACCCTGCTCCACTGGCTTTTTTTCCTCAGCAAACATTGCATAAAGACTTTATAAGAAAGCAAAGCATTGCTACCACAGTAAATTGCCAAGGAGAGACTGCGCCTCTGAATATCATGGCAATCATTGTATTGTACTGTGTGTTACCATACGCTGGGCCTGCCGCGCACTCTTTTTTGAAACATGTTACTGTTTTCTTTTTTGCTTATTGTTGAAGATTTTATGAAAAGGTGTACTCTTCCTATCCTCCAATAACTTGGAATCTCTCCTCCTGCATCTCACTATGCCCTCCCTATTGCTTTTTCTGTTTACTGTTTTCTTACTCCTTTGTGAACGTCTCTGTTCTCTCCACCATTATTTATACACCTCTCTCCCAACAACTTCTTTACCCCTCAATAAAAAGCACCCCCACAAATCCTCTATTCACACCCTCTAGCTACTCCTTCCTGCAGCTGGGGATCTCCCCTAAGCCTGAAACCAGACATGCACACCTGATTTCACCCATGCATCCTTGCCACCTCTTCCCCTGTAAAGTGTGTTAATCCTTAAGTTATTTGACTAACCTTAAAACTTGCCCCACAAATCAAGCATCCCAATAGCCTGCACTCATGGTTACTGTCCCACACTCAGTCACTCCTACCACCAATTGTGACAAAGCACTGCCATACACAGCACTTATTCCCTCACCTACTGTCTCTGTAAGCTCCCCATCGAAACTCTTAAGCTGAGTCCATGCTCCCTGCTTGCTCGCTGAGGCTCAGGGAAAGCGAGTGCTTTCCCTGGCCTTGCGGTTGCTTACCGCACGCGCTCTCAGCGCGCCGTCAGGTGGTGGGCGCGTCACTGGCCGGGGGCGGGCCAGTGACATCACGGAGCTGGTTCGCCCTCATTGGGCGAACCGCTCACGTGACCGGCCTGTCGCACCGGCAAGGGGGGGAATTTTAAATTCCCCTTAGACCTGCGCTTACGCAAGTGCGCGGAAGCGCAGGTGAGCCCCTACTAAAGCCGCTCTAATTGCGGCTGTAGGGGCTCAGTGCTGCGCGAGAGCGTGCCTCAGCACGCTTCCGCCAGCAAGCAAGTAACATGGCCGAGGTCTTAGATTGTAAACTCTTCGGGGCAGGGATTTCCTTTCCGATTGTCTGATTTTGCTGCACTTATTGTATTATTATAATTCCCTGTACTGTATTCTTTGTGAAACGCCGAGTACACTTTTGGCGCTATATAAATAAAAACATACATACAATACAGGTGCAGGTCCAGACAGAGCCAAACCAAACTAGTGAAGATGTGTTTAATAAAGTTTAAAATCGGTGACTGATGTCAGAAATCAGGCATGTCATTTTAAACTGTTTTTTGAAACACCTGACAATATTTATAATCATTGTAACCTGCTGGAAAGGAGTGGTTTACTGCCCTTATCTTAGTATACAACTGATTACTTTATCCTTGTCCCCTCTTAGATGGTGCATGAACAAAATCGTACTACCTCATCACTGGGATTGAGCAAAGTAAATTGATAATCATCTTCCAATTAGGTTTATTTCAACCAGAACAGTCAAAAAGCAGATCTTTTAAATGTTGTTTCTAAAGAAGTCCTGGCTACCTTAATCTTGTGTTGCGGGCACCATTGGCAGCTTAGGGGTTACAAAATATTTCCTCTGCAGAGAAGTTGTTTGAGGAAGTGGAAGGCACAATGTAATGTTCACCATTAGCATGCTTATTTGCAGAAAATGAAAGTTGATTTGACATTAAGAACCAAGCTTGTGGCAACTCACACTTTGACCCAGTGCTCCACCAACGAAAGGGTTACATTATTGTAATTGTACTTTAGTAAAATACTAGACATATGGGCATGGAATAAAACAGCGGTGCGCAAAGTGGGGGGCGCGGGAGATCTTTCTGGGGGGCGGCCGGGCGGTTGCAGAGGCCCCGCGCTCTTCCCCGAGGCATTTAAATTAAATGCCAGGGGATCGCGTGAGGCCTCTGCAACGCTATACTTACCTTGACTCTGCCGGCGTCACTCATATCCATGGCAACGCGGCGGGAAAGGACGCCGCGGGGCCATGTGACGTCACACGCATCAAATGACGCGCGGGTCACGTGACAACGTCACATGACCCGCGGCATCATTTGACGCCGCATCAAGGTAAGCGAGAGGGCGCGAGCACCAGTGGAAAAACGGTAGGGGGGTGCAGCTAAAAAAAGTTTGCGCTCCCCTGGATTAAAACATTCCAGGCACTTCGTTGCCTAAAATCCCCCCCTCCCCCCCGGCGCCTGTGCTCTGCGCAGGGATGACCGACTTGTCAATCCCCGCTGCATGGGCAGCAGCACTCCCAAATTACATCAAAGCAGGATCTGGCGTGCTGGGAACAGTAGCGACAGTGATTTATAGGTTAAATCACCGCTGTGTCACTCAGTGATGAGGGGGTTGAGGCCTTATCAGAAAGCTGGAGGAGGAGATAGTCAGAGCTAGTCAGACTGGATAGGAGCTAGTTGGAGCTCTCCTGTACTCTGCGCGCCCCTGCTCTCTCTCAATTCGCACTGTGGCAGGGGGAGGGGGAGGAGTGCCTGCGTGTGTGAGATAGAGTGAGTGCGAGTGTCTGTGTATCAGATGCTGGTTCCAAAAATCCATGGCTGGCTCCTAAGTATTTTATTTTTGTCAACCCCTGCACATGAGCACCCACCGTGTAATATGACCCATTGGTGATTTAATTATTTACGGTCTTCTTCTACTCTAGCAACATTCTAGCATTTGTTGTAAGTACTGCAGTAGATATTGCTCTACTACCTCGGAAATTATGGTCTTGAGCTCTGCAAGATATCCAGAGGAGAGCTTTCAGATCATTTTCACTCACTATGAACAAAGTATTCCTATCCCATCCACTCCTGCAGGGCACTCTAGTTTACTGGCTGCTTTAGAATGCACAGTTATTTTCCAGGTAGTTAAAAAAGGATCTGCCTGCATTCATACACCTCGTGAGCAATATAACACTATTCCTGATAAACACCACATGGCAGGATTACTGCTGAAGTGGAATATGCCCCAGAATGCGGGCGGTTCACCTAACGCCTGTTAAGGAAATCTCCTGTAAGTTATGACACCAAGGTCAAATGCCCTTGACCTTACTGAAGCTAGCCAGCCAAAAGTTAGCATGAGACCACTCTTTTCTTGAGACGGTTCATAAATGAAACTGCTTTAAATTTAGAGAGGGATTATAGGAAACATGACCCGAAGCCTTGCGCTTGCCAACACATCCGACTGTAAATTTAAGCGGTGGAATTTGTGCACCTGCTAAGCGAGTGTTGTATGGCCAGACTTGGTTCTCATATTTTCAAAGGACGATTCTTCAGATAGGCGATCTGTAAATGTCTCTGCTTCATTAAATAGTGTGTAAAAAAAAAAATATCAATAAAAAAACATATACAGGAGGACACGCCCCCCCGATGGTGAATGGCAGCTTAGAGTGAGAGCTCCATTCCCCCCGGTGCATAATAGCATAAAATAACAGTTAAAACGCTATTGCCTCCTTAATAAAAGCTAAGCGCAACATACATCAACCTACAGAGATGGCTTCTACCAAAACGGTGCGTAAAAAAACACAGCCAGTATCTACATTTTTTAAAAGTAAAGGTACAGCTAAGGCCGGGACTCCTGATTCCCCTGAGCAGCATCCAGCAGCAGACCCTGATATGGACAGTCCTGCAGAGGAGCAGGATGATATGGCAGTGGTGCGGAGGACAGACATGAAGGAGTTTTGCTCCAACATGAAAAAGTTCTTCAAGACAGAGCTCTGGGCACTAAGGAAAGATGTGGATGCCCTGGGGGTGCGTACTGATACTCTGGAGTCTAGGGCAGAAGAGAACACCAGCGCCATATCCCAGACACAAGCACAAGTGTCCACCCTTAAAGATCAAATCAGATCCCTGGAGGAAAAGATCGAAGACGGGGAGAATCGCGACCGTCGCTGCAATATCCGCTTGCGCGGGGTGCCAGAATCGGTCACAGATCCGGAAGACTTCGCCGCTAAATGGTTGGAGCATCTGTTCCCAGACCTGACAGAAAGGGACTTAATGCTAGACAGATGCCACAGGGCACTCAGAGGAAGATCCCAGAAGGGGGACCCCCCCAGAGACATCGTTATGCGGTTCCACTGCTATCGGACAAAAGAACAAACATGCAGAATCGCCAGAGAGATGAAAACAGTGGAGTTTGAACACATCAAATTCCAAGTATACCAAGATTTGTCCCCAACTACCCTGGCAAAAAGAAAGGCAATGTCCCCCATAACTAGAACGCTCCGGGACAAAGAAGTGCGCTACAGATGGCTGTTCCCATGTGCAGTTCTGGTTGTGAAAAATGGTGTTGCACACACACTGAAACGTGTGGAGGATGGAGAGGGATTCCTCCGTAAGGTCCTTGGCTCCCCGCAAAGCCCCCCTCACTTGGTAGCTGCTGAAGATGGCGCCCCCTCAACCTCATGGCGCGCAGCTGGGAGCCTACGATCCGCAGCTAGAGTTGTAGAGGAACCGCCGAGCTCCACATAAACTCTGCTATACCACCCCAATAAACATCTACATTCTCCCCCAAACTCCCCAGCAGGATCCTCTGGAAGGCCCTAGCAAAGGGATGCTTGTCCGGGAACCCCCATCGACCCCCCCACGGAGATTAAGAAAACTTTCAGCCCCCGCAGGTCTACTCACTTTTTCTGAGGGGCAGCCATCTTCTCCTGCTCCTTCCCCGAGGCGAGCGGGAGCAGCCCTGTTCTTCGCGGGATGCCTCGATGATGTCACTGGCTCCCGCGAGAATTGAAGCGGGCCGCATGCGCGGAGGGACACAGCGGCGACGGCACCGGGTGATGACGTAGCCGAAGCCCTAGACGGAGCCAACAGAGTCTCACCGGCGCCCAAGCTTCACCCCCCCCCCCCCCGAGACCCAACTATGTCCCTGAAACGGCGAGACCTAGCAGCCGGACACGCCGGGCGGCGCACCCGGCGGTGGGAGCAGAATGAGATGGGACCCGCAGCAGGGGAGCCCCTCCCGGCCGGTCCCGCTCCCCTTCGACTGCGCAGCTGACTGAACAGCTGACTGCACTCGGTGACGCGTCGGCCGCTGGGGGACGCAGGAGAATCGTGTTCCCTGGCTCCGGCACGTCGAGAGATGTGGCTGGGGGCCATAGGGGAGGGGGGGAAGCGGGGAAGGAGTGTGTGGTGGGTGGCGGGATGGGGGGGGGGGGGGGGTGAGTAACAGAGATGCCTATCTGTATAGGTGTCTGGATGTCTAGATGCCTATGTGTGTGTGCCTGAGTGCGTGAGTGCCTGCCTCTGTCTGTGTGTGTGCGTGTGTATGTGTATTAGTGCCTGCCTACCTATGTGTGTGTGGATATGTGTGTGTATGAGAGTACCTGTATATATGTAAGAGTGCCTGTGGGTATGTGAGGGAGCCTGTGTGTGTATGTGTGAGAGTGCCTGTATCTGTGTATGTATGAGAGTACCTGTGTGTGTGTGTGTGTGTGTGTGTGTGTGTGTGTGTGTGTGTGTGTGAGTACTCGTGTGTGTGTGAGAGAGCATATGTGTATGTATGAGAGAACCTGTGTGTATGTGTGAGAGAGTGCCTGTGTATGTGTGGGAGTGCCTATGGGTGTGTGAGAGAACCTGTGTGTGTGTGAGAAGGCCTGCGTGTGTGACTGAATAGATATGTTGCTTGTGATCAGCAACCCCAGCCCAAGCCCGTGAAAGGTGGAGGAGGGGGAGATTAGCGGGTCCCTCCGCTCAGGCCACGCCCCCCTGCCGTTCAGGCCTCCCGATCCCGACCACCCCCCGCTCTGTCTCCCGTTCCCTGCAGACCGCATATCGCGGTCGGTATATGTCGGCGCCCCACCTGTCAGCAATGCAGGAGCGCTGGGGGAGGGAGCGGGGCCTTGACCTTAGAGTGCTGACGGAGTGGGCTGGTGGGCGGGGGAGGGTGGCTGCCTCATGCTTGACCCCATATGGGAACATGGAACACTATAGGGAGATAGGTCTGCATGTAGTCGACTAACGTCAGCGTCATGTGCGCCAGTGGCCCCTCCGCCTTCTTGGATGCCGCTATATGGATACAATACATGCAGACCACCAGCACATTAAACGTTCACCACCCACACATTAAAACACAGAAGCACTTAAAGGAGGGGAGTCCGGCACCCTATCATATAGAGAGTAGACATTCACATATAAGAGGATAATGAAAATTAGGTAGCCAGTCCTCTGAACTCCTCACCAACAAAAGTGGTCGGGATTGGCGCTACGAGGACCGCACAATAGGAACCCTTTGGGGGGGCACGGTGCTCCTTACAACCTATACTCACATAGAGGGCAAAAACGGGAGGAGTAGGGAGAGGTGGAGTTTTGGGGGAAACTCTTTAGGTGGATGTTATGTAAATGAGTTTTTTATTGCTAAAGTTATAAGTTATAAGTTATACTGTTATTTAACTGTTGTCTGTTTAAAGGAGATGCGCCGGCAGGACAGTTCCCTGATCGGCGTGTATGTGTCCTCCGCTACGATCCCTACAGAATAGGGGTCGCAAACAAGTCCCAGGGAAGCCAGGACCCAGCAGGCAGGGAAGACCCCGTCGTCAGTCTGGGCCAAAGGACCCATCCCTTGGGCGCAAGGGCCACTCCCGGGGGCTCCCGGAGTGGGCTCTTGTCTTCATGTTCCTATTTGTTTTTTGTACATTAGAGTATCTATTGTTATGTGTCGTGAACCCAACCCCCTTTGTGTTGACCCTCATGTGCTACTCCCAGTCCCCCCCTCCCCTCCCCCTCCCTCCCCGTTGCCTCCCACTCCCTCCTTACCCTTCCCTCAAATACCTATCTACGAATAAACGCCCTGAAGGCAGTGATCGTCCGGCCCTACACATGGAAGCCACGGGTAAGTCAAGCAACATAATGATGCGCGTAGTCACACACAGCAATAAATGGCGTTGACTTTTATATCTCACAATGTGCAGGGCTTTAACAACCCCACTAAACGCAAACTAGCCTTCACAGATTATAAAAGAAAACATGCAGATGTGTTGCTCCTACAGGAGACACATTTCAGCAAAACCAATACCCCCAAATATCTTGATAAAGACTTCTCCCAGGTTTTTTCGGCCTCTGCTGAAGTCAAAAAGCGTGGAGTTGCCATCCTATTCCGTAATAGCATCCCTTACGAAGGCCTGATAACCAAACGGGATAACGATGGCAGATTTATTATAATAGTAGGAACTATTAGGGGACAGAAGATCACAATCGCCTGTATATATGCCCCCTGCGAAAAGAGTGCAATCTTCTTCGAGAAATTCTTTAGAATACTAAACTCGGTTGCGCAGGGAAGCGTGGTCTTAGCAGGAGATTTTAATATGGTCCTACAACCTCACATGGACAGATCAGGTGGAGCTACCCTACACAATAAAGGAGCAGGTGTATCCCTACGAAGAGGTCTCAAATGTAACCAATTAATAGACATCTGGAGAGAGCTACATCCAGCAGATAGGAATTACACATTCTTCTCGCACCCACATTGCTCATACAGTAGGATTGATTACTTCGCAGTGTCCTGTCACCTGGTCCCCAAGGTCACCCAAGCGGAGATCCATGATATTTCATGGTCTGACCACGCACCCATAGAGCTCCGGTGCAACAATATTCAAACGGGTAGACCAGGACCGAACTGGAAACTAAATGAATCCATTCTAAAAATTCCAGAGATCTGTGATACTGTGGGTAATGAGATAGACCCATTTTTCAAAGTAAATGCCGGCTCTGTCTCCTCACATCTGGTCCTCTGGGAGGCGCATAAAGCGACTCTCCGAGGTACCCTCATAAATATCACGGCTAGACGAAAAAAAGAGAGAGAGGCAAAAATTGTCACACTCCAAACTAAATTACAAACTCTCTCCGCCAAACATAAAAAGAAACTAGACCCGCAAACCCTACAAGAGGTAAAAGACACTAAAATTGAATTAAACATGATACTGACCTCCAGGGCTGATAATTCATTGAGTTGGTCAAAGAGGAAATTTTACGAAAAAGCAAACAGGCCGGATACGATGCTGGCCCGCATGCTGAAAGACAGGCAAACTAAATACAACATCCAAGCTTTACGCTTAAAATCTGGTACCCCTACTTCAAACCCACAGAAAATAGTAGATGAATTCGGCTCCTTCTATGAGACACTCTATAATGGTGAGAAAGTGGCACATAATCCTAGCACGAGCAGTAAGCTAAGAGATTTCCTGGCTAGCTCCAACCTGGTGAGATTGACAGAATCAGACAGAGCCTCCCTAAATGCCGACTTCACACACGAGGAGTTGACACAGGCCATTACGGAACTTAAACCTTCAAAGGCACCGGGGCCGGACGGCTTCTCAGGGTTATACTACAAGAAATTTATCAAATTACTTGCCCCAAGGTTGCTCCAAGTATTCAACGCTATTTTAGCGGGAGCCCCCATCCCCAGGGAGATGTTACAGGCGTCTATATCAATCATCCCGAAACCAGGGAAAGACCCACTAGACTGCAAAAGTTACAGGCCCATATCACTAATCAATACAGATATCAAGCTGTATGCTAAATTATTGGCCAATAGAATATGTCTTATCCTACCCAGACTCATACATCCAGATCAGGTCGGATTTATCAAGGGCCGACAAGCCGCAGATAATACCCGTCGATTTATAGATCTGATAGATTTGGCCACTATTGACACTGCTCAAAGTATGTTGTTAAGTCTGGACGCCGAAAAGGCTTTCGATAGGATAGACTGGCCCTACCTCAAGGAGACGCTTGCGACATTTGGCTTTGGAGATCGGGTGAGTGATGCGATTCTATCGCTGTACTCTAACCCCACCGCCAGGGTTGTACACCAAGGCTACCCCTCTCGGCCCTTCCAAATTAGGAGTGGTACGAGACAGGGTTGCCCATTATCTCCCCTCCTATTCGCCCTCTGTATCGAACCCCTGGCGGCGCAAATCAGAGGAAACCCTGACATCTCAGGGTTAAACGCATACTCTCAAACCCATAAAGCGGCCCTGTATGCAGATGACATCCTCTTGATGATCACGAAACCCCTCACCTCACTACCGAACTTATTTGACCTGCTAACCAGGTTTTCTAAAATTTCCGGCTTCAAAATCAATCAATCCAAATCTGAGGCTCTCAATGTCAATCTCCCCAGCCATATAGAAAAACTATTAAAACTAAATTTTAAATTTCACTGGCAACACAAATCTATAAAATATCTGGGTGTCCACATCACCAGAAACGTCAAAGAAATATACGACGCAAATTACCCCAACCTAATCCGGACCCTAAAATCAGACCTACAAAAGTGGACATCTAAAAGGATCTCCTGGATAGGAAGAATCCATAGTGTTAAAATGAACTTACTCCCCCGTATTTTATACCTCTTCCAAACTCTCTCTGTGCCACTCAGATTGAAGGACCTGCACTCACTTCAATCCGACATCTCCAAGTTTATATGGGGAGGTAAAAAACCAAGAGTCAGCAAAATTAATATGAAAAGGCCGGTCTTGGCTGGGGGTCTAGCGGTACCCTGTCTGTTATCATATTACAAAGCGGCACAGTTGAGCCAAATTGTGCAATGGCAGTCTGACCCGAGATCTAAGAGATGGGTCGAATTAGAGAGCGCAGCCTGTGAACCTATAGAATTACGTAATCTAATCTGGCTCCCCAAAATGGTGCGAAAAGGCGCCAATATGCCGCTATCCTCAATGACCAACTCATTGTCAATCTGGGAGGCCACAAAATGTAAACATTCCCTCACAACGACACGCTCTATGATGTCACCCCTGTGGAACAACTCCGAGTTCGTGCCGGGCCTATCGGTCGGTAATATCTCAATTTGGAAAAAGAAAGGTTATAATCGGATTAAAGATCTGGAAGGCCATGACAGAAAAGTTAAGACGTTTGATCACATCAGATTAGAAAAAGAGATCCCCCACTCAGAATTCTTTAGATACCTCCAGATCAGGGCGTTCTATAACAAATTTGCCCCGTACCCACAATTGACATCCTTCGAAAAGCTCTGTCTGGCAGAGACCGACACAAAGGGACTTACCTCGCAGCTATACAGCGAAGTGATCAGTTCTAGCAAACAAGCCCATGAGATACCCTCATTTAGAGCGCGCTGGGAAACAGACATCGGAGAATGTCTGGAAGACGAGGACTGGAGTGCTATTTTTCTAGCCACAGCAAAGTGCTCCATATGTACCACCCTCAAGGAAAACGCATATAAGGTCCTGATGCGATGGTACCTTACCCCACTAAAATTATCAAGGTTCGTGCCGGGATCCTCCCCGCTGTGCCCGCGCCAGTGTGGAGGATCAGCAGACCTGCTACATATGCTGTGGTCTTGCCCGCGGATCTCCTCATTCTGGGAGACAATTAGACTTTGGATACAGAGACTGTTTGATCTCACTATTCCCCCAGACCCGTGGCTGTTTCTCTTGAACAGACCACTAGCGGGTCTCTCTAAAGCTCATAATAAACTTATTGCTCACTTTGCACTCGCAACGCGGTGTGAGATCGCAGCACTATGGAAAAGCTCAGACATACCAACCATCCCAAAAATTCGGAATCGTATTTGGTTTATCTGCCAGATGGAAAAGTTAACGAGTCTGGTTAACGACACTGGCGACAATTATCTAAAAGTCTGGATGCCTTGGTTGGCACAGACAGACATCCCGGGGTTAGAAAGGGCATCAATCTGGCTATGATAGTTTCCAAGTCCGTTCTCCTTGAGAGAGATGTGCTACACCCTTGCTCGGCATAAGATGATTACATTTCAAACAGGTAACATACCTAGAAAGGCAGCGTAACAACTCTGAGACACACTCACGATCACTAGCATCCATCCCAACCCCCTCTTTCCCCCCCTCCCCCCCTCTTCCTCCCCCTCCCCCCCTCTTCCTCTTGGATCAATGTTTGTCTACCGGTTTGTCCGTCCGTATGGTTGATAGTTTGTCGGTCTTCACGTTTGTCTGTCTACCCACGTAGTTGTCTACCTGTTTATGTATACGTCGTCTGGATGAGTCGTGTGTCAGCTGAATAGTCGGCAGGGCGGTTAATGATTCGGTGAATGAGCTTTTACACCTAGCCCCTACCCAAATAGAAGGGGGGTTTGACACCATAATATGAACCCCGGAAAGCGAGCCGTGTCTCGATACCCCTTCAGGCCCACCAGTCTGACCACAGATTAAAGTTCTATTCCATTGATATTAGTAACATTATACTTCCAGATACACTGAGAATCACCATGATATAATGTATTTTGTAATGTATTGTATTGTATAATATTATAAAATTATAAACTAATAAAATTTAAGTTACAAAAAAAAAAAACATATACAGCTACAGTCTACAGATCATACTTAAACATGTCTTGTTTGTTTTTGTGTGTGGATATTTTAAGCGTAGAATTTCTCGAAAGCTTGTCTTATGATATCAATTGTTAGTCCAAACAAAAAAGCTGTCACCTAATACTGAAGTGCTCATTTATTTTGCACTATCGCAACTGGACTAACACGGCTATTTCTACTTCCTGCAAATATCTGGGAAAGACTGAGGTGGTGTCTGAACTGGAATACTAACTTTTGTCACGTCTGCTTTCCAGATGGCTGTCTTACAAACTGACAGGCTTTTATTGTTCCAAAAAGGAAAAAATAGACTATACAGTCACGAACACCACATCTCCTCAACTGTATAACTCCGATGCTACCAATGAGTACTATCGGTGATGGACAATCATGGCACAAATGGTTAGATGGTTTTATAACATATAACGGTTTTCGCCTTCCCTTTCTAACAAAGCAAGAAACGATATATCCATTGGTGACAAATGTAACCCTTTGAGTACCTTACTGTCTAGGGGTGAAAAGTGCCATAAATTATCTGGCTCCAGGGTTATGTGATTGCTATTTTCTTAAAGGCGCAATCACTCCCCTCCCCACTCCCAAAAAAAAAACCTGTATGAGTTTAACTTGTAGAGGGGCTTATTCTATATGCAGAAGTGGCTGTTTTTGGACAAAATTCCTCATCTACTTAATTGGGGAAGCCAAACACAGATAAGCCCCATAATGTTCATGCCTCCTGGTCATGTCCTGATCGTTACAAAAATAAATAAATACAATGAAGATCAGTGCGGATTGCTGCTTTAACAAACGCAATTGGTCTGGGTGAAAGAAAATATTTGCACCTGGATTGAAAACTGGTTGAAAGATAAGCAGCACAGAGTTGTCATAAATGGAACCTTTTCAATTTAGGCCAAAGTTGTGAGTGGAGTACCTCAAGGTTCGGTACTGTGGTCGCTTCTTTTTAGCTAGTTTATCAATAACCTTGAGGTTGGCAAAGACAGCAAAGTCTCCATCCTTGCTGAGGTCACTAAATTGTGTAAAAGAAGAGCGAGTAGGATGTAATTTCTCTACAGATAAACTAGAAGCCTATGAGGGTTAATACAGATCAACATAAGGTTCTACTTTTGGCAAGCAAGAATAATCATGCAACATACAGTGCAAACTAAATGGGGCAAAATTAAGTCAATCCTTCATAGAGAAGGCTTTAGGAGCGCTTGTTAGAGAGCAGGCTTAGCAAGACCACACCTTGAATCTGGAGTACAGTTTTGGGCACCGCTGCATAAAAAAAAAAGAGACATTGTATGTATGTATGTATGTATTATCTTTATTTATATAAAGAAGCACCAGGTACATTGCGCTTCACAGCAGTAATACACAATGTAAAAATATAACTCATAATGGGAATAAGCGCTTCAGACATGACAGTAAGATTAAGAAAGGGAGTCCTTGCCAAGAAGAGCTTACCATCTACATGGTCATTAGGGAGACTTTCCTGAGGCAGTAGCAGGGTGTTCTGGTAAGTGCATCTGCAAGGGCTCAAGGTCAGTGCATCCGAGACGTATAGTACCCGCCAGCGAAGCTACCCATATGCTTCGTTAATCAGGTGTGTTTTTAGAGAAGTCTTAAAGGTGGAGAGAGAGGGTGCCAGTTGGATAATGAGAGGAAAGACATTATAGAGGTGAGATGCAGTGAGAAAAAAAAAGAGGGGAGCGCAGGGTGTATGAATAATAAGTGGTTTGTATAGTGATAAATAAATAGATATTATAACCATAGGCACTATAATTGTCTTTATAGATTCAATTCTTCCTTGTAAAAAAGGGGGCAGGGATCTTCCTTCAGTGGCTCATAGGGTAGGAGAAAAGAGAAAAAAAACAAATGGTACAGATAGTACTAGAGAATTGATGTCATCAATGGATATTACAGCAACCACACTCACATTGTTTTAAAATTCTATGGACGTTGTACTGGGGTCTTTGGGGATCTCGTAGGGTAGCCCAGAACATCATACAGGGGAGAGGGTGACAGATGGAGGTCCATATAGCCGTTCCAGCCCGAGATGATCGAAATCTCGCGAGACCTCGTGACGTCACAACAAAGAAGTGAGCGCCGGGTGAGAGCGCCTTTGCTCTCCGGTGTTCACTGGACCCCCGAGGAGGGAGAGGGGAATCTCACCACCGCAGACTGAATGCAGGACCTACCCTACGAAATCCCCAAAGACCCCTGTACAACGTGCATAGAATTTGTAAAAAATTTGAGTGCGATTGCTGTAATATCCACTGACAACATAAATTCTCTAGTACTATCTGTACCATTGCATGTTTTCTCTTTTCTCCTACCCTATGAGTCACTGAAGGAAGATGCCTGCCCCCATTATTTACAAGGAAGAATTGAATCTATAAAGAAAATTACTGTGCCTATGGTTATAAAATCTATTTATTTATTTAATCACTGTACACAGCACTTATTATTCAAACACCCTGCGTTCCCCTCTTTTTTTTCTCACTATATATTCCACATGAACATAGAGGTTGTTCACTTATTGGGTTAGAGTTGCACTATTTAGATTTGAAGTCACGTATATAAGCGCCAGGTTATTTTTTCACATACTACGCGTGAGGCAGCGAGTTTGAAAAGTTTTAGGCGGAAGAGGGCTTCAGATATAAAAGAGCTAGACAAAAGACGTCCTTGACCAGAATGCAAGAGTCGGGCAGGTGTATAGCGAGAAACTAGAGCTGCAATGTCAGGAGGGTCAAAAGAATGTATAGCCTTAAAAGTGACGAGGAGAATTTTGTAAGTGATACAGAGTTTAATTGGAAGTCAGGAGAGGGATTTCAGCAGGCGATACGTGGAGACAGATTTAGGAGAGAGTAACGTTATTCTAACAGCAGCATTTAGGATAGATTGCAAGGAGACTGGTGGGAGTCAGGAAGGCCGGACAGTAGAATGTTACAATAGTCGAGACAGGAGAGAATGAAGGCCCACATTAGATTTTTAGCAGTAGAGGGAGAGAGGAAAGGGCATATCTTTGCAATGTTACGGGTGTAAAAAAGACAGGTTTTAGCTACAATTTTATTTTGTAAGGGAGGAGCCAAGTGTGATCAATAGGCAGCATGCTTGTGATACTGGATGTATGATAGTACTGCAAATAGTAAAGTAAAAGGGGGCAGTAGGGACAGGCTTGGGAGGAAGTATGAGGAGCTCTGTCTTGGCCATGTTAAGTATGAGTCGGTGGAGGGCCATCCAGGTTGATATAGCAGAAAGACATTCAGAGACTGGTCTATACAGTCTCCGAATGTCTTTCTGCTATATCAACCTAGAACCAACAATAGTGCAGAAGAGAGACCAAATTAATAAAAGGGATGGAAGGTATGAGGAAAGGCTAGCTAAAACAGGCATCAAAGAAGATATAAGACAACTATTTACAAATATTTTCATAGTTAACAGGTGGTGTTTTGAGGGAACTTTTCATCCCATGGTCAGTACAAATGACATTACAGGAACTAAGATTTCACCTGCTTCAAAGGAAATGGTTCTTTAAAGTAAGGGCATTTAAAATGTGGAATTTATTACCGGTGGAGACTGATGGATCACACAATAACCATCTTTAAGAAAAGGTTACAAATGCTTTTTTTTTAAAGAAAGGTATACAGGGATATACTAGCTAAATTAAACAGGAAGGCTGTTAAATCAAGTGAGAAATCAAATTGCTATTACTAGGAAAACATTTATTTTCCACTGGGGTTTTTTGTTTGCCTACCTCTGTATCAACAGAAATACAAATATAGGATGATTATCTCGTTCGACTAAATATTAATACGTTTATTTCTATGTAACAGTACAAAAAAAAAGCCCAAGTTTCTGCTCTTGTGCACAATAGTCTAAAGGCACTATTAAGATTAAAACGTCATTGTAAAATTGGGATAACACCTGGAAATTAACAAGATTCAATACGAAGTAAAACAAACTATAATGATGCACAGTCAATATTTTTTTTTACTATAATACAAATTACAACATACAGTAGGCCAAAGAAAACATCTACAGTGACGAGAAAGTTTGTGAACCCATTAGGATTTTCACATTTCAAACCTAAAATGTTATTAGATCTTAATCGAAGTCCTAAAATATATAATGATAACCTGATCAAACAAATGATAGAAAAATATGATACTTTTTCAATATTTAATCCACAAATGATTTAACATTCAATATCCATGTGTGAAAAAGTACGCAGACCTTTGAATTCAATACCTGGAACCACCCCCTTGAGTAGCAATGACTTCTAACTATATGCTAACTGTAAATGTTGGTCAGTCTCTCACGTAGGTTGAGGAATTTTGGCCCATTCCTCCTTACAGAACTGCTTCAACTCAGTGACATTTGAGGGCTTCCTTGCATGGACAGCTGGCTTCAGTTCCTCCAGCAACATTTCAATGGGATTTACGTCAGAGTTTGATTAAGCCATTCTAAAACTTCTTCTGCAGCCATTCTTTGGTAGATCTGCTTATATGTTTAGGATCAGTCTTGTTGCATGACCCACTTTCAGTTCAGCTTCAGCTCACGGACGGATGGCCTGGCATTCTCCTCTAGAATCTTCTGATACAATGCAGAATTCATTGTTGTGTCAATGATGGTAAGCCGTCCAGGTCTTGAGGCAGGAAAGCAGCCCAAAGCCATCACATTCCCACCGCCATGCTTGACGGTTGGGATGAGGTTCTTCTGTTCGAAAGCAGTGTTTAGTTTTCGCCAAACATAACGTTTCTCACCGAGTCCAAAAAGATCTACCGTTGACTAGTCTGTCCAGAGAACATTATTCCAGAAGTCTTGTGCATCCTCGATGTACTCTTTGGCAAACTTCACACAGGCAGCAATGTTCTTTTAAGAGAGCAGTGGCTTCCTCCTGGCTATCCTTCCATGAACACCATTCTTGTTCAGTCTTTTTCTGATAATTGAGTCATGAACACTCACATTAGCCAGAGCTAGAGTGGCCTGAGATATTTGGATGTCAATCTTTGGTTCTTTGTGACTTCCTGGATGATTTGCCAGTTTGTTCTTGGAGAGATTTTGGTAGGACGACCACTCCTGGGTAGAGTGACTGTGGTCTTGAACTTTCTCCATTTGTCTGTCTGACAGCGGGGATTGATGGAGCCCCAAATCCTTAGAAATAATTTTGTTACCCTTTCTAAACTGATGAGCATCAATAACTGCTTTTGTGAGGTCCTCCGAGATTTCTTTTTATCATGGCATGACTGGTTTTCACCATACAGGTGTGTGGAAACAGAACTCATAAAGTTTCTGATCTTTATATAAGGTGAAGTCTCCTAAACTCACCTCTGCAGATCTACCTAATTATTTAAACACCTGATTCTACTTTCCCCCTTTAATATAGCTCATGAAAAAGGATTTGATCATACCGTGACTTTTAAATACGCATTGTTTGTCTAATTCATACATCATTTTGTTTCAAAAGACATGGAATTTGTTAATATAAATCCTATTGGATATTTAAGAAAAGACTAGTTTGATTCAAGTAGGTTATCATGGAAAAACAATGGAAATTATGTTATGGAAACATTTTCTCGCCACTGTCTGTATGTAAATATGTAAATATATATGTATACAGCATGTATATGTGTAAACATACACACAAAAACTTTCTCGCTATTGTAGCTGCAGACAGTACTACCGGCCTCTTATATCTTCTGTTCCCTTTCAGACATGAACAGAGACCAGTGGGGAAGGTCTTTCCTTCTGGTTCGGACTATTGAACGTTAGAAAATCCTCTTCTGAAATAGATACTGGTCCTTTCAATCTTAAATACCTTAAAATAATCTCTAACCAAAGAGATACACCACACTAAAGGAGTTAAGGCACCTTATTTGCAGACTCTGCTACTCAAATCCCATTTACCAACATGCATCAGGCATACAATAATGTGAAAGTACAGTAGCAAGGTACAGACGAGACCACGAGTATTCTAAAGCATGCCTTAAACTAGCTCGGTTACATGCTGGGTGTAACCTGGCTAGTTTAAGGCAAGTTTAAGGCATTTCTGCATTGACTAATGACCCATCGGATTAACACAGCAGGGGTCCCTGGCAGTCCCATTCAGTTTGAATGGGACTACCAGGGATCCCCGCTGTTAATCTGATGGGCCATTAATCAATGCAGAACTGCTAGGGCTAGTTTAAGGTAAGTTTAAGGCATGTATCCAGCATGTACCTGGGTCTTTTTGGCGATTGCCACTGGTTTGTGTTAGAATAACCGTGGGCACTACAGTATGTAACAACTTGGGTAACATTTTGAATGCGTATTTTATCATTTAAAATATCTTCACTAAGTTTTGAGTAAAAAAAAAAAGAAGAAAAATGGTAACTAAAAAAACCATAGCATAAAATGTAGTGCAGATAATGCTTTTAGTATGTTATGTAAATTCAAAGTTATGCACATTAAAGCATCATATCATAATAAAGCAATATATGCGTTGATTCTAGCTGAGTTACAATGCATTTCTTAGACCTTTAATGAGGAGTTCCATATTTTACAGGCCCCACAAAAATGATTTTATCAATTACGGACAAAGAATATGTGACTGAAATAGTTATTTATTTTTATTATTACTACTGACAATGAAGTATGTGTCTAAGAGGAAAAAAGTAAATGTGATTTCTGATTTTCAATGCCCGAACGCAGTTGAAAAAGAGATTTTTTTTTTTTTTTAAATCAACTTTGCATTCAGCATAAAAAAGTCAAAAGCAACAGCTGGTCTGACTGAAGGGGGGAAAAAAACAATTGATTTAATATCACATGTTCTTAAAAATGTGACTAACACTGCAAATTACTGTATCCCATGACTTGGCCAAACGCTGATATCTTGTTGCCTTCAAAAGAGAAAAAAAACAGATCTAGCTTTTCCTTAAAGGGCCTCTCTGACTCCCAGAGAGACGCTAGTAACCTGGCATTGAAGAACATCGCCCACTTCACTCCTTCTGTCACTGTTAAGAACGCATTAGACTCTTCTTACAAGCCCCAGTGTGTTCAAAGCTAACAAACACCTTGAGGAATAGAGAGGCCATGGTATTTTATTTTAAAGAATATTATACAATGAAGATAGACTTTATAAAGGAGACCAGTCTAGGACTCCATGTAGTCTCCACGAACAGAATGTGCTAAAAAAACCCACCTGGCTACACTGCCCTTTTAACCCTTTAGAGGTTGTCCTTATGATGTACAGGATACGATTGTTGAACATTTTCTAAGGGGAGATCCCGTTTCCCCGCTCAATCAGCGCATACAGTCAGATTGGAACTGGAGCCGCCTCCGCTTCCAATCACGCTATTGGGAGCCTGCCACCGACCACGTGATCACTACCCCAAGCATTCACACGATCGCGATCCCGGATGACCAGTAGCACTCCGGTCAGAGTCCAAAAGAAAAAGCAACTCCACTTCGGCTTTGAGCGATTACATGTATGGTCAGTTTCATGTTATTACATTGCTGCTGTAACATGCAGCTTTCGGGTATATGTTAACACAGGGGAGCGCAAACTTTTGCTGCTGCGCCCCCCTGCCGTTCCTCCGCTGGTACTCGCGCCCCCTCCCTTGACGCCGCGTGGTCATCTGACGTCACCCGCAGCATCATGACGCCACGTCATTTGACGCCGCGTTGCCATGGACACGAGTGACGTCGGCAGAGTCAAGGTAAGCATAGCATTGCAGAGGCCTCACACGACCCCTCAGCATTTAATTGAAATGCCTCGGGGAAGAGCAACCACCCGCGCCCCCCCAGAAAGATCTCCCTGCCCCCCCTGTGGGGCACGCCCCCACTTTGCGCACCGCTATGTTAACATATTCTGCAACACAATACTGTAGACGGAAGACAGTAGCATCAAAACAACACGATACTACAAACAAATAGAAAAAAGTTAACAGTTATCCCATTCCAATGAAACGCATGTTACTATTTGGATAAGTATACAGTATTAAAGTTTAGAATAAGTCAAGCAGGGTAAAATAAATAAATAAAAAAGGCACATTACTCACCTAAAGTCATTTAGAGCATCAACAATTTTGTTGTACGCTAAACTCCTCTGGCTGGCGTCTGCTGATCTACGGCTCATCTTCATGGCCTTGAAAAATAAATAAAAAGAATAAAACATTGACCAAATCAGAAGCCCTTGCAAGAGGATATTCACCAAAATATGCCAGAAATATTTAAGTAGATTACTGGCCAAATTTCACCCAAAACAAAATAGTGCTGTGAAAAAGATTGCCATTTTAATGCCAAAGTCAAAAGATGAAGTGCTCATCCAGCAGAACCAAAGTCTGTCTAAACGTTAGGAAAGTAAACGTACATTTCAATACTTGAAATCACTGTATACAAGCTAACTGCTGGTTTAGTAACTCCTTGTAGGGGGAACACTTGATGTAGTCATGCCCTAAGAATGTATATGCATTATCTGCAGTTCAAACACTCTAATGCTTAGCACTGATTGATATCACAACTATTAAAGATGCTGGCTCCTCATGTCATCTCATTAATGCAGATAATAGAAGGAGGCCTACCGGACCTGGAAAATCATTGCTTCCACAGCTAAGAGTGAAAAAAAAAATGTTTAGGTCTCATGTAAGTCCACATTTTTGTCATGTCTTATGAAAATGGAATAAATATTCTCCATTCATCTGGATGATGTGGGGTGATTGTTTTGCTAACTGAGTCCCAAGTTCAGCCTCCCAGCAGCCACCAGCAGGCCAGGTTTGCAGGGCAACACAACCCTAAGAAAGTGGTCTTCCTGATACCTTATAGCTGTTAATTATGTTCAGAAAAGTGAAAAACCTGACCAGACCATATCTCTCAAAGACTGAATGTTGTGAGTCTTGATTCACAGTCATGCTGAAGATTTGCTTACCTGCTCTATTGCGCTTTTCAGCTTATTCATGTGACTCTCGAAAAGTGGGAAGTGAGAAAAGAAGAACTCGTGGAACTTGTTGTTTTCCTCCTCATCTTTGGACAGCGAGAATATGACACCAATGGCGATCTTCTTCTTCCGGACGATTCCCAGGTTGGGACCGCAGCTTTCATCCGACATGTTAAAGCTTTCCTCTACAGACCTATGCAAGAGAGGTAACCGGTTTATCAAGCTCAAATCACGTCTTGTGCAGGGGCGCTCAACTGCAGTCCTCAAGACCCCTCCAGACAGGTCAGGTTTTCAGGATATCCCAACTTCAGCACAGGTGACCCCATCAGTGGCTCACTCGAAGACTGAGCAACTTGTGCTGAATCTGGTATGTCCTTAACACCTGACCTTGAACACCCCTGCGCTAGCGTGCCACACGCACTTACTCTGAAACACCATGTGCACTTAACGGTTTTCTAATTTGTTCTATTTTAAAACACACATGTATTGTTGACGCCTTGTAAGAAACGTTTTGTGTCACCTACATAATCTTCATTATTATTTTGTACTATTCATTATTTAGTACTCCAGAAAACATTTGCATTTGCAAGAAGATTTTGGATGGTATAAATTAACTTCAATAGGAAACAAGAGTTTTGGCATAATGATAAATGTACAGTTCTTTAAAGAAATCGTTAATTACTTATGTTCCGCTGAGATATTGGAAGGATTGCCCCTACGAGTTTACTCCTCCTGCGTCGGTTCTCTCATTTGACACATTTTATTCTCATCTCATTCTGCTAAAGCTGGGCAATTACCTTATCCCCATGGGTCCTAAACCTGGCAACACATCAGATCAACCCTGGTATGAAGCACTACCACCTGGAAATGAATCTCACCATCTGGGAAAAACTCCATTCTCCAGGCTCGTGGTTTGACTACGACGCCAGCGCCGCTGGTAGCTGCTGGCACAGCTGCTGTTGAGTGAAGAGCTTGGTGAAGGGAATGGAGTGATGAGAAGGCTGCTGAGAGACGCTATGGGCAAGGAAGAGAAAGGTGGATCAATTAGAGATGCAGTTTAAAGTATGATTGGTATGAACAATGTATACATCCTTCATAGGTTTAGGCCTCTAATTGGCTGTGGTTGCCCATGCATATATGTTTAACAGCATGAATAAAGCGAATTAAAACCACAATGACACATCCCCCCAGGTCTACTGTAGAGAAGAACACACATCATAGGATTACTCTGCCATTTGAAAGGGTACATTTCCCTCTTTAACTTAAACCTGTAAGGTCTCTTCTACATGATGGGGTTTATAAAGGATTAATTGACCACCCAAAGCCAAAACAAATCACCAAATCATGTTACATGAACTTTATCAATACATGCAAGGATAACAAATTGGAAAATAACTGCTCCCATGGAGAAATGTTCCGCTTCTACGTCTCAAATTATGGTACAGATACCAACAATGACAGTAACACATTTTATTTTCTAATTGATCAACGATTTTCCTTAACATTCAGGATTCAATTGGTAAGAAAACTAATAGCCAATGACAGCTTACAAATCTGATGTACTGTATGCATCAAGTAAGCTTACCAGATCTTGCTATGCCACTGTCTCGGTCATCGTTAAATCCCCGGCCAGGCATGTCCATCGGATTGCTATGGACTGAAAGACAAAAAAAAGGAAAACTAATGAGCTTTCCTAGTGCAAGTGAACAAAGCAATCAGAGTCACATCCATTCATTTATTCTCTCCAACCCCTTCGCTACTTGAGATCCATGATTTACAGCAGAACACAAATTGATAAAACCACTAAAGTAGCACCGGGATTCAAGCATCAGATTTGCCATGCAAACCTACCACCAAAAGCTGCACCTCAGCTGAACAAGCCTTTCAGTTCCTCACAACAAGCACCAAGTTCCAGCAGCACTCGTGAGACCAGCATCAGCATAATCATCAACAGTCACATGAATGCTGCGGTAGCCTAGAGTTGTGTGGGAGCAACCTCCAACTTCGACCAAAGTGAATGTGAAAATCAGCGGTTGAATGCAGAAGGGCTATAGATTTTTAAACAAGCAGCAAAGCTCTTTATACTTATTGTTGCAAAAGTTTATTCTGAGAAATAGGAAGAGAATGCCTTTTCTTAACATACCCCCATCAAAAAAATTAAGAGCGGAAAATCTAGTTATACCCAATACCATCTGGTCATTCATTGTACAATATGTAGCACTATTTTAACTTCAATAAAATGTATAGGATCGTTGAATATTTCTGAAGAAAAAACAGTAATTGGATGATATATACAGTATGTGTATATACAGATGTCGCTAATCTTACTGTCCCCAGTGCCACTGTCACCCGCGATCATGGCACCGAAGGATTAACGTGGCGGGGGCTCCTATTCAGAAGCATGGAACCCCCTTTGCTTCTTCAACTGTGGTGCCAGGGAGTCTTATTACAGACACACCTTGTATAATATATATATATATATATATATATATATATATATATTATACAAGCATGCTGCCAGACTTATTAGGAAGAAGGGAGAAGGTGAAAAATACACGGTGGAGAGTTCTGATCTTTTATTTGATTAAAAACAAACAAACAAAAAATACCATCTTGTTCAGCAGGGCTTTCAAACATCTAAATAGACAGGTCGTCTGCTTGTGAATGAATCACGAGTATCTACAGTCTTCTAATGATAGAATGCATGCAATTTTGTGTTGGGAAAACTGGTGCTCAGCCCTGGAAATAAGGTCATTTTCCCCATAGAAGTAACTAAATGATGGTTGATGTCTGACTGGACCAGCCTGTTGCACACTGCTGGCCTAAATACAGTAGTATTGAAGACGGTGGAGCGTATGTACAGTACTAAGGCGTTATTTTCATTTTGCTCCAATGGGGGCCCTATTTTTTTTTTTTTGCCCCACGTGTCAAATGGGAGGACTTACATGACAAACTGATTATCATGAGATTTGTCAAACTGTACACCTCTCGGCATCACTCTTTTCCCTTTTATGATTTTCGAAAAAAACCACCAGTTCTAAGCTGGCATACACCACCTTGTTTAGTGAATCGGCAGTATTTCTAAGTAACTAGCATGTTACGTAACTTAAAGCAGAAAAAGGTGCAGTGCAGCGAAACACATTTTTGCGCACGTCAATGCACAGTTATGCTGAACTAGCCTTTCCTTGTAATATCAAAGAACGTGAATAATTGATTAATGCTCTGTATACTTTATACTTCATAATAAGCATTTGATTACACGTCTCATTACTTCTACAGGAAGGAAGAGCAGACAAATTTATGGGGCCAATAATTAATAGCCCATATCGCCACATTCAAGCAAAATAACAGAGATATCAAGAAATCAGTGCAGAGTATCAAACTGTTTGATAAAATGTGTCATTTTCCAAAAGGTTAATGAAACAACATTTAATCAAGTGGTACCGATGGCTGCTTTAGCACTTTTTCCTGCGCGCGTTCCAGTTGTTGCTTATGCGTAGCTATTCCCTATCAGCTGACTGTGTGAAAGATCCAGTCTAATCTTCCTCAACAATATGATATTACCATTGATCTCTTCTAACATTTTAGTTCTGTAGAAATACAGATGTATCAAGCTTGCTGTGTCTAGATCTGCTTTGTTCAACTCCAATTAGTTTTGCTCTTCAGAAGAACCCCTCCTTTTAGGCAGGTGGTTTCAGATACTTTAATGAGCCTCTACCTTTTGTGATTTATTCCACATCCTCATACATATCACTCATTTTGAGTCTTTGTAGAACTATGATGTTGCTGTCCTTATTTCCACAGCCGAGCCCGCAGTTGAACATGCAACTGGACGCATTCACTACACTAAACCCCCACACAGCAAACCTGCAAAGAAAGAGGCACTCCGGATCAGGCGCAGCGGGCCCTGCTCAGAGAATGCCCGCCTGGGGCTGCAAAGCTGAGAGAGACCTACATGTTGAAACGGAAAATACACATGTAAAAAAAGAACAAAGTTAGTAAAGCAGCACACGTCCTGCAGGAAGAAGAAATTAAGTAAAGGAAAAGCTAAAAACGAAGTAGGATGTCCATGTTAAGTTAACATGGAAGTGAGCACAAATGTTCCTGTTTAATGTCATGTTAACCACTTTGTGACCAGAGAGGCCATAAACGCATTGCTCTGTGAACATGAACAAACATGTGGCAATGCGTTGCTGGGCCTTCTGGGTAGCATAGGTAGAAGTGTTGGTCTCTGGTAAAGTTGCATTTGCTTAAGGACATAAATACCTTCTTCACCAAGTTGTGGTTCATGATTTGAAGGTGCAAATCCATCCAAAACCAAATTTGCGATGAACACATCATAAGAAAAATATAACTCTGCTGCTGTTTTATAAATCATTTTATTTTAAGGATTGCTTACCATATCAGGGAGACTTGTGGGGTCTATTTATCAAAGTCTCCCTGCTGCAAAACAGAATATTAGATTTAGCAAAGATAAGAAACCTCATTAAAAGCTATGGAATCTACTTCATATAATTAATCTGGTGCAATTTCTTTGCTCCTGTTTTGCCACTGGGAGACTCATGAATAGATGCCTATTTTTGTTATTTCTTCTCCCAAAATCCCCTGCTGGTCTCATCCTCGCTGCTTATTGGCCATCTGTCCCAAGTGAGGGCAGTGACCGCAGTCCAGAACGAAAGCTTCATCATATGCTGCCTGCTATGTAATTCTTTCTATCCCAGGAAGCAGGTTTTTATTTATTTATTTTTACAGGGACTTACTATCACTTAGAAAGGTTTACAAGGGACCTGCAGAAATGTAGAAAGAGACCCTCTTTTGTAAAGCAGCATTTCAAGCATTGCACTAAATATAGCGTTACGTTATCAAAGTATTTTTCCGCTGAAAAATCACAAGAGGGTCCTTACAAATAAAACTTTTTAGAATAATACGCTAATTAGTAGACAATGGAACATATTACAATAAAGTATGTGATCAAGATGAAAAAAGGGGATGATAAAAACAAAATGTATACCCCCATTTTTTTGTTTCTTTAATTAGTGAACCTAGTTCAACGTAGATGAGCCTTAGCAGAGCCCAAGTTTATAGAAGCTACATGGAACGTTGTGCTCACTTACATGTGGGTACAATGAGAGTAGTATATACCATACAGCACAGACTAATGCTTAAAAATGGTCCATCTAATCAAACTATCCAAAACACTGGATATCACATTTTCTTTATAGATCAGGATATTGTTTTTCTAGACATCAACAAAATAACAGTTAAAAAGATACACTCCTATAAACCAGAACAGATGGACACAAAAAAAAGCAAAGTAGACCAAAGAAGATACAGTATATATATATTATAGATAGACATAGATAATATATATTCTTCAAAGCAGCAGCGCAGGAATAAAAGAAAAAAAAAAGGACCTTCTAATCCATGGATTGGTAACCCATTAAACTCCAAGAGTTCTTCAGTAAAGCGAGTCAGGATAGTTCACCTCGACTACGTTTACAATTATTATTCTCTCTTACTTAAATGGCACCAACATATTCCCCAGCGCAGTACAACATGGGGTTAGAAGAAAACATAAAACACATACAACTTGAAACATACCGTAAGTAAAGCATATACTATATAATGAGGTCCCTGCTCAGAAAATCATCTAATGTCTATTGGTAACTATTTCTTCTTTTCAAAAAATGTGACTGTTACTAGATTATTTTAATGGTTAATAAACCCTTGGAGAGGTTTGTAGCTTACATTTTAAATGCTGTGTACAAAACTATACAGTCTGTTAACGAATCTGACCACTGTTGTTATTATGTATGTAATTTGTTATTTCACAGTAACCCACATCCGTGTGTATTTCATAATGGGCAGAGTGAATTGTCCCAGCGCACAGTGGCCTAAGCTTTACACATTTGTTTTGTGGTTTTACATCTCCGTATACAGAAGCTCAAATTTGTCATTCCTACAGGCATAACTCCATATCACATACAGACTCCAAGTCCTGGCAGAGTACTAGCAAGTATGATCCAGAGGGGCGATGTCATCGCGTAATGCATTATCACGTTTTTGCGTCACCGTGACTACAAGGCGAGGAGCGGAGGCTTCCAAGGCGTCCTCGGGAGCTGCTAGCGCTACAGCATCCAGATGCGAGTCCGTCTGGCCGTGGAACTGCTACTGCACCCGCCAGAGAACTACTTGCTGTTGTACAATGCCCTATATCTAGGGTCTAAATGTGAGTTTTCATTTGGCTTGCACTGACTATTTACAATATATGGTAACCATGTGCATATTCCCTGCTTTACTTCTTTTTTTGCATGGGATCCTATGCCAGAACCACCATAAGAGTCCCTATGGGATTTGCTGCCTGCTGTTATGCTTTTAGATTGTAAGTGTGCATTTCGTGAGAATTCTATTATCTGACACACCATACAGGATTGCACTATATATTCTCAATTTTTTCGGTTCCTCACGCTCCTTGCAGTCTTTGATATCAATTCATACAGTATAAGTCTATCAAGATCATAGGATATGAATTTCTGAAAATTAGATATAATAGTTTATCTAATATGAAGAAATATTCAGTTTCACTTACTGTTTCTTGTGGCGATTCTGCACTTTATGTACTGTAATAGTGGAAGCAGAAGAGGTTCTGTATTTAGGAGCACCTGGTTTCTCGTCCAAATTATTCTGCTCTTGGACAAGCCATTATGCCCTAGATTATCTAAATAGTGCTATGTCTAAAAATACCTTAAGGTGTGCTATGGATTAGTTCTGTCTGGCAAGTGTAGGCCTATTTCTATCCTGTCCAAATATTAGTGTATGCTTTTTTTGGCAATAAGACAAGCGCTTGTTGTAAAGCATTATATGAGCAGCTGGTTACCAGGTCAGCCGTATATAAAAGGTAGAACATTACCATATTACAAAATCTCAGATGTCGCGATATTTCATCCACCTTTCTAATAAAGCTGCCTCTGCCTTCCCCCTGCCACCATTTTGTCGTGGAAATATCTTCCATATGTCAAATCAGACTAGTTCCTCCATTTGGGGTCAGTTACTTGGGACTGACTAATATTCAGATCACACACGCACGCACGCACGCACACACGCACACACGCACACTACTATTCTCTGTATAAAGAGAGGGACCACCATCTGACCTGTCTCCTACGCTTTCCCTCAGTGTATAATTAGACTCCCCCCCTTTCCCCTTCGCACATTTTAACACCTGGTTCTATAGAACCTGAATTCGAGGTTACAGCCTAAATACTAGGTGTGGGTTAAATGCCCCTTACAAATATTGAATACTGACCTGAACAAACTAAGACAATTTTTAATACCAACCTGTATACAAATAAAAAGAAATGAGAAAGGACCTCAATAGAACAGCAACATAGAGATACACAAACATTATACAATGTATCTGTGGTGTAATTAACCTTAGTGAGGTACAACGTTATACATTTAATAACAGAATGAAATAAAGTATCAAAAAGAAAAAAATAGGAATGATAAAAAGCACCAGATCTGAGGATGAAACCACCACACTGTGTACTGGTCCTAGAAGTGACACCTCGTACCTGGTGGTGTACTGGTCCTACAAGTGACACCTCGTACCTGGTGGTGTACTGGTCCTAGAAGTGAGACCAAGTACTTTGTGGTGTACTGGTCCTAGAAGTGAGACCAAGTACTTCGTGGTGTACTGGTCCTAGAGGTGAGACCTAGTACTTGGTGGTGTACTGGTCCTAGAGGTGAGACCTGGTGGTGTACTGGCTCTAGCGGTGAGACCTAGCACTTGGCGGTGTACTGGTCCTAGAGGAGAGACTTACTACTTGGTAGTGTACAGGTCCTAGTGGCAAGACTTCGTACTTGATGGTGTACTGGTCCTAGAGGTGTAACCTAGTAACTGGAGGTGCACTGGTCCTAGAGGTGAGACTTACTACTTGGTAGTGTACTGGTCCTAGCCGCAAGACTTAGTACTTGATGATGTACTGGTCCTAGAGGTGTGACCTAGTACCTGGTGGTAATTTAAGCAAACTAGTCTAATGTCAAAAAATGAATGCACCCTTTACAGTATATTTATAGTATATGTATAGTTATATTTATATGTATAGTTATATTTATATGTATAGTTATATTTATATGTATAGTTATATTTATATGTATAGTTATAGTTATATTTATAGTTATATTTATATGTATAGTTATAGTTATATGTATAGTTATATTTATACTGTAGTTATATTTATATGTATAGTTATAGTTATATTTATAGTTATATTTATATGTATAGTAATAGTTATATTTATAGTTATAGTTGTATAGTTATAGTCAGTGTTCGACAAACCTATACATTTGCTCGCCCCGGGCGAGTGGATTTAACCCCCGGGCGAGTAAATATTGGCACAAGCAGCACACGTTTGGTACTAGGTGGCGAGTAGATTTTTTTGTGTGGCGAGTAGATTTTTTGGTGATTTGTCAACCACTGGTTATAGTTATAGTTATATGTATAGTCAGTGGTTGACAAATCACCCATAAATCTACTCGCCGGACAAAAAAATCTACTCGCCACCTAGTACCACACGTGTGCTGCTTGGGCCAATAGAAGCTCACCACGATGTTAAATCCACTCGCCCGGGGCGAGCAAATGTACAGTATAGGTTTGTCGAACACTGTGTATAGTTATATGTATAGTTATATGTATAGTTATAGTTATATTTATATGTATAGTTATAGTCAGTGGTTGACAAATCACCAAAAAATCTACTCGCCACACCAAAAAATCTACTCGCCACCTAGTACCAAACGTGTGCTGCTTGGGCCAATATTTACTCGCCCGGGGGTTAAATCCACTCGCCCGGGGCGAGCAAATGTATAGGTTTGTCGAACACTGGTTATAGTTATATTTATATGTGTAGTTATATGTATAGTTATAGTTATATTTCTATGTATAGTTATAGTTATATTTCTATGTATAGTTATAGTTATATGTATAGTTATAGATATATGTATAGTTATATGTATAGTTATAGATATATGTATAGTTATAGTTATATTTATATGTATAGTTATAGATATATGTATAGTTATATTTATATGTATATTTATAGATATATGTATAGTTATAGATATATGTATAGTTATAGATATATGTATAGTTATAGATATATTTATATGTATAGTTATAGATATATGTATAGTTATATAGTAGATTTTTTTGTTTGGCGAGTAGATTTTTTGGTGCTTTGTCGACCACTGGTTATAGATATATGTATAGTTATATTTATATGTATAGTTATAGATATATGTATAGTTATATTTATATGTATAGTTATATTTATATGTATAGTTATATTTATATGTATAGTTATAGATATATGTATAGTTATAGTTATATGCAGTGTTCGACAATCCTATACATTTACTCGCCCGGGGCGGGTGGATTTAACCCCCAGGCGAGTAACTATTGGCCCAAGCAGCACACGTGTTTTGTTTTTTAAATTTTCCCTGCTCGCGCTGAAATTTCCCTGCTCGCGCTGGCTGAAAAAAACAAAAAAAACTCCCCCTACCTGACAGATGATTGGCGCGCGCTCCCAGGCTTTGTGGGCGCGCGGCCAGGCTCTATATGAGCCAGCCCCCAACGAGCGGCCATTTTTTTCCCATGGAGGAACACACACACACACACATATATATATATACATATATACACATATATATATATATATATATATACACATATATACATATATACATACATACTCCTACTGTATTTATGAACTTCAGCCCTTGTCGATACACTGCTGGGTGAAGGCCTCCTTAATGATCTTCCAGGTACTGCGATTGCAGGCCTATCTTCTCCACATTGTTCCAACTAATGTCCTTACTCATCGTCTTGGTCTTCTAATTTCTCTTGGAATCCAGTTGAGTATCATCGTTGTCCAATGATTGTAATATCTTCTTGATATACAGTATGTCTGGCCCTCTGCCATTTTAATTTCTTCACTCGTGTGATGTCAGACTTTTTTGTGTGGTTTTGAACTCATTCATTCTTTTTCCTGTCTCTTCGGGTAATACCGGAGCATACATCTCTCTATACTTTTGTGTTGTCTGAAGAGTCAGAATTATCTTCGTATTTTTGGTCCAAGTCTCACATTCATACGTGAGCACGGGCCGGATACACTGGTTCAAAACTTCCCTCTTGAGGCAGAGTGGGAGGTTTGTATGAAATAGTAGAAAAAAACCACTGCTCAAAAAGGTAGAGACATAAGTGATGAAAATATTGTTTACAAAATGTAATAGATTGCCTGTATACCACTGGTCAGTGGCAAGAGGGTGCTACCTGTGCACTATATGAATATGAACCAATGAAACTAGACAGACGTCAATGAGATTATCAACACCCTCTAATAAAGAATCCACTAATTGAGCTCAACCCTGGGCTGTCTCTCTAGTTTCATTGGTATAGTGGAAGGTTCCTTTGAAAGATTGTCTTGTTTCTTCCAAATGTGCTACATCCCATCTTTATTCTCCTATTGATTTCATTCAACAGGTTTCCATCCATTGTTATTTGCCAACCAAGGTAGACCTTGTTTGACCTCTTCTAGTTCTATTCCATTTATTTCACTTTTTGCTGAGCTGACACGTTTGTTGATCATTTTGGTCTTACGGAGATTCAAATGGAGGCCCAGATTCTTACGATTTGTTGCTTGAGGTCTTCTGGACGTGTGGCAAAAATAACAATGCCATCTGCAAATTGTAGGTGGCTCAGGAATTCACCATTGATTTGTATTCATTTTTTCTCCAATGTCTTAAACAATTCTTCAAGTGTTGCTGTGAAAAGCTTTCCCAGTCGCCTTAACTTGTCTGACAGTAGCAATTAATTCGTTCCAGTTGGCTTTTACAAGTTTCAAGTTAATAGTTATTATTTTACAACACTTACCCTTCTCTGTTGGCTTATAATATCATATAATACATTATAGACTACCACAGTTCACCATTTGACTGGTCCCTACTCAATTTACCAGTATACACCAGAAAGAATACAGAAAAAATATATAAATAACATAATAATGATATTATTTGTGACTGCTGCCACAGCAGCGGGTGAGAGCCTGAGACTTTCTGTACACAAGCTAAGCTGCGGCTGCCTAACCTGACCACCAGTGCCATCCTGACCATTGCCCATCATTAACACCATCAGCACCCACTAGTGTACACCACCACCACCACCACCATCCACAACTGTTACCAACTTGTCAGTGGCATAATTTCTTTACTTATTTTTTTTTAACTATTTTGTGGGGGCCAAACAAGCCAGCACTTATACAGCATTGCCAGCTACAGACATAACATCCATGTGGATACAGTGCTTGGCTTGTTTTGCACAGTGTTTTGTGACAGCAGAAAAAACAATGGCATCTAGATAGAATTTTTTTGCTGCATGAAAGAGCACACGCTCAAGGCAACAAAGTGAACAGCATCCTTTATGTACTGTCTTCAACATACTCTATAACAGAGGTGCGCAAAGTTTTCTTCCTGCGCCCCCCCTGCCTGGTCTCCCCCTCCTGCTCGCCCCTCCCTCCTGCATGGCTCCAGCTTCAAATGACGCCGCGGGTCATTTGACGACGTGTCGCTGGAAGGTAAGGGAGTTTTACAGAGGCCTCTGGTGATCCCCGGCATTTAATTTATATGCCATCTGGGAAGCGCGAGGCCTCTGTATCGGTCGCACCCCCCCCCCCCCGGAAAAATCTCATGCCCCCCACTTTGCACACCCTGCTCTATAACATTTAAATGATCTTTCTAAATAGTGTCCACTCTCATCCGAACTAGTCTGTTTTACCTTGTCCCGTTCTTTGCCGGACTTAGAAACAGACAAAGACCATTTATTCTTAATATTATTATTAGTATTATCATTATTGCTAAATAGTTTGTAACTGCATAAATACTTGCACAGGAAGCAAAAAACAGCTACAGATTACATGACATGATGTTATGCATCCAATTGACATTTTCTCCACAATCCAAAACCTTTTGAAGAGTTTTGGCAAAAACCAAAACACTATTTTTTTTTTAGACTCAAAGCAAGGTGTCAAGTGCACATCTCTACAATAGACACAACAACGTAAAAGATATAAAACTGACATGTGTCTATAGCTTTACACATTTTGCTAAGCCATCTGTAATTTGTTCTGAAACATAGCCCTGAACTTTGTAACAATGAGACACAAACCGTGCTTCTCTGTTGGAATGATCAAAGTCAATTTTCACTCATATTTCACAGCTGAAAGAAGCTTTGTGTTGCGACAGTGTGGTGATCTGTAATATTTGTATCATTAGCTTTTATTTGGATGCCGCCACCATATTCAGCAGCGCAGTACAATGTGGGAGGGAGGACCATAACATTGTATGACACAACAGTACATCCATGTCAAAACAAACAGACAATAGGAAGGAGGTCTCTGCCCCATGGAGCTTACAATCTTTGAAACAATTGAACATTTTAACACCGACTTGTGCTCCAAGTATCACTCAAAATATAATAATGTGAATAGATCCGGCGTAGTTACCAACACAGACATAATATTGTTTGAAATTACAATACCTATATTTCCAAGGAGTCCATTTATGATGTTGCTGTTGTCTGCCTTTAACGTGGTGGTGTCTTGGTTAATATACTCAAGGCTGTCTTGCAATCTGGAAGAAACAAGTAGCTACTGTAGTTTAATGTATACTACAGGGAACAGCTTTACTGTACTACCATACTTTGCTGAGCATACATAGTGCTCTTTTGCTCTTGGTGAAGAGCAACATTTAGAAATGTATTCATAATCCTTCCACCTAGTGTCTTATTCCTAGTAAGTGTTGCACATGATCTGTGATGAAGCTTCTGCATTTGTAAAGAATTTGAAAACTCAAAGTGCTAATAAAGGCCACAAGACACTGGAGTTTCATTACCATTAAGTACTGTTCAGTCTTAAGCGGCCAATGGGAACTGAATATCATAGTAGCTGAACTCCTGAAATGCACCAAAGCTGCGACACAATTCAAGGGTAAGCGAGTTCCACAAGAAGCCACAGTGAAAATATTGTCAAGGTGAAGGGCTGTACATTATATGCGCAGGAACTGGGAGTAGGGTTGAGAGAAGTAACACAAGGCACTTCAGATTTTGCTAATCTAATTTATTAGAGCCAATAGTTATACACAACGTTTCGACCCATAGGTCTTTCTCAAGTGGAAAAAGTGGCATACGATAAATGTCCCATAATGTCTTTTTATAGTCCATACCGTGCCACAATGCCCTCTGTCGATAATCCATGATCTTCTGCACCTGCGTTGATATTGCTAGGGTGGGTAATCAGTGTCAGTTGTTTCCCTGCGAGTTGTAAGCTGTTCCCTTTCGGATCCTCAGTGTTTCTGCTTCTTTGATTGGTCCTTGCGATGTCACGTGCCCCGTCGCCAACATCTGATGTCATCACGGCCTTTGACGTTATCGCGCTAACTGACACGGTTGCCCACCCTAGCAGCATCAACGCAGGTGCAGAAGATCATGGATTATCAACAGAGGGCATTGTGGGATGGTAGGGACTATAAAAGAGACATTATGGGACATTTACTGTATACCACTTTTTTCACTTGAGAAACACCTATGGGTCGAAACGTTGTGTACAACTATTGGTTATATCTAATAAATTGGATTAGCAAAATCCGAAGTGCCTTGTGCTACTTCTCTCAACCCTACTCCCCAGTTCATGGAGGCTATCCCTTAACACAGGAGCACCGGTAAATATATTTCTTCTGTATTTATGGTGTGTAGCATTTTTCTTTACTTTTGCAGGACTGGCAATAAACACACTAATTTCTTCCCTGTTCTTTTTGCTTTTTAGATGCCAGCTATTAACAGACTTAATGCTCATGGACTGAAGGAATTGGTGGGAACGGAGACTACATTCTGGTAATACAAACTTACATTTTTTTATTGGATGTCTGCTGTTAAAATTAAAAATGTTACAAAAATACAATGCAAAAAAAAAAAAGGTTTGCTTAAATGCATATGGCAATATGTTAGCAGTTGCTCTCGGGCGAGAATGATTTTCAACCTTGCTTACATTTCTAAAGACAGGATATATGAACAGTCTGTAAAGAGGAGGCAGACCAGTTTGCAACTGGTCTTTTTTCAACATATATAAAACCGTCTTTTTTATTCTGACTTTGTTGCCAGAAGTATCTGAATAACCCAATTCTGGCTAAAGTGCATCAGGCTCCTGCGGCAAAGTTAAGGATACAAAGGCTTCAGCCTAAAGTGGCAATTAACATGAGGGCCTGAAATGATGCCAAGGATGGAACAGTGGGCTTCACAACAGAGGATGACATCATAAAGCAGCTGTTGTACTAAAACCGAGCTGGCTACAGTTAAAATGGCAAGGATTGAACTGGAGATAAATATCTCTAATCCCAGGAAAGATCATTTGATGCATGGGTTATACAGGATCAGCCTTTCCCGATGTGTTTTGTGGTTAACTAATATGTTCCACATGTGTTTGACATGCAAGCAACATACTGTATACTCACGTGTTAAGACTTCCATAGATACTGCTTCCAGTCCGTGCAGTAAACACTTTGCTGAGCATTAGCTGAGGTGGTGAGCTGGAGTAACAAAGGCAATATTTAGCTGTATTTAATTTTGTACAGTCTAAAAGTTACCAGAAATACAGTTTATAGACATTATTTATGCTAGATCAACAATAACTGTAAAATTGTAACACTGTTTGTTAAAACATTATCATTGCTTTAAAAGCCCTGAATATAAACATAGAATGCAATTTCGTTGTAGTAAAAATACATAAATTCATGTAACGTAAGGTCAATAAAGCTGCACCTGATTTATCAAGAGGAAAAATTGGATTTACTTTTCTTTGATTAACCAAGTGCGTTCTTTGCAATCATTTTTTTAATCTTTCCGAAGAAGCAAATTACACTCACAAATTGCTATTGATCCGCAACGGGGGACTGCCTCTTTAAATATGCTGTGTAGGTCCATGCATATACAGTATTGCAAAAGTGGTTCTATACTAAAGACAAGTTGCTTTAATAAAAAAAAAAAAAACACACCCCCTCGCCATCACTAGTTTTTCCCTGAATAAAAATATTCATATTTTCTACCCATTATGCATAGCTGATAAGGCAGTCCAGTGTATACTGGAAGTATGCAAACATGTATTATTGAATATTACATTCCATTTCAGTCCAAACATTGACTTTTTACTTTATTTTTAACGCACTAAAACTATATTACATTTACTTTGGTATGCTCTGGACCTTTATAGCATTATCTTTTCTATTTAAGCACCCAGAATGAATGGTTGGTAAAGAGAGCATTAATATGTATTTAATCTGGTACAATTGATTACAGCGATCCATTACCACCCACTACTAAAATCCTGTAACAGCTGTCAAGCATCAGAAGTGAAATCGAACCAGTGGACAAGGCTCTGCTCTTGGTGAACACGAAGTTTAATGCTAGCAGAGGAAATCCTGTGCTAAAATGATAGAACTGCCAATGAGCTATTTGATTGCGCTCGGTCAGTGCCAACGAGTCCTAGAATGTTTCGTTTTTGTATCAATGCAAAGCAATGCATTAAAGACCCATATGGCAACATATGAAACATTACACAGTATGATCTGTACATTGGTTTAGAAAAAAAGTGTGTGTGTGCTGAGCATGCGCCTTTTAAGTGAAACTTCTTTGTCTTTGGGCAATGTTTTGTCACAGATATTGCATTTGTGATGGTGAAATTTAATTAAAATTCAAAACACAATGTCAGTAACAAAACGCAAAGAGCTTTGACTTGACTTAGGCCGTGATTATGTAGGAAAACGCGCAGCGCCGTGCGCCTGAAAAACAACTTAAAAAAAAAATGGCGCACATACCTACTGCGGCGTGCGTGCGTTTGTACGTCTCTGTTCACGTGGTTCTGCGTGTGCATGCGTATAGTGTAACCTCCGTATGACCTGGAATGGTGTTTTTTTTCCGCATGTGCGACGGCCGTGCGCGCGCCCAATAGTAGCATGACGTCATTTGCGTTACAGTTTTTCACTACAATGCAAGGATTTTTTCCTATGAAAACACTGTAGGTGATAACACGAAGCCTACCGGATCTGGTGAATTTTCAGAGTGGAGCCTTTATAACTCATGGCTACAGAACCAAACATCATCTCTCCGAGCATGTTGGCGTCAGAAGGGCACCGTGAACTCTACAAAACAAAACGGATGTTATTATCACATGCCAGTTTAATGCATATTTCGTGGCAAAATACACATGGTTAAAGCAAACTATACAATGTATGGCAGCAGAGGGGTTAAATAGTCTATATAAAACAGGAGCAAGTATCCTATTAAATATGTTCCCGTTAGCCTGCTGCTTTGATCTTTGCATACATCTTCAGCGATTCAGTTTTACTATGTTGTGTTTCCCCCAAACCTTTTGAAAAACAACAAAAGGAAAGATGAAGAATGAATGAAAAAGAAAAGTTGTAAATAGTGTAACTTGCACAATATGTGACACCAGCAAAATACACAGGGGATTATACATTAATTCCAGTTTTCTCAAAAACGGACACCAAAAGCCTCATTCTGCATCTGATAGTCTGCTTCTCTTTCACTTTGCTTGTGCCAGCGTACAATTTGAAGAACGTTTACAAAAGGCAAGATGAGGCGTTAAGAAGCGATTGTAGGGTGCACAAATTAGTTATGGGGTGTATCAACTTTATTGCACAGGACTAACTTTTTCACCCAGTTCTACCTGCGGCAAAAATCTCTGCAGCGTTGGCATAAACCTCACACCAACTGTATCTATGGCAGGCTTTGATGAAACAACTTTTTATATTTGAGGCTTCAGCAGGAAAGAAGAAATAGAAGAATAATGCGCACGTTTAATTGCAGTTCCCTCGAGTTTAATAAGTACATTTGTTGTTATAGGTCTTAAAATGCAGTGTCTTTTACGTCTGATGGTATTTAAAAAAAATAATAATATTGAATTATTATTATTATAAGTGCTACAACCTTTTTAACTTCTCCTTTACAGGTAACAGATCCTGAAACGCATGTGATTACACTACACTTACACCACTGTATTGATCATCATGTACTACTACTACTGTAACTCTTATATTTGATATACTGTACTAATACTCCTTGGCCAGAGCTAGAAATACAAAAAAATATTTAGATAATATTTTAATAATATGTTTATATGTTTTACCAGGAAATAATACATTAAGAGTTACCTCTCGTCTTCAAGTATATTATACTGTACATACATTAAAAAAAGTGTCAGCGAAGTAAAGAATAGCTATTTGTTTGCTCTTTCAGATAAGCATGCTGACAATTTTTACATGTAACCACAATAAAGGTTTTGCTCAGGGCTGCTGCAGGAATACTTGTGATTAACCAGGGAGAGCACTGACCTAACTAATTAAAAAAAAAAATATTGTATTTGCCACTTTGACAGAAAAAAATCCGTCACACAGCCCGCCACCAAGAAGTAAAGAGTAACACACTGTGCTCATTTGCATGTCATTACCCAGAATCCCTGGCTGCAATGAAAGCACTGTTTGCTAAGCGATAATGGGGGAAAAACAGGGTTGAAGACCTGTCTGAGACACACAAACATACCCACAAGTGGTAATTTTATTTCTCATCTAGATGTCATAAAACAATTCATTTTGCCTGAACAGCATGTTGGCTAAGGCCTAACCTAATTAAAAAAAAAAAAATCTCAGCATACAATAACTTCATTACTAACAGGTAGCAGGCTTACAGTTCTATTTTGGGGATGCTGTAATATAAAACACTTGTGCTCTCTGCAAGTTCGCTTGACAGGAGGAATATTTGTGTGTGTCAGATGACTACCTTCTCCTCTAGCCAAAATCCCTTCTCTTATGTAAAATGTAACTCAAGCCAAATGAGGAGATCCCAGTCCAAGGGCCTGAGAAACAGCTTCGCTTTTAAAAGTCACATGGGATCGGCGGCACTTTAAAATGGTTTTTATTTTAAGGAACATGTGTAAACCCCTTAACATTTTAACAGCATTTTTATCCTCTACAAATGAATGCACTTGCATGTTCCTATCACTTATATAGGGAGGAGGAGTGGCTCAGTGAGTTAAAGCACTGACTCCGATAAGCATGACACAGAGTGACCTTGAGCAAGTCTCCCTGTGTCTCAGGCACCAAAAACAGATTGTAAGCTCATCAGGGCAGGGACGGTGCCCGTAAAAAATCCTGTGTGCTGCGTACTGTGCACTATACTGTAACTGTGAAGCACTTTGAGTCTCATTGAGAGAAAAGCACTACTGTATATGAAATAATATTATTACATTATGAGTTCTGCAGAGCAGACGCCATTCGTTCAGTGTTGCATTATTCTGGATTATATACCCTTTCTGTAAATTGCTGTACAAATATAAATGTACACACTTAAGTACAATGTGATGATGTCCCTTCTGGTGGGGAACGGGGAAACGGACAGGGAAAAAAATTGTGTGTTCCACCTCTGTGACAAGACAATCAGATTTATTCACACCCCCTGCACATCAAATTACCAACGCAAAACTCACTGTACAGGATAAGGCGATAAAGCAGACAAGGGCAGCAAACCAGTTCTATTTGACAGAGAACGGCAAAACAAATAATAAAAAAAAAAAATATATATATATATTCGTCATTTTTTAAGTTGTCAGTCACCAAGATAAATACTGTATATCACTGTCGTCGGTTCAATTCTTGTCTATATGGGACTGCAGCAAAATGGTAAAGAACTGGTAAACAAAAGGTCCAAGAGGGCTACTCAGCCTTGTCATTACCCTCTTATAGGGCTTAGGTACATTAGTAGCTTTTTTGAGCTTACATTTTTGAAGACCATCCTCTGCCCTAGGGAGTTTTTTAATACCCTTTATTTTAATGTTACATTACGATTAAAAATGTTTTTAATGTATTCACATCATATCGTTGCATTGTTGGAATTTCTGAGCTCTGCGCTTTATTCTGTATTGGACACACTATATTACGTAACCATGTACAGTAGTGTGATTGAGTACTGTTATACAGGGGACTTTACTGGTCTACTGGCCCCTCTTGGGCCCGTTGCTTACCAGTTCTTTACAATTTTGCTGTTTGTTTCCTCCTACTGACGCTTAATATACGCGAGGAGTGCTGGATTCAAATTTGTTGTTTTGTCTATATGGGACTGCACCTCTAACCCCTTCAGTGCCTCTTTTGCTGTTTTTGGAACGAACCTGAGCCCATATAGCTGTTGTTTTTTTGCCACAACTGCCATTTGTAATGTGACAGGTGGATTATTGTGGCCGCGAGCACGATGAAAAAGAGGAACATCCACCTTCTTCCCTCAAGGTGGAGATGGGCGAGAGGTCAGAACCATGTGATCGCTGCGGTAGTGATTACATGACCCTACAGCTGCAGTATCAGTGGTACTGCAGCGATGCATGCATTACGGCAAAGTGCCTGGACCAAAACACTAGTGTGTCAGCTTAGCCAAATCAGAGGTTTACAGCCTGTATTATGACTGCGATTGGTGGTAAACAAAGTCTTATAAAGTGGCACGCCACCTTCTTGTGGCTTTTAATATTTAAGTTGTTTGGGAGAAAGAGGGATAAAGTAAAGAGAAACACACAATATTCCAACTAAAATAAGTTTATAGAGTTCATCTCGAATAAGTACCTTACACGAATTAGGAAAATGTAGCTATTTGCGTAAGTGCAGAACTTTGACATGTAGAAAAAGTGGGTGGTACAGAAATACCGCGACTTTTCTATGGTGGTATAGAGTACCATACAGTCAGTAACCGCTAAGTTACATTGAAGATCACCTGGTATTTTGGACACTGCTCTTTCGTGTCAGAAGACAGAGAACTTGCTGAACTGTCCAAAGAAGTCGAGCTGTCCCCTCCTGGCTTGAGCTGGCAACATTTCCCGAAGACTCTCACCTGAGCGTCGCTCACAAGTTTCTGTAAAGACAAGATGGTAAAACAAACGCAAAGGGACTGAAAAAATAAATCTATTCATATTTTCACTTCTTAGTCAGCTGAACGACAAAAACTTGGGGTTTTGTTGCAATATTTTTAAATGCGGTGTGCAACCCGGCAGAATAAGAATGCTGTAAAAAGACTTTAGGTTTGAATTTGATTAGATACATCTGGAGCAATATATTTGCCCCAAAATTGCCCTTACTTTTCCCATTATACATATGCCCTTTTGAACGAGCCATAACATTTTATAGCGTTATCTATATAGCACCGCTCAGGAAATATGGCCATAAACCTCTTCATTACTCGTATGGCAAGAAATGCATAATTTTTTTTTTTAACCTTCATCTTCCTAAGGTGCCTGGTATACACTGCAAAGCACTTAACCAATTCGCTTCCAGGGGGCTCTATACAGCAAATGTTAGTGAATAGGTTAAATAAAGCAACAATGGCCTGCCTGATGCCAATCGGCTTAGATGTATAAAAACCCAGCGTGCCAGCTCCTTGCCCCGTATTGCAAACCCAAAACCATGTCATCAGGAGACTGCAGTCCACTCTTGTTTTTTCAAGTTTGCATTTACAGTAGAGATGCAAGACTGATATAGACCAGGATGCACTTTCACTGGCATTTGTAAACTAGGACTGGATCAAAATATCAGGAGGACATGCAGTTATGCATGTCCTGTGGTCTTCAGGTCACTTAGAGACACTCAAACAATACATTCATCTGCTGCCATCATCGTGGGCACCAAAACACACTGTACAAAAACAAGTATCTGAAAGGGCATGGTGTGGAGTTAAAACATCTATGTTAAAACCAACCCCCCCCCCCCTCTGCCCTTATCTGTCTCTCTTTCAAGTAAATACTATTCACACTTAACACAATCCTATGTTGTTCACAGCTATCCCATATACACTTCCCAAGATCTGGAGTTAAAATTCTGCATGGTGTTTCACAGACTGGCACACGCGTGGGAATCCGATGTGTGATGCATCTTTTCGACACCTCCAATAAGTACTAATGATCGAAATTTCTCAAATAGCAGGCGTACTTTACCATGTTCAACAACAACTAAAGTCTAACCCTGCTAAATAAGCCTGGACTTCATTTAGAAATACTTATATAAAACACTTAAATTTGTGCTATGAAAACGAGAGCCTTTGTTTAAAATATATACTTTTCTTTGAAAAATAAAGTAGGACTGGTTCCCAAATAAATTCCAGGTCCCCAAATAAAAAAGGAATGATATTCTATATCCCCCTTATACAATCACACTTTAACTACTGACGACATCAATTCTGGGAGGCAAAAATGGTCACAAAAAAATGCTACTGTACATCAAAATGTACACACTACGTTGTCCTGATGAAAAAATATATGTATAGAAAAAGATTCATCTACATGCTGGATTACCCTTTGTAAAAAGGGACAGCTGGAAGCTCAACATTGCTACAAAGTCTGGACACCATTTGGTCCCAGCTTTGAGGATTAAATGTGTTAACATTGCAAAGAGCATTTTATTTTAGGTCCTTTGAATTCCATGTAAACATTTTTTTAGGCTGGCATGTTACATGTTGTAATGTTAACACCATCCAGTAACGCACGGCTCATCATGGCAATAAATCATCTGCAGACAAATTAGTGTAGTGAGCAAAGCAACTGCAGTAGTCACTTGACAAAAACTACAACAAGATGTAGCCAAGCCAAGGAAATTTAGACTGGGGTTGGACTCAAAGTCAGGAATGTTTGAAGGTGAAAACAGAATGGTTAACATGTGCAACCTCTAAAATTGGAGCGGGCAGAAATAAACGATAGGATTAGAAATTAATGTTAGGATTACAATGTATTCTTGGGCTTGTAAACGCTGCTAATTTAGGGGCACTGTTGATGTGTACAATCAATGATAATATGGTGTACAGCAGGGGTGGCCAACGCCAGTCCTCAAGGGCCACCTACAGGTCAGGTTTGAAGGATATCCCTGATTGAGCCACCTGTGCTGAAGCAGGGATATCCTTAAAACCTGACATGTTGGTGGTCTTTGAGGACCGGAGTTGACAACCCTATGTGTATAGGATAAGTGGCAAAGGGCGATTAACCTAAAAGCCCTAACAAGCAGACTTTGGCCAGAAGCCAAAGCTCGATATTGTGCCCAATCTGATGGTAACTTGCCATTCAAGTCAAACACAGTTACCACCAAGGCAGGTGCGATACCCTGCATCACGCTTTGATGATTACTGGCCCTTAAGGCAGTCTGCCGGCTCTGCAATTCCTTAGGCTTGGCTGTACAAGCGGTGTAATGCAGCAAACTAACGCCGTCTACGGCCAGAATTGTAATGCCTGCCGTTTGGGGGCTATTTTACAGACTGGAACAAACAGGCTTTGGGGTTTGGAGGGAACCTGTGTTAGCCATGTAGATGCACTCACATCTCTCCTGTCTTTACTTTAATATCTACTTTTTAGACCTCTTGCACACTGTTGACATTGGTGAGTTTCTTTTTAATTCCTTATTTTAGTAACTATTTTCTTTCTACATCTTAAAAAACAAACAAAAAACTAATGTACAGTAACTGGAGGATGCTCAACAAAAAACCATCTATATTCCCCATATGCCTATAAATCCCTCCCGTTTGTACAAGGTTCAGCCACTGAGAGGTTTACTTTTGTCTCTCTCAAAAAATTGGCTTTCAATGGGCGGGGAAGGGAATTGGCATATAAAATAGAATGAGACATTCCCAAATCGCTTCCATGAGAATGGTACATTTCTCACATGCAGCACCTGACTCATATATATGGACACATACAGAATAATTTAAATGATGATGTAGTCTTCAAGCAATTAACATGAACTTTTGTAAAATTACATAAAATGGACTGATGCATTAGGGGTATAAATAATGAAGTATATAAAGAATACTGTATTCAGGCACAGAATTTAGCCTATCGTTTGTTACTTGAACCTCATGTGTGTTTATTAATTGCTCATATGACACACTTTAGATTGCCAGACAGTGCAAACAGGGTGGAGCCCGTAAAAGACAAATCATATGACTGCAGCAATGACTCGTGCACTAAAACTGCAATTTATCTCTGACCCAACAAACAAAGTCTCTGGCTAAGCTCAGCAAGCATGTGACAGAAACCACACTGATTCCGCTGGCTACAAGCAACTTTCAGAGACAAAACTGTATGCACCACATTTTTTGCAAGTTCCTCTCAAACAGTCAAACAGCACAGCGTCCTATTTCGGGAAACAACCACTTGGTATATACATAGCTATGCAAATGCTATGCAAATGAGATGTGTGTTTGTGTGTGAGAATGACTTATTTCTAAGGATAAAACAAATATGTCAATCTGGAAGGACAACTCCTGAGGGGGCAAGAGTAAGGTTGGTATTTTGTGAAGATCAGCAAACCAGTATCACAATATACTATGCCATAACTTACCACCCATTCAAGTGAGTGGGACCGAAGGGAAGCGTAGAATTAAATAATGCTTTCAGGCAAATCACACAAGATTTTGGAACCGTAAATACAAATAACTTAACAAAAAAGTGTGGGTGTTAAGCAGCTGTAAACTGCACTGCACATCTCTCATTTAATGACCCCATAAATCAGCGGCACCAGAAGCAATTAAAACTTGGCACAAGGAATATATCTGTGCCAGGTTCATGAATACTTTTAGAAATACACTTTAGCTACAACTACAATCAATGACCTATGAGGTGAGAATGTTGGTTGCCATCATCTATTCCAGATTGTTCAGAGTGAAAATGTTGCCCTAATTCTTCAGCACCCCCGATCACTAGTGGTTACATGAGATTGGCTGGCTGCCCAGGCTTTCAACATCTTTGCTGCCTTCTGATCAAGTGTGATGGGGTCACTGGCACTAATATCTACCACTCCTATTAGAGAAATGGACCAAGGTGCTGCATGTTTCATGGGAGCCAAATGCACAGACCCTTTAAATGGAAACTAATGTGTTGTTATAAATGTGCTCACTATTGGCCACACTGCTGTGCCTCTACCTGGTCATTTCAATCCCTTCACAGCAAGTGGGGCTAGCATCCCCTGGTGTGCAATGCACTCGGTCCCCTCTGACTGCAAATTGATCAATGATTATTGCTATAGAAGCGGAAAAAAAGAGGACACTAATATAGCACTGTCACTACATAGGGTAATAATGGCAGATTGAAGGGCTGGTGTTAAGAAGAACTCATATTTATATCTTTAGGGAAGAGGTGGATGTACTGGCTGGCATGCAGAATTTTAAGTATGCAAACTTGTTGGTTCAATTCTGCGGTGTTATCTTATGAAAATAACTTTATCTCCCTGTACATCCGCTTACAACACGGCAATATCAATATTCCATGCTTTCTTCTTTTCCCTCTGGAGGGGATTCCAAAGCCAGAAATTAGTCTACATTTTTATCCCAGTGATGGCTACCCTAATGCTTCTAATAATCGTAAATATTTTGGAATAATTTCTACTTTATAAATCGGACATTAGGAGTAGATCTAGTAAGTGAGGCACAGGGAGATCAAATGTCGTGACATGGACACAAGTAGCTGTCACTGGGTTTGGTACAGTGATCGCTCACTTCAGAAGCAAGTGCCTTAACCACATGGCTGCTCCTCCTCCCAACCACATGATCTGTAGTGTAGAATGCCATGAACTCAAGCGTAGGGGCAGTAGGAGCAGTCAGCATGTTCGGGATCTCTTGGATACCACATGTCAGCAACTTCCAAGCTACAAATCATCCCTTAAAACGCAGAACATTGGCAATTCCTGGAGGCAATTTTTAGAACCTCTCCATGTGACTGACATAGCAACTATTTAGTCATTATTTCTACAAGCTGAACCCGTGACCATTACTAGCGTATTTTTGTAAGCCTGACCATATGTATATATTTTTTGCCTTGTCAAGTTAATTTAGATATCGTAAGAAAACATTGTGTATGGTTATAATACAATATCTATGCTCAGGCTGTGGTACAAACCAAACCGTAAGCATAGAGCAGCACAGCAGCACTATAGGCACTTTTCTATACATGGCCGAGTTAAGTCTATGGCAGGGCAGCAGATTGGGACTGCCATTTGCACCGCACAGGAGGACATTTTAAGCAGGTTCTCTAACACTTTGTTGGCACTAGTAGCTCTACTCGCATTAACTATTAACTATAAAAATAAAAAAAAAATTAAATACGTACAGTGTATGGGCGTTAGATTAAAAAAAAAAAAAAAAGATATCAATTACTCAAATGAGACCCCTTAATGGAGCAATCCAGCAAATATCCTACGTATTTAAAAAAAAAAAAAATCAGTTCTGTAGTATCTTTTTATGTATGTATGTATGTAAGTATGTATGTATGTCTTTATTTATATAGCGCAATTAATGTACATAGGCTTCACAGCAGTAATACACGTGATAATCACACAAATAACACATAAAAGGGAGAAGGGCTTCAGACAAAAGTACCATTTAGGAAAGGGACTCCCTGCTTCGAAGAGCTTACAATCTAATTGCTTACTACATTTAAAAAAATGTATTATTCAAATCTTAATGCGGTTTAATATCATTTCTATAGCAGGGTTTATCCCACCTCCCCAGCAGTACAAGATCTTTGTAACACTTTCTTGTTTGTGATCATTAGTTGCCAATATTCCCAGTAGTTTGAGCTGCAAACTGTAACAATAGATAATGCTACCGTAGTAATATAAGACTGCATTGTTGCTGCTGAGTTACACTGACTGAAGGATTGATTGAAACAGGAAGGCAGCCATTTAGTGAACCCTGAGAAGCAGGCTCTTTCCTGTTTGATTACGGGAGAATGAATAGATCGGAAGCGTTGGCAAGTTGTTTTCAACAAAGGTAATCAAAGGTTGCATATAGAATATTAAAACAAAATAGATGTTTTATTGTTGTTTAAATGCCGCTTCGATTGCCTCTTTAACATACCAAAGGAATTAATACACTTTGGTCCTACGAGGGACTGGCCCTTTAATAGGTGCAACCATTTAAAAATGACTGAGTATACCAATCAGGAAAGAGATGCTCAAACTTAAATCTAGCCGATAAAGAGCTTATATCGAACAATATGAACAAAATAAATAAAATGGAAGGGTAATACAATCTAAATATCTTCAGGCAACAACTTGTGTTTTTTTGTTCTATTGATGCACTAGAGCAGCGGTGTCTAATACGTTCGCCACTAGCCACATATGGCGAACTGGACATTGCGTTGCGGTGAACGGGGACACCGGCAGGGGGGAGAAGCAGGACATCTGCGGGAGGACTCGGCTGGCCAGCACCCTCATTTACAGCACCCCCGCTACGCGCCAAAAATTGGTCCCGCTTCCACATTGGCGGTGTGATCACCATGTGGCACTAGAGTCCTCCCTCCAGTTAAGGTGTAGGGTGGGGGAGGGGTATGTGTATTTGGAGTGTGTGTGTGGGTGTGTGTGTGATGTGATGGGGAGTGTGTGTGGTGGATGTGTGGGGTGGTGTGTGTGTGTGTGTGTGTGTGTGTGTGTGTGTGTGTGTGTGTGTGTGTGTGTGTGGATTATTATGTGTATTTGGGGCTTAAGTTTAGTGGGGGTGGGGAAGCTTAGTGTTTATATTGGGATATGGGGGGGGGGGGGAGGAGCAGAGGTGGGGGTACGGGTTGTGAGGGTGAGAGCACCCTGGGAAACCAGGCTCCGGTCCTGGGCACAGGCACAACGCAATGGGTGGCGCAAAACGATTGTGAATGATACAAGACTGTGGCGAATATGGAAAGACAACCACATGTGGGGCTAGCTTTGAATCCCTATTGGACACCGCTGTAGATTTGAGCCCTATTTCTATTTTTATATATACATTTGACCCATGGCGCAGGCTATGGGAAAGTGAGAATTCAAAAAATATTGTGCAAGCATGTTTCTATGCAAATATATTTGTAATTATATAGTGCCAACAATGTATGCAGATCTTTCCGAGAAAAATAAATAAAAATATTTAGGAAATTAAAATACAATGTGTGTAAAAAAACAGAATTGCACAATAGGTAAGGCAATCCCTGCTCCGGAGAGCTTACAATCTAAGTGATGCAGTGATACTACTGGCAGCAGTGTTAAGGTCCATTATTTGATCATTCTGTCGTTATTCAAACTGAATCAGTGCAGCATTCTTACTTTACTACAGATAAAACCCTTCATTAGTCCCACACTGAAGCAGCATGTACTGTATTACACACCCTATGGAATTTGCTACCACTGCTGTTTGTTTTCTATAAAAGTTTCAAATAAGAAGACGTTACATGTCACTGTGCTTTCAGTCAATTGCAAATCCAATGTATACTATGACTGGTGCTTCAAACACATCACATAGAATATGCATTGCTTGTATTCAATGCACTGCACTCTCTTTTTTGAGTCAGCAATGTAGAGAGCAGTTATATGAATTAATAGAACTACTCTCTACATTGCGGACTCAAAAAAGACAGAGTACAAATGGTTAGTCCTTCAGATTTGTTGTTGCAAGGAGCAAACACCTGGGCTTTTGTTGAGGCTTTTGGCAGCCACCAGGTAATCTCTATGAGCACCGACATTCTCCAATAATGTAGGCTAAGTCATACAAATGGTAAGATAAACAGCTAATAAAGAACATTTTGTAAGCGCTCTGCAAACATCTTACAGGAGTCAGCGGACGTAATTTTACACCATGTCAGATACATGTTGGGTTCGTTAGTAGAGCACATGGGTATGACCCTCGTTTTGCGTTGTGCCTACTCAAATCTTGCCCTGCCAGTAAAATGATGATGAAGAGGGTGCTTTCTAGGATAAATATCGAAATGGTATTTATGATTTGTGCAGGTACAGAAGGGGAAAGATCCTATAATGGCGAGTCCCTCGGAAGAAGCTGATGGTATTAAGTGAAACGTACATCGGGTCTAATGCGTGATGCGTCACGTCACACGCCACGACAAGCTGCCTTGAGGCAGAGACACACACTAGTCCACGATCTGAGGTTTGGGGCTCTGATACTACTTGATTAAGAGGTATATGTAGTACAGTAGGGTAACAGTTAACCTAATATTGAATAATGGAATTACTAATAGTTACAACTAGGCCTAATCAATTTTTAGTATTTTTTATATACCGCAGGACTAACCAATATATATTAGCTTTTTATTGTTAGCTAATGCTAGGAAATGTCTCTCCTCTACTTCATCAAAACTAAACTTACCAACTCCTTACTATATCCTGTCTGCTTTTCATACTTCCACATCTATGAAACTAGAGCAACTATATTTAGGAAGATAAAGTTGGATAGACAATTTAGGACTGCTTTGTGCTCATGATAAATGCACGTGAAATCTTATATGTTAAAAAAAAAAATGACATTCAGTTCTGTGGTATCAGATAATACTTCCACTTTTTTTTTTTAATTCAACTATTAATGCCATTTTTTAAAGGATTATTTTTTTATTTCTATAGCAGATTTTAGCCAACCTCCCAAGCAGTGCAAGATATTTGCAACAATTTTCTGTTTGTGATAATTTGTTGCCAATGTTCCAAGCAGTTTGAACTGCAAACTATAACAATACTTAACGTTACCTTAGTAACATTATAGATACATTGTAACTGCTGAGTTACACTGACTGAAGGATTGATTGAAACTGAAAGGTAGCCATTATGTTAGGACTTTTACAGGTTTAGAAAACAGGAGCACCAAACAATTGCCAGTTTAGATAAGAATGTAGAATTATACATTGTCACGCGCTTTACATATTTATTTAAAAAAAAACAAGAGGGGGGGGGGGGGGGGGAAGAATGTAGTATTGCTGCTTTAAAGGGAAGCAACTTATATGGAATTGGTGTCTCTGTGTCTATATTGGATTCTGAATGTAAAAATCAAAGTATCTCAGAGGCAGCTCTAGTTTTATTATTTATTCGTTCTATATGTTCATCTAGGTGATGGGTCTGGTTACATATTACTTGAATGTTTGCTACACACTGTTTTTGCCTGTCAGGCTACAACTTATAAATAGAGCCCTAGCAAACATTACAGCCTCTTTATTTTATTATCTTTATTAAAGGTTACTTATTAATTCACTCACTATTTGGAAGTGTGCATCACTACAGGATCTTTCCCCTTCTGCTTGCACAAATGATAAATACCATTACAATATGGCTGCATACTTACTACAGTTCTATCAAAATAGACAACTTTTACAAACATGGGATGAAGGCGATAAAAGTTTAGGATGAAAAGATTACACACATAGAAAATAGAATTCACTCGTCCAGACAAGTTTTAACTGGCGCACACTGCAACTCAATCTGTATTTAAATATAGCATAATAGGCAGCTCTTTCTGCTGTAATCTTTGTACGACGGAGCTTTGGAAAGTAGACTGCGTGATCAAGCTTCGATAAAAATATTAGGGGCAGCTTACCGACACGGACAGTTCCTCTGCCTTGCGTTTGGCACTGGAGTCGAACAAGACATTTCGACCTCGTTTCTCGCAGTCCTGGTAAACGGTCAGGCGGATTTGGCTTGGATCAAACTCGGGTGAAGGCCAGCTGTGAAAGGATAGAAGATATACGATTGCTCATCTGCCATCACATAATTTGCCCAAATAGTGTATATAGATGCCTTGAAAGAGCTGTATTCCAGAAGCTTAAAGTGTATTTCACCTTTGGCCCTCCGGTCCATATGCTATAAATTAAAACATTGATGAAATAAAACTGGACTGGATGTCACATCCTGAGTCATTCTTCAATACTGTATACACTTAAGGCTTCTTGAATGTGCTCATTGCTGCTTTAAAGTTGTAGGCACGAGATTGATATATATACATATATATATAGAACACACACACACACACACACACACACACACGCACACACACACACACACACACCACACACACACACACACACACACACACACACACATTTCAGTGAATATCGATGACTGAGTGATTACAGGCACGGACTCCTGAAATCATTGACATGGACTTTGCAGCATAGGAGACCGATTCAAATGCCAGTGTCGGCTCTTTGTGACATTGGGAAAGTCACTTTATCTCCCTGTGCCTCCTGCTCAAGAATTAGACTGGTCAGTGCTATATAGGAAAATAATATATATCTTAATATGATATCTGGAACAGGATGGAGCATTGGCATTCAATACATGTATAGAGATACTCATCACATTGTACAGAAATGTATGCTAATTTAAATTGGCTGGGAGATCTAAAATATATTTCCATTGAAACACACATTTCTATTTTGACAACTTCAGCACTGCCAAATTTTCCATCCGCAATGGTGAGCTGATGCACCAAACTCCTTTCCAATCAAGGTATCACAGTCACAAATCCCCTCACATAATGTCAAGGGAGATTCAGTTACCTTCAGAAATAAAAATGTCAAACCTGCCAATATTTAGCATGGACTCCAGTGGAGCTAATTATAAGAGCCTTGTTGCAAGCATTAGCATAAATCTGATAAGGTAAGAGACCTGCTTACGCCTTAGTTGCTGAATAGGCTCCAGTGGAATTGATTTGACACATGTTGGCCATCCCAAAAGTTTCTGGAGCATATTATATAATTTACCTTATTTTTACACGATTCCTTGAAAACATGTAAGAAAAAGAAATAAAACAGATGGCACTCTAGAAGTATACTGCTAAAGGGTGGTAAGTACACCATATAAATCTAGGTGTTGGGTATACAGTAGTCCAAAAAAACCACACATTGGCACTATAATAAACTGCATATTTTAAACTTGTTCACTTTATTAGTTGTCCATTAAAATCCAATGTTTCTGTTTCTAATGGAGCCAGTCCGTTCCTGAAAAGGCTTCCACTGGGAACCTAAACTTTGAATTTTAATGACCAAATAATAAACTTTCTATTTCAACTTGTTGATTTTATCCAAGTGCCCACATATTTTGTTTTGATTAAAATATCTAGCCATACGAGATGTAGCGAATGGAACCACGGTCTCTTATCAATGCAACAAGGCATTTCCCCTGCTTGTGCCAGTGAGCGACTTGAAAATTATGTTGTACTTTGTGTGTTTTGATAATGGAAAAAGGACATTGCCTACTTGAAAGTGTAGAACATAATAGACTTCAGTAGAAATTCGCAACAAGCAAAATCAAATGGGAAATTATTTAATTGTGAAAACAATGACAAAAGTGAGCATGTTGCAGCACATAGGGATACAGACCCTCCAGTGTGCACACATACCACACTCAGTCTAAAACTACAGTACTTGTAAAAAACACAGCCATGAATTTATTTTCCAGAGTACTCCCAGAAAATTTGGCCTCCCGCCCTTTAACCTCCCTTGAGGACTTCAGGGGAGGCGCGCCTGCACTCTCATGTGATGTGTGTAGACATCAGATATATTTGTTCACATTATTACAAATGTCAGCAGCATAAAACTGCTTATATCACTTAGTAAATGCACCTGCGGATGTGCAATAACAATCCACAGCAATTCAAATATAAAAAAGAAGGTCTTATGCTAGAACACACATGTCCATGTGTAAGCCCGTTTATTAGTCTGGGTGTCCCCCTGTAGGAGTGGCAATAGCCAGTGTGTCATGAAATCAATGCAACTAGCTTTCAAAAAGCTAGCAAAACTCGAGTTTGCATTTCGTTGCTTGATTATGCACCGATGTTAAATGCGGTTGCATGGCAGTCATTCGGTGGCATTTTCTGCATGCTTGTACTACACTGATATCTGCGGTTATCCATGGGAAAAAGCATGGATCGCCTCATAAAGGTACTATACATGATGTATGGAAGGAGGAAAGTATGCAGTTGGGTTATTACTACGGTATGTCCCTTATAACCTATCCTTAATTGGAGATCACAGACTTGTGCTTTACATACAGTTCTGTACCAAATTCTGAATACATTTACAATGCTGCTGAGCGAGTCGGAATTTCTGTCTACTACTGACAATCTAATGTATTTATTTTACAAATCATTGTATTATTATGCTGATGGGCTTCAAAATCAACCTGTATCAGAATCAAACGCTTATAAGCAATGGCTCCTATTAGAGAAATGTTCTCCGTGTGCTCACAAGACAAAAGTATTAGGCTAATTATCACAGAAGTGAGGGAAGTATCATAAAATAATACAGCAAGGTTGTCTTACACCCTACCTACTTACCCTTTACGTAGCTGGGTAAGTGGAACTGCTGCTGCTTTAGCACTCTACAGAGTCCTACAAATCTGCACAAAATGCTACATTTCAAGTGCCAAGGGGTCTTACTTATTAGTTAACAGCATTTTTTAAGCAAGTAAAGAGTATTATTTTTTTTAACTACAAGAAGCAGTGGCTATGTTGCGTTTGTTCAACAATACAGTACAGTAAAGTACTGATGGGAAGCTGAGAAAGCTACAGTGTACAGGTGGCCACCAAACATTACACAGCTGCTTTACCATGCAAAGACCGATTACACCCATCTTAAACAAAAAAGAGAACGTAACAGATTCTTTACATTAAAGCTGTTAGACACTCAAGACCACAATATTTTTAACACTATGATAGCCTAGGTATGAAAATTGCTCTCTGATAAATCACTCCATACACTATTTTTAAAAGCATCTACGCAGTTGATATATTTTTAGTCCGTGCCAGCTTATCTGTCCTGCATGCTTGTCATGTTGACACCTTTTAGAATGTTCGTATATATGCACACGCACTTTAAGCAGATTTGACTGCATTTATGTTTTGAGCAGTGGAGTCCAACACGCTCAATATAAATGATACTACAATGTGTCTGTACTTTTCCCCCTGAAATATTCACAGTGGAATCCTCCAGCAAATTTTGTGTATTAAACCAGCAATCCCACAAACAAAGCATATTGATTTTATTTAATTGGAACCACTGGGTCCACCTGCTCTACTTTCAGCTCCAGAGACCCTCCCACCTTCCCGAGATAATTAATGTTTTAGGTGTCGGTGTTCCTCGTGGAAATCTCAATACGGCCACAGGTATCGAGCCAACAAGAAAATGCCACGTCTTCAGTTGCGGCTTGCTATTAGCCCATGGGTTCCATGAGATTTGGTAGCCATATTATCATTTATATGTAAAGCGCCAGCATATTCCGCCGCGCGGTAGAGTGGGGGTACAGAGATTTGATCACTACATAAACAGATACAGAGAGGTAATACGGGCCCCATTCATGAGCGATTACAATCTAGAACGAACGAGGGACAATCTTTAAACAAAAAAGGTAAAATGGCTGCTCATTGCGGGATGAAGTATGCCTCAGGTTGGAGTATGGTCCAGTCCGATGGCTGATTCCGTAAAGGCTTGAGGATGGGGATATGAGGGGGTGTTACATACAGTAGCATGGAAATTGGTCCAGCTGCACTGGTGGTCCCAATGGAGTTGGATGGGTGAAGGAGTAGGTGGGAGGTGGATGTTAGAGCTATGTCATATAGACTCCCTTGAAAAGTTGAGTTTTAAGGGAGTTTTTAAATGTCTGAAAGCTGGGGAGAGTCTGATGCTACATGGTAGAGAACTCCAGAGTGAGGGGTCAGGACGGGAGAAGTCTTATAAGTAAGAGGAAGTAATAGGAAAGGAGAAAATGCAGATGTCGTGGGCAGAATGTTGGTGGCGTTTAGAGATATATTTGAGGATGAGGACTGAGATGTAAGGGGGGAATCATTGTTGAGAGCTTTGTAAGTCAGAGCTAGGTTTTTAAATTAGATTTTAGAGGATATGGGAAGCCAGTGTAGGAATTTGCGTAGTGGAGCAGTAGAAGTGGAGCGGTGAGAGGTAGCAGAGTCTGGCAGCAGCGTTTTGAAGGAATCGGAGGAGTTGTGATAGGCGGACAAGGGAATGCCAACTAACAGAAGGTAGGCAGTAGTCAAGGCGGGAAAAGATGAGTTGGTGATGATTTTAGTTGCATCACTAGTGAGAAGAGGGCATCTTGGCAACATTTCGGAGGTGGAGACGGCAGGACTTTGTGAGGGACTGAATGTGAGGAGTGAAGGAGAGATCAGAGAGTCAAAGATGACCCCTAGACAGCAGGCTTGAAGTGTTGATGAGATATTAGTTCGCCAAGAAAAAAGGTATAGAGTAAGAAGAGCAGAGGGCCAAGAATAGAGCCTTGTGGGACCCCAACAGAGAGAGGAAGACACCAGAAAAGGAAACACTGAGGTAGCTGTTGGATAGGTACTGTAGGATGTGAACAAGGAGGCTGTGTCACTGAGACCAATGGACTGGAGTGTTCAGGAGAAGGGGGTGATCAACAGTGCCAAAGACAGCAGAGAGATCCAGTAGAATTAGCAAGACGGTCATGGGCCACTTTTGGTAGTGCTATCTCAGTGGAGTATAGAGGATGGAAACCAGATTGCAAAGCCAAGAAGGAGGAGAGAAACTGAGTCAGGCAGATGTTTACAAGCCTCAAGCAGCTTGAAGGAAAAGGGGAGAATAGATAAAGGTCAGTAGCTGGAGCGGAAGACAGAGTCAAGAGAGTGTTTCTGTAAAATGGCCATGATGATTGCATGTTTGAAACAAGATGGGAATGTGCCAGAGGTGAGAGAGGTTAAAAAGGGTTGGGCTTAGTGTGCCAGAGAAGGAGCAGAGGAGGGAATGTGATCAAGGGGGCAGGTTGCAGGGCGTGATGAGAAAAGCATGGAGACCTCGTATTCAATCACAGGGAAAAATTAGCAGTGTGTGGATTTAAGTGTGCTAGGGCAGGGGTGTGCATACAGGGGGGCGTGAGATATTCGGGGGGGGGGGGGGGGGAGATCGGAGGACCGTCACTTCCCCGAAGGCATTTCAATTAAATGCTGGGGAACTGCACAAGGCCTCTGTAACTTCCCTTACCTTTGTGTCGCTGCGGGTCACGTGACGTCGCATTGCTATGGCAACATCACGTCACATGACGCCGGAGTAGTTCCGGTGGGGGGGGGGGGGGGGGCGGGTAGGCAGGGGGGCGCAGGGGGAATAGTTTGCGCATCCCTGTGTTAGGGGATGTAGGTTGTGCGCGTGGAGCTTGACATGGAGATGTCATGTCTGTGAAGTACGTAGGTGGCGTGGTCTCCAGCCATGAAGATAGAAGGGGGTGCATGTGTGGTTGAGCGGAAAAGGGTGGTGAATAACATTGAAAGTTATGGGACAGAGTTTGTATGAGTGACGAAAAATGAGTTTGCTTGGAAAGGGAGAGGGCAGGGTTATAGGAGAAAAGTATGAATTTATAGTGGCTGAAGTCTGCTTTAGAGCGGCATTTCCTCCAGCAACGTTCCGCAGTGCAAACGCACTTTTGGAGTGTGCCATGGTTTTGGGTTGGATTGTCGGGGGCGACGTGTGGTGCAAGAAGCAATCTTGTCTAAGGCAGATAAGTGTCTACTGTTGAGAGAAATGATAAAGAGAGCGAGTGCACACCGGTAATTATCTCAGTAGCTGGGGTGCCTCCAGAGCTGAAAATAAAGCAGTTCAGCTCTGGAGGACCCCGTGGTTGCAGTTTTGAAAAGATAGGTGTTTAACCATTCAGTAGCTGCTAATGAAAGCAGCGTGTATTATATATCCGATGGTATTTCTGCGATTCAGAATTAGCCTTTTGTGTTCTAATTTGAATAGATATTAAACATACCTTAAATTACAAAACAGATGTCGAAAATGAAAAAAAGATGGTGTTAAATGTACAACAATACATACCCTGGAATATACATACTGTAATACTCATGCTTAGAACCAGAACAAGTGCTGTACTGATCAGAGATTGTAAAAAAAAAAAAAAAACAATTGTTCACAAAAGTGGTCATTTTTCAGTGACCCCACATATACTATTCTGCATTAATATTTCTCCAACAATAAAACTATAAGTGGATTGCAAAAAAATAAAAAAAAATAGTGATGACTTAAAAATAATATATTTACTGTATGGCTTTATATATATTTTTATTCAAGGCAGACAGGCCCCATTAATCACCTATGTGCCAGATGAACCAGCAAGTCATGGGTTAAATAAACTTTTGGCCCCTGTTCAGCTTGACATATATTAATTGCTTGCTGGACTCTCTGGGTTTGAAGAGATTATACAGATATTTGATTAAAATCAGGCAAAAAAATAATTAAACATTGTTTAATTATCTTCTTGTTATTGATATTGTTTCAGTTTATGATGGACATTTAAAACGGCAAAAAATGGGCAACTTTTACACTGTTTTATGGGTACCTTGACTGCATCTTTGTCTCTTCTGCAGCTCCACCTTTTCCCGAAAACCCTTTCAAAATAGGACCCAACCAATACGCACAGGCTACCAACCGGGTGTTAAAAATAGCAATAAACCATATTCAGCCCAAACCACAAGGCTGTCAGGTGATGCATGGAGAGCTGTAACTTGAACAATACACTGTCCATGCTGTGCAATCCTATCCAGATGAGAAAAGCCACCCTGAGAGAATCTGTTGCCCGTGGCAAAGTCTGTGCTTTTGCACCAAGATCCATTTAATCTGCTCTGAATCCTGAGAGGCTGCAAACAGTCCTTCTCTTCTTTGACACAATGGTGTTTCGTCTCTTCTATTATACAAACTGCGGACACCCAAATATTGTGCTCAATAACGTAGACGAAAAGTCTGTGACGAGTGTGCGCCAGCTGAGTTTATCGTTCAGTTTTAAAATGCATCTCATATGGCATCCGTCACCTGACTATGGTCTCTTGGCAACTGTGACCATGTACCTCCTCCACCAAATAGTGTCAGACTGAACAACATGAAGGGGCCTGGGGAGGTTGCAAAAGGAAGATGCCTTTTCTGTAACTCTGTCCCCCAGGCTTATTCCCCCCTCCTCAGTGACATTCTTGGCAGCGTCAGGATGCCTGTGTTCAGCTGAGAAGCAGGGCCAGGCAAATGGAAAAGCAGGCACTAATAGCCATCATGTGACACGGAGCTGTCAGTGCTTGCCACCTGGGTCTGCAACAGAACTGCCAACCAATCCCAGGAACGCTTTCTCTTCAATTCACAGCCCTTGGCGTTTTCAGTTAAACATTTGAGGAGGCAGCTGTGAGCATATAGCTACTAATCCCTATAATGCTGGAGACAGCAAAGCATAGAATGAATATATATATATATATATATATATATATATATATATATATATATATGCTGCTGATTTCTTCAAAAACAACAAAAAGGCTATTCTTGAGTGAGTTGAAGGATCTATACAGTAGTTCCTTCAATCCAGACCTGGCTGCACAAGCTGTTTAATGAAGCAAAGTTGTACAGTATAGGGATCTAAAAAGTGACATGCAGGGTGTGCTCATTTATATGTCCACACCTATAATATCACCAATATATACGCTGTATGAGGGTTAAGAGACTAGAATAGATTTCTATATTCAGGTACAGTATACAGGTGTAAGTACTATATTAGCCCGTACTGACTGCAAAATGTATAGTATATTAAGTAATATTGTAGAGGTGCAGATTTAGGTTTTGCACCGTAATTAAACACATTTCAAATGGCGTAAGAGATCATCTGGCTATTGCTTTTAAATGATCACAATACACATATACATTGCAAAGTGGAGCTCAAGAACACCCACTTTAAAAGTTAATATGAAGTGTGCCATGTATTGTCTTCTTTTCAATTCATTTCTAACATCTTATTTTCAATGTGCTTCAAAAAAGCTTGCATTCACGATCAACTCTTTTCTGTCAGAAGGGCCTGCACCACACTACATTTGGTTCTATTGTCCACCACATCATCTTCAAATGCTAAATATACAAGATAATAAAAGGTGCACATGGCCCAGATTGCCAACCCAGTTTGAATGCAAGAGGCGAACCTCCTCTTTTCAGGCACATTGTTGCTACAACTCTCAAAAAGCCACAGAATGATAAATCCTCAACACAGGCAAAAACCCTGACTTGCAGGGGAAATCACAAGGGCCACTATCGTGCCGGCTCTTGTGACGTTCATTGAAGCTCATAAGGGGACTGAAAAAGGTTACAGGGGAAGGGGGGGGGGGGGGGAGGGGAGAGGGGAACGGAAGACAAAATGGCCATTGCCTTGGAGCAGATGCAGATAATTCTACTGCAAGTAGCCCACCTCTTCCAACTGGGGTTCCCATTTTAAAAATGTGCCAACCTTTCACAACATTCTTTATAATCTCTACATGTGCTTGTAAAATTCTCTACTGTAAAAATAGCCACATAAGTCTAAAACGGAGACTACAAATACACACACCATGTTCCGCCCACGGTATGGCAATATTTAGCGAAATTGCTAAATCTAAGACTAATTTAGCAAAATGACAAACCATTGGAGGCTTGGCGAAATCAAATTTAATTAAAAAAACAAAACACGTACAATGTCACTAATGCATTTTGCAGTTTCGAACATCTCTGTTCCCAGTTTCTTGGCGGCTATTTGTATCCCTGGTTTTTGGGCTACGTCCAAAAGCCCGAACCACAAAAGCAAGTCTGGCTGGGAAGATAATAGAGATAACATTGCACCTCTAAAAATATACGGTTGACGAGAAAAAACAGGACACAAACCCGGTTTAATTTGGGAGTCCCTTTACTTTAACCCAGGCTGTGCTTAAAAAAGCTGTACAATACGGCAAGCATTAACATATACAGCCCCATGTTAAAAAGAGTAACACATTGTGCTCATTGGCATGTCATTACCCAGAATCCCTGGCTGCAGTGGAAGCGCTGTTTGCTAAGCGATAATGGAGAAAGACAGAGTTGCAGACCTGTTTGAGACATGCAAATGCACCACAAGTGGTATTTTTATTAATGGAGTCCCTTTACAATGCACAGCTTAGTTGGATCTTTCTTTGGATGCAAATCCCCAAGACATAAAAAACGAAACAGTATGTCTTTCCTATAAAAGGCAAAGCTTCCTTGTGTGAAAAATAACTGACAAAAACACAAGAGTACAGGCTTTCATTGTGTGTGCAACGACAAATGCTGGGCACCTGTAAACACAGGTCTGTCACTGTATTATTTCCTGTAGTAGTTTCTTTCTTTGTAGTACAAAGGTCATGCGAGAGCGGTGAGGTATAATACATAGATCTGTCTCTGATCATTGGTGTGTATTACCCCACTAATGTAAATACTCTGTTACTATTATGGAAGAGAATAGCAGCCAGGGAAATAGAAGCAGGAAAGAAAACTATATATTGTAAACAAATTATTAACGCAATTGATTTCCTTAGAAATAATTTAAATAACATGGATATCAATAAATGAATTGTTCTCAACAAATACAGGTCACTTTCAGTGTTATGCATGGAAATGACTACTGTATTGCACATTAAGGGCTTTTACAGCTAGTTCAGCCGATCAGGCCGTTTGTGGCCGAAAGTCACAATTGTAATCAAGAACATTTAATTGGGAAACAGCTGCTTTGGAGGATATAGTATAAACCGCAAATTGTTTTTAACTTTTGTCTTTTCTTTAAGCTTCGAACTGTAGGGTCCCACGAGCTAAACAGAGATATTTTTTACTTCAGATAAATGATTGTGGTTATTTAAAATATACACTTCACTTCCTTATATGATGGTGATGCAAATATTTTGTCTTCAGTGACTTGTAAAAATGTCAACTGTGAATGTTATTAGAAATGCAGTCGTATGGAGATGATTTTAAAAGCACAATAAAAAGACCGACACAATCCCTGCAAGGCTCTGAGCCCAACACCCACAGCATATATATATTTGTGTCAGAAGGAATGCTATTGGGTGTGACCAAATGCACTGTAGACAACAAAAAGCCCAAATGCAACATCCAAATGACAAAGTCTATACTGTACTGTAGTTAAATACTTATCCATTTGTCTTCTCATAAGTATGGGTCATTTAGTTAAACGCCAAGGCGTTATACAGTAAGTCTGCAGCCCAACATCAACTAACATATACAGCTCAACCCCATTATAACGCGATCCGTTACAACGCGAATCTGCTTATAACGCGATGCAAGCGTGGCTCCCAATTTTTGTATTTATGAATACTTTACAACACTATTATTGGTGTCTTAAATACTTTATTGTACAATGCATACAATTGTACATTATTTCTAACGCGATCCGCTTATAGGGCGATGTGATTCTTTGGACCCCAAGCACAGCGTTATAAGGGGGTTGAGCTGTTTATATACACATATACATATATATATCAAAAGGAGTGCTATTTTCACAGTTAGTGTTAGGACCTGTAGAGTGGTCATGCCGTGATATGGCTGCAGGCTTAGAATGCTTTGGCCAGAGAGTTCAACTAAATAACCCATACTTATGAGAAGACAAACAGATCAGTATTTAACAATATACTTTGTACTTTGGCTGTTGCATTAGGGCTTTTTGTTTTTTTGTTGTACGCATTAAAAGACCCCATGAAAGAGGTTAAAAAATTAAAAATAAATAAGTTGTGGCACTCCAAACAGGAGTGAATCAAAATACACCCAACACCAAGTCCGAAGCACTACTCTAAAAAAGGACCGAACAAGGATTAATATTAACAATATGCTGTATTCAACTGCCACTGAGACAACTCTATACAAACCTCAATACAGTATACATTGACCTAAATCAATGTTCAATACATAGTGTGCATGTGTTCCCAGTCTATTATTTACCACAGGGAATTTACAATCTAATTTTTTGCCATAGTTCACACAGATCTGACACTAGAATCAAAATCTTTAAAGGCAGTGACATTGCCGTTAAACATTTCCTAATAAAAACACATGACAAAAGGAAGGTTTTACACAGTATTCGATCACTTCATAGTTTGCCAAGTTGCACTTTACACACGTATCTTGCAGAGTTCTTCCAAGGCGGCGGCAACCCGAGCTGCACATTTATTACATTACCTGAACCCAGGGGTATCCCCCAGAATTGTTCCAGGAACTCACCGTTTCCTCAGATATCCTCTGTTGTATCCCCACAATATGGCCACCAGGGTCAGCGTTACTCCGGCAGCCAATAAAAAGCCTCAACATCACTAGGGGATAACGTTGCCACTTTCTAATGGTGAGCCCAGAAGCCATATTGATTTTTTTTTTAACCACCACATAAAAATAATATTTGGAACTAGGGGGGTCTTTAAAGATCAGAGTGGCATGATATAAATTTAAACAGCCCGCTGCTGTAATAAACTAAGGATAAGATTTGTTAAAATTTGAGGGGATTTCTTTAATAATAATAAAAAAAATGTATAAACAACTTGTGTATATACTGTAATGGCTGATAAGAAATGGTGCCTTCTTATTGCTGCTTGCTTTCTGTCCAGTTTCTAGTTAAAACACGCTATAAATGAGACAGGAGGTTGCAAACAAACATTCATAACACCAGCTGGTACGAAAAGACAATAGAGCATTTTCATGTCACACTGAGACAACTATTTAGCTGTGCTTTAATTTGCTTCAGAGCACTCAATGGCCTTTCACTGCAGCAACTAACAAGCTCACATGTCCTTTGTATGCTGCAAGCATTTCAAAGATGTCCGCCTTCCTAATCAAGTTAATGTAACTAAAGGTTGCCTTGGTGATGCATCTTAATAGTGTCTTAGAGACCTACAGATGTAGCCACGTTATTGTAACCTGCGGTGCGCTGCAGTGGGATTTACAAAATGAACCAGCGGGAGAAGAGTCTTTGTTTTGAATCAACAACGCACAAGAAGGCGGCAGGCTAACACGTCATTTCACCGCCGGGAGCGCTCCTCGGGTTGGATAAACATTGGCTACATCTGTATTGGGGTTATGCATTGAGTGCGAAGATGCTAATCAGGGCACAATCCCTATAACTTCAATAAGATTATGTGTGATAGCCCCCTGATCTGCACTCACACTTCAGTGAATAACCCCCCATAATTTCTGTCATCGGTTCCCAACCCAAGGCTATCTGCCCTCCTAGGGTGCTTCAGATTTACCTAAATAGGTGGGACACGTATTAACAAAAAAAAATATATAAACAAAATTATTTGCAAGCATATTTAAAAAACAAAAAACAAAACATTCAAATTAAAGGATTACATTTTAAGTATTTACAAGACTATTACGGGAAGAGATCAATGACTTTTTTTTAATGATCTGTTTACAAACATGTTAGAAAAGCCACTAACTCGAATAATGGGTTTGTTTTACCCTTTAGGCCCGGGCCATAGAGGGATGAGGAGTTCCGAGCCGCGCTGACGCTGAGGCTCGCCTGCTGAAATCTGCGCGATTTCATGCCCATGCAGGCGAGCCAGCGGGCGCGATCGGAGGCGGGGGGGAGACTGAGGGAGGCGGGGCAGTGACGTCGCTGGGCCAATCGCCCGCGACGCACTGACGTCGACGTCACGGCGCCGACGTCACGGCGCCGTGACGTTGACGCAGCTCCGCGCTGATTGGATGTTTTCAGCCGACAGCGCGCTGAAAAACAGCTTGACGCTAGGCTGAAAACTCCAGCGCCTCCGCACGCCTGCAGACGCTCGCGTGAGCCCCCTCTAAAGGCATCCTCATTGAGGATGCAGGGGCTCAGCGCGGAGCGCCCGCACGGCTCAGCACGGCCTGTCCTTCTATGGACTCGGCCTTAGGTGGCCCATGATGTAGCCGCTACGTCATGTGGTCTGGCACTCCAGGGGCACCATACATTATAGTGGCTACGTCATGCCTGCATAGTGCTCGTTTTCTAGGGGAGAGAGTCCTGCGTTCCTATGGAGGGTAGGATGCAATCTGTACTGTAGGGAAATGGAAAAATAATGATGAATCATCTTCCATTTTGGGGTTAAGAGACGCAGAGTCAAATGACCTAGTGCGGGCGGCCCTTCTGGCACCCAAAGGGTAAAAGCAATAATTCACGCTGCTCATGACTATTTCATTTTTATACACGTCAACGAGGGGAGGTCCTTCAGAGCCGATTCATGGTCCTCCCATGTTCGGGGAACCTTATGGTTACAGAGTGATGAATACCTTTATTCACCAGACAAGCATACTTTCCCGTGGACACAAAAAGACAGCGGGGTCAGGGGTCGCTTCCGCAGCACACAGGAAGCTACAACCAGGAGTCTTGGCTTTTTTGTATGTCAAAACAAGCACAAATAAACCCTAAATAGGTTAAAGTGAACTGTGAAAAAATAAAAATCCTTTTCAAATGGGGATTGCTGCCTTAAATTTGCACAGCCATATTTCTACGATACTTTGTTAAAAAGAAAGAAGTTTCTGTCAAAGTTAACTTTTTACATCCATTATTTACTATCCTCATGTGTTCCCTGTCTAAAAGTTATAATTACAATGTTTTACAATGTTTGAACTTTTCAATATAAAATAATTATTTACAGAGCAACATAATATTTCAAATAAAATACTCCATTGTTGCTTTTGGATCTTATAATGGGGATGCAAGGGGCCACTGGTGGATGTCTGAGGCTCTGATAAGGTTAACATGTATTGCTGCTTATCCATGGTTTATGGATACATTACTTATTGCATATTGTAGTGGTTTACACCATTTACGACATGTGGAGTCCTTTAAGAATGCATTGTTTCACAATAATGTGTTCCTTGTCCCGTGAGAAGATTGCATGTTTTTTTAAGTAGAAACAGCCAGGCGTCTAGAGGGAAGTCCAAACCAAAGAATCCCAGGGCCCATACATTGGTCTTAGCCCAGTAAGTGGCCACAAGCTGGCATCCCCAACCCATATGCAGGAATGTGGCCTGTTCCTCGCATCCCTTTGGGCATGTTGATGGATATCCTGGGATGAACTTGGCAAGCCTCATGGGGGTCAAATACCACCTCATCAGAATCTTGTTAGCATTTTCTCTAATAGTGACACACATGGAGGATCTAGCCTCCGCCAGGAAAATATCATCCCAGTCCTCCAAGTCTAATTCCTCCCTCAGGTTTTTTTCCCATTGGGACATATATTTCCGTTTTTGAAGTGTATGGAGAGGGGGGTTCACAAAGCAACCATGAAGGTTTGATATAAGACCTGACGTGTCTGTCCCCCAGGCAGAGAGTCTCAAATTTGGTTAGAGAATCAAGGGGCTGAATTTTATTGTAAAAGGCCATCAGTTGAAGATACTGAAAGAACAGGTTATTTGGGATACCTTTTTCTTTGTTAAAATATTCAAAAGGCTTGGGAGACCCTTCTGGACCCACCTCTCTTAATCTCGCAACACCTGTTACTCTCCAGCTATCAAACCTGATACGACCCAGTTCTCGACCAAAATCATGCCATCTTCTCACGAGAACAAATTATTGTGGCATAGGTCCATAGCCGCTAGACGTGAACTGGCGGCAGTTTGGAAGCAGTCAATAATCCCATCAATCTCCAAAATCAAAAATAAAGTTTGGCAAGTCTGCTGCATGGAGAAGTTAGTCTGTCTCAATAATGGCACCTGCTCAGAGTTCCAGAAGGTCTGGTTGCCTTGGATACTGGGTACGGGCCACCAGGAATAGATTCCCTCTCAAATCTGCTGTAAAATGGAGGTCCGGGCAGCAATACCCTTCTATCACTCCTTCCAAAAAAAGCATGGGTCAAATAGGCCCTCTATCTCTAGGCCCTGAGGGGTACCCCTCCCACCTACCCGGTATAGAATTGGGAAGGGTAGAGACTTGTTATCTAAATCCATGGATGTTACAGACTGTATTCTGCTCTTCCTCAGTTACGTGAATATTTGTGATGAAGTATCTTTTTGTCGTGCATCTTTAGCTATGCTGAAAATCACACAGGCTAAATCCTGTCTAGGACATTTTGGTGCGATCAATTTATGGTTGCCAAGTGTCCGGTTTTTAACAGGACTGCCCGGTATTTTGCCCCTGCGTCCAGTATAAAATGAAATCTGGGGGAGAGCTGGGCATGGCGGCAACTGCTCTGACCAGCCGCCGCCACCCACCGCATCCACTGTGCCCCCCCACCACAGCCACCCCTCCACCTCCGCAGCCACCAGCCCCCCCCCCCGCTGCTACCGTGCCTGACCTGACACCATCCCCAAGGTAAGTCTGATTTTTATATGTATTGGGTGGTGGGGGTATTTTTTATATGTATTCAGGGGCTGTGGGGGTATTTGTTATATGTATTCAGGGGCGTGGGGGTATTTGTTATATGTATTCGGGAGGCGGGGGGTATGTATTATATTATATGTATTCGGGGTGCGTCGCATCTTTTACCATTGTGTCCAGTATTTTTGGACAAGCCACCTGGCAACCCTAGTGGTCATCCCGCCGTGGCCGATCAGCCGCAAGCTGTTCCACCGTAAAGATAAGTCCCTAACCTTAGCCCTTTACCACTAATCAGACTCCTTACCCTAACCGTTGACCACTTACCCTAAAACCTTGATGTGTGTATGAGAGAAGGTGTGTGTGTGTGTGTGTGTGTATGTGTTTCTGTGTGTGTGTGTGTGTATGTATATACACACACACACACACACACACACACACACACACACACGCAGCAGTGAGTGTTGGATGAATCCACGTGACATTCTGACTATAACTGTATGTCTGTAGTATCATACTTTAAAGCTTGTTATACTGTCTGGATTAAATTTGCAGCATAAAATGTCAACTGCTATTACTGTTGGCAAAATAACCCGCTTTGGCTCATTGTCCATATGACAGACGCACACTTGTCACTGGATCACATTGAATGCATCTGCCAAAAAACTGTTTGAAAAGCCATCTGTAGCAGGAGGTCTGTGGAAAGAGGTAGAAATATTTTGTAGATGAAGAAACGTTTTGCTCGCCTCATGGATAAATTACTTTAACAGGAATAAAACCAAAGCTGTAAAGGTATTTGAAGCTTAAATCCTTTGGAAGTTGGGATCACGTTAATTTAACAAAATAAAATGTACACAGACACCTTAGATACAGATGAATGAACAGTATTTTATTGGGTCAAGGTACAACATCTACATTACCCGTGAATTGGGAGTTACTCAAATCCAGTGCTTCTTGTGCCTTTGGATGTTATTCTGTTTTCACACTTTGGCATTACCATGCCCAATTCTATATTCTCTTTTCAGTGCGGTTGGCCACTGAATATTGAATCAGGCACTTCAAGTATACATTGCATATTCCCTCCCGGTGAGTGCAATAAAAAATTATAATATCCACTTAACTGTAGTGCCCACGGTTATTCTAACACAAACCAGTGGCAATCGCCAAAAAGACCCAGGTACATTCTGAATACATGCCTTAAACTTGCCTTAAACTAGACCCAGCATTTCTGCATTGATTAATGGCCCATCAGATTAACAGCGGGGGTCCCTGGCAGTCCCATTCAAACTGAATGGGACTGCCAGGGACCCCTGCTGTGTTAATCCTATGGGTCATTAGTCAATGCAGAAATGCCTTAAACGTGCCTTAAACTAGCCAGGTTACACCCAGCACATACCCAGAATGTAACCGGGCTAGTTTAAGGTAAGCTTCAGAATACTCGTTGTCTCGTCCGTATTTTTCATTTGTTCCAAAAATACGTAACAGCTTGCCAGCTGTTTTAAGCCAGAGACCAGTTGTAACCATGGACATCAACGCAAGTGATCATTTATTTACAGTGTTGGTTAAAAAAATCCTCACAAATGGGGATTTTTTTTTAACCAACACTGTAAATAAATGATCACTTGCGTCGATGGCTTTATAATAAAACTTTATTATAGCTTCAATCAAACTAAGAACAATGCAGCTAATAACAACAGCTTTATTATAAAGTTTTCTTCCTGGTAATTATACAGGTCTTAGATTGATAAGTGTTGGACAACACACACACACACACACACCACAACACCACACACACACACACACACCAACCACACCACACACACCACACACACCACACACACACACACCCCACACACACACACAGTATCTGTGTAATTGGAAGTAGCATTGGGCTCTGTCTTAACTATATATTAACTATATACTATATATTAACTATATATTGCCATGCCCAGTTGCACTCCGTTTTGACACTCATATGCAAATATATATATTGTGGTTACTTTGGGGGTATATAAATTAGGAGCTTACTGGTTTTCTCTGTTTTGCAATCTTGTCCAGCTGGTCACAGCTGATTAAGGGAGGGTGGCTCCTCCTTCCCAGGTTCCAAGCTCATCCCCATCCCACTATGCTTCCAAATGGTTAAGGATCATTAATTTTCCACACACGCAGGTCCATGCATGCAGTTTGATTGTGACAAATCTAATTCAGAGTGCTTTTCCTGGTATTATACAGGTAAATAAGAGCTTCAATCAAACTAAGAACTATGCAACTACTGTTTTGTATTGTTTGTGTGGGTGCAGCCTTTTCTGGGGTACTCCCGGGGTACCAAGAACTGCAGGCAGGTTCGGTGAGTATAAAGGAATCTTTATTTACGAGTGCACAAGGAGATGACACATCAACAAGCTGTTTCAGTGTGATCTGAGGTGGGGTCATCCCAGTCTCAGTATTTATACATTACATATAACCCTTATCTTATATGCATATATTATCCCTTCACCCAATCCACAAGCTCCACATTGCACATTGCAGCCATCCCATAATACTTGTTTCTCCCAAATTCCTAGGGAGTACATGATTTACCTGGGATAATCGCAGAGCAAACCTTGCCCAATCACACATTCCATTTTGTACACAGAATGACCAATAAACACTTATCAGACATGCACACATACAATAGAGGAGACAAGATGAAAGACCAGTAACCCCAGCACTTTTATCTTCTCGATAGCCCTCCTGTCAATAATTCTTTCACATTTGTATTTGCGCATCGTTATATTTATTTTTAATGGTCATTAGTGGGAGTGTTATGTAGATCTTTAGTGTCATGTCTCATAACCCAAGTCCCTAACATTCTTCTTTCTAAGTTACAGGGTCATGTACTTTTGCATTACTATGGGCTTTGAGCGTGATGTTTGGTTCATTCCACCCCTGTGATCAGCCTCACATCTACCAGCGGACACGCATCATGAGAACCTGACGGGCTCTTACCTGATTGGCAGTTTACACCATCTGACTCATGACGTCATCACAGGCGCACCGCTATATAATCTCCAGTCGCATTGGTGACGACACTCCTGGAAGAAGCCCTTAGTGGCGAAACGGCTGTCGGAGTTGCATGACGGAGACAGTTTTAGAGCTGCATTTTCTTCCACGTCTCTCACACAGCTTCTTGAGGACTACTCAGATGGCAATTTAGCTGTCGCTATTCATTGAATGGAATCCTGAGGTTTTTCGAGCCGAGATGCAGCATACCATATGGTGATATAATTTTGATCTAATTTGTTCCATATTGACTGCCTTCACCTTTTGCTGCTCCATTACGTGTCATTTACCTATATCCTTGGGAGTAGGATTCCTTCCACACATGTAGTTACCACCTTGCTCTTACGCTGGACCATTATATATAAATATATATATATATATTTATATATATATATACACGTGTGTGTGTGTGTGTGTGTGTGTGTTTGTGTGTGTGTGGTGTGTAGTTTTTTGCAGCACATGGATGGTCATTTATTCAGCTGTGTGTTATGACTTACTGTTTTCATTATTTTCCCTGGTTTGGCTCTGTTCACCTTCTGACTTGAATTTCTCCACACCACGCATTTGTGGAGTGTAGGCATTACTGTTCACCTTACTCCATGTGTGGAGTCATTGCCATTAGGTTGTATATTACCATCCCAGGTTTGTTCATGTATGTGTGCTCTCATTTGGAGCTTCCTTATGTTTAGTTTGCTTATCATTTAGACTCCTGAGTGCGACATTTATTTGGCATTTATCGCACTTTCTTACCTTTTTCCCCCCTTTTTCCTGTGGTTCTCTTAGAGGACCGGCCGGTCATGATTCCAGGTGGGATCTTGTGATTTCCACCAGGAGTATTAGGATCCCTCTCCCCTCATTTTCAACTTATTGAGGTCTTCACAGGCATTAGGGTGGTCACACACTTCATGATGTATATATTAGCTCTTTACTGTGTTTTTCTGTCTGCTTTGTGTTTTTAATTGTATGTTATTTTTTCACCTTGTTTTGGTTCATGCTCATTAAACCTTTTTGCTACTACTTATGTTTATGATCAGAGTGCTTGTTTCTGGTGTGTGTGTGTGTGTGTGTGTGTGTGTGTGTGTGTGTGTGTGTGTGTATATATATATACATATATATATATACTCAAAAACCCGCTTGCTACAGGTGTCTGTTGGTGCAAGTACCTGTTGGTGTCCAGGAGATGCTGAGGGTCCGCGATGATGTGGGGACAGCAGGACAGGCTTTTCCTTTTGACGCTTCCGTTCATACTCCTTGGTGCGAGCACCTCCATTCACAGCAGGCTCCAGCTTGGCTGGAGACAGTCCCCACTGTGGAACCTGTCTTCCATATCCCCCTGATGGACTGTAGACTCAGGCAAGGGGTATATAAAACAGAACTTCTTTATTGCATCTATTACAGACTGTATGGTATTACAGCGGATACAGTTCTCTTTACACAGGTTTCAACCCTGTAGATAGTATCTAGGCCAGTTCTGAGGCTTGAGGCCTGGCAAGCTGCCATGTACTCCTCCTCAGCCCCCAAATAGGGCTGGGGGCAACGTCTCAATCCCAAGAGGGAGAGATCCAGACTGACTAACTTTGGAGCTGCCTCTTGCTTAGTGCAGAAGAGGAAGGCACCATGTCTGCACCCAGGATTGGGTAAGCACAGGCCAAGTCCAACCTCCACTCCTGCCACTCAAGGAAGCTGCATGAGGAGGGGTAACCCCAAGATGGGGCCTGACACAGCCTGCAGCTACCAGGACTTACATGACAGGGGGGGCAGAAGGATAGCCAGAACTAACCAAGGATATATATATATATATATACAGTATATACACATATATACAGTGTTCGACAAACCTATACATTTGCTCGCCCCGCGCGAGTGGATTTAACCCCCGGGGGAGTAAATATTGGCCCAAGCAGCACACATTTGTTACTAGGTGGCGAGTAGATTTTTTTTTTTGTGTGGCGAGTAGATTTTTTGGTGATTTGTCAACCACTGCATATATATATACAGTGTTCGACAAATCACCCAAAAATCTACTCGCCCAACCAAAAAATCTACTCGCCACCTAGAACCGCCACCAACCACCCCGCCCCTAGTCCCGCCCCCGCCCCTAGTCCCGCCCCCAACCCCGCTTTAAATAAAATATATAAAATAAAATACATTTAATAAATTCCTAGTCGAACACATTCATTTTTGACATAAATGTATTTATTGTATTACATTATACTACAATTAGGCCTTGTTACGTGTGTGTGAGTAAATTTCAGATCTAGAAATAAAAGCCAGATGTGAATGACTAGTTTTCCTGAACCTCTAACCAGTGTCTGGACGCCCCCCGCTTCACAATATCTAAAGCAGCAATCCCGCCTGGGATCTTACCTGATCCGCAGTCCCTCAATGTCCAGTACCCTCATCCCGCAATGTTACACATTGGAGGGGATGTGTTCCCTACCTGTCTTCTGGGTTAGGGGGGGATTCCGATATCTTTTCCGTGTGAAGCTTGAGTCAGATACTGGAAGACAGCAGTATAGGTTATTTCGTGTGTAGTATAGTGGGCAAGTAAGATATATAGGGAAATAAGCGATCCAGAGTGTGGGGGGGTGTGGGGAGTAGTAGAGAAGAGTTGTGGGAGAGTGAATTAGGTTCGCAGATGAGTTAGAGCAAGGGCTACGTGTCTCAGACGTGCGATGGAGCATAGGGGGGTCCGGTTCTTGAGCTGTATTGAGAAGAGATCCGGCAAGTGGACAGATCGATAGTGTTTGGTGTTTGGGCGGGGGGCGTTGGGGAGAGAGAGAGAGAGATGAGGGGGGGGTGGAAGGAGCGGAGGCGGCCTGCGGTGAGGGGTGGCGCGGTCGAGGATTGCAGAGACTATGAGAGGCAGGGGAGTGGTATGAAGTCTACGCAGAACCATTTTTGACACGCAGAGCGTTGGGGGAGATGGAGACACGAGCATAGATGAGGAGGGGCGGGGAGTGCAACGAGAAGGAGAAGGACCTCCGAGAGAGGTCGGTGAGCTTTAGGCTGGGGCAATGTTTACGGGAGAAGTAGATACGATAATAGAGCAAGAATAGGCGGGGGGAAGTGAAAAAGATCGCCAGTGCAAGAGTTAGAGAGAGGTGAGGGAGCAACGAGAAGCGGACTACGAACTCCAGCCAAGGGTATAACGAACCGATGATGAGGGGGGGAGAGAGGAAGAGAGATGGAGAGATGAGAGTAGGGTGTGTGAGGGGGCTTCGGGATCCAGCAGGGAAGTGGTAGATGTATGGCAGCCGACGCAGGATCGAAGAGAGTGACGGGCGGCCGGCGACCGATGAGGCGAGAGAGGTGGGAGGGACCTTCTACCTATCTTGCCCTCTGGCCTTCCCCTAGAGACGACTCTAGCGGTGTAGGTCCGCTTGGAGGGGCTCTTGGAGAGTGGGAGTATGGGAGAGAGATGAGGGGGGGGACAAGAATGAGGTGGGGGACGTAGAGGGGATCGGATTTCGAGTAGGCGGGGGCGGAATATTCGATCGACGGGAGATGGGGGGGAGATCCGCCTTGGAGAGCGTTGAGAGAGGGCGATGATGATGTGGTATTGCTTTGCGTAGGGAGAAGAGACGAGACGCGGAGAAGGTGGGGGAGATGACTGAGAGAGACTGGGGGAGAGGGGGGTAGGAGAGATGAGGGAGGACTGGGAGAGTGGCGGGGAGATGGATAGAGCTGAGCGAGAGAGACTGGGAGAGTGGGGGGATGAGAGATGTAGAGGGGAGAGGCGGGGGGTAGAGAGGACGAGAGGGGAGAGGGGGGTGGACTGTTAGGGGGGTGGAGAGAGGAGAGACGGGAAGAGAGGTAAGACGAGAAGAGGGAGAGGGGGGGGGAGAGAGAGAGAGGAAGTGTGGGGGAGAGAGATGAGGAGGGGGGGGAGAGAGAGGCTCGAGTGGGGGAGAGAGTAGAGAGAGGGGGGGGGAGATGGGTAGAGAGAGAGGGGGGAGAGGTACGAGAGAAGTGGGGGGAGAGGAGAGGTAAGAGGTAGAGAGAGTGCGGGGGAGAGTTTAGAGAGGAGTGGGGGGAGAGTTAGAGAGAGTGGGGGGGAGAGTTTAGAGAAGGGGGGGAGAGTTAGAAGTGAGATGATCGACGGGTCTTCTTCGCAGGGGTCCGAACGCGTGGGGAGGGGAGCAGAGAGGAGAGGGCACGGCCTAGGCAATGGGGGGGGGGAGCGAGAGAGGGGAGGGGGCGGCAAGAGGAGAAAAGAGGGTGGGGGGCGGAGAGAAGACGAGGGGGGGGGTGGGAGAGAGAGAGGGCTGTGGGGAGGAGGAGGAGAGAGAGGGTTTGAAAGAGGAGAGCCGTTAGAGTGTCCCCGCGGGCGGAGGACAAAGAGGGACTGGGGAGAAGGAGACACAGAGGGGAGAAACGGGATGGGTGACACACAGAGGAGGGTGGGTGATACCAGAGAGGTGTGGGATAGGTACTAGGGGGGGCGGGGCGTGGGAAGAAGGAGGTATAGGAGGCGGTACAGGGGGCAGCCGTGAAGGAAGGGAGGGGCGGGAGGTCACGGTGCGTGCGGACTAGGACCAGGGGGGAGGTCCAGGGGGGGCGGTGTGGAGGAAGGGACAGGGGGGGGGGGGGGGATAGGAAGGGGGGGAGGTGGCGGAGGGCGCTGCGCATGGTGGGTGTGGGGGTGACTGACGGGGGGGGGGGACTGAAGGGGGGGGTGGTGACTGACTGGGGGGTGGTGACTGACTGGGGGGGGGTGACTGAATGGGGGGGGGGTGGTGACTGACTGGGGGGGTGGTGGATGACGGGGGTGGGTGGTACCTCTGGTGTCACACACATTACACATGCTCCATACACACATTACACTTGTCCCATACACATACACTTGTATACACTGTCCCATACACTCGACACACATACAATGCTCCCATACACATACACACGCACACATACACTTGCTCAAAAAACTTGCTCCCATACACTGCTCACACCACAAACACACGGGGGGGGTGGGGAAGAGAAAGGCCACAGACCAGCACCACCACCACGCTCCTCCCCCACCCCCCGCTCGTGGGGGGGGGGGGAGGGGACAGGCCGACCCCCCCCCCCATACCTCACGCGGGCATATTGGAAGCTTTGGGAGGCAGGGAGGGTGGGGGGGGAGGCAAGGGGCGGAGGTATCCCCCAGGGGAACAGTCAGCCCCGCAGTGGCCGCTACTACCCTGCTTCCCCTCGCCGGCATGTCTTCACAGTGCCGCGGCCAAGCAGCTTTGCAGGACTGCCTTCCCCAAGCCCGCAGGCGGCTAGAAGCTAGTGGCGGGGGAGGGGCGGTAGGTGGATTTGGTAGGGTATTGTGGGCAGTCACGTTGGGTAGGCAGAGTCCACCCCACCCCCTCACCCGAACGCAAACCGGCTGCAAGCAGTGGGACCTCCAGCCAGGGCCAGTCGATCGGTGGATCGAGGGGGAAGGGGACAGGAGCAGGGGAATGGAGGAGGGGAAGGGGACAGGAGGAGGAGAAGGGGACAGGAGGAGGGGAAGGGGACAGGAGGAGGGGAAAGGGACAGGAGACGGGGACAGGAGGAGGGGACAGGAGGAGGGGACAGGAGAGCTGCCGCGGTGGGGAGTAGGGAGCCATGTAGGGACCAGGGGGATCGCAGGGAAGGAGCAGAGGGGCCGCAGCATGGCGTGTACTTACTCTTGATGTCCGGGCAGAAAGAATGGCTGCTCGTTGGGGGCGGGCTCATATAGAGCCTGGCCGCGCGCCCACAAATCCTGGGAGCGCGCGCCAAACAGCAGTCAGGTAGGGAGTTTTTTTTTTTTTTTTTTTTTTTTAAGCGCGAGCAGGGAAATTTCAGCGCGAACGGGGGGGAAATTTAAAAAAAAACACGTGTGCTGCTTGGGCCAATGTTTACTCGCCTGGGGGTTAAATCCACCCGCCCCGGGCGAGTAAATGTATAGGATTGTCGAACACTGTATATATATATATATATACACACACACACACACACACACACACACACAATGTTTACAGTATGTAGAGTTTAGTATTTTGTTGGCGCAGGAAGAAGTGACTGGCCCAAGACTACAAGGAGCTGAAACTGGGATTCAAACCATGTTCACTTGCTCCTAAACCAGATATTTTAACACCAGGCCAGTCCATCACACTGTGGAGACTAATCGAAATAATCCCAAAATCCTGATTTCTAAGGCTGCGCATATATTGCCGGTGACAGCGATGCGACATCGCGTCAAAACAAATGCATTGTCGTAGTCGCGTGTGCTTATAGTAAGCACGACGCGACAGAGCGACAGCTTGATGGAAGTCATCTCAATTTGATTTTTCCAGCGACCGCAGCCTGACGTCACCGGCACTATAAGCGTAACCTAACACTGCAATGAATGCTCACTGTGTAATGTTATTGCAGTACATTTGTATGTTGCACAAGCTATGAGGCGGCCCACACTCATCCCAATAATTTGTCATTAATGTGTGAAGTGCTCCGTAGTCTGTCCGACATGTGACCTAAGTAAGACGTTGATTCATTCAGTCATGAGACACCAATTGTGCATCAGTAAATGAGGACACAAAGCACTTCACATCAAAGCAACTGGAAAGGACAGTTCTGCCAGTTTCTATATTAACCAGACAAACAGGACAGGGAAGTGAAAAATCCATTTAGGCTATTTGAATGTTTGGCATCTTCCTTACTATTCTAATGTGTGGAGCAAAACTTGATGTTTAAGTTTCATCTTCAACTCACTTTGACAAAAAGTTCTGTGGGTATGGGCTTCCCTTCTTCCAATATTTACGTTTAGGTCTAAACCTTGTACAATATCTGTATACATTTATGGTGTTAGGTACACTAATATGAATGGAATATGGATTTATAACATACAATTATTTTATTTCCTTATTTAAATAGGCATGAAGTGATGGATGCTTTAAAAAATATATATTTAGCTTTATTCAGGGGCGCTGAAACAGACTGCACCCTAGCATTACTCAGTCACTGTCAATGCCATGCGATGAATGTGTCACCCACTATTAAAGTGCCAACACGTTTTTATAACAGAGAGGCCATAACACACTGCCAGATGCTACCCTCCCAGCTAGTAACCTGGGCGGTGCATTGAGTTACACTCCTCTCTGGAAACATATGGGTTAAATATTAATGTGTAGATAGACGCCTTTAAAAACTAACACTTTTCACAGTTAATGTAAAAAAATTAAAATCTTGCTCAGAGACCATGACATGAATGATCCTATACATGAAAACATTTAACAGTTTAACATCGTTGAGTTTAAGATTTTTTGGTGTTTACAATTGAGGAGTGTTTCCAAAAGCAGAACTTTCCTATGTCATGAAAAACTATGATGATTTCCAGAAACTGAAGTTCCTCTAAAGGAGATCAAGATAGGGTTGAACGATCTCTATTTGTTGAGAGGTTATTTTAGTCGCGTGTTAGAAAAGACGCAACAGTGGGCAGTACAAAGTCACACTTCCTCCTTCATGTTTTTTTAGTGAAAAAACGTTGGCAACCCACTCAGGTCATTGTGGTTTCTAATGTGGTCCAAAAATAAGTGACAATGGTTCTTCCAGAGCTGTTAAGACCCAGTGGAACAAAACTTAAAGATCTGGGTAAATTCTGGGCATAATATATTCTTATGAAGAGTTCTATGTAGTAGCATAACATATTTTAACAAAAAGTCTACAGGCTGAAAATCTGGGGGGAAATAATATTTTTCTTATAGCACTGAATGTATGCAACCCTGTACATATAACTTGGCAGGCACGATTAGTGCCTCTGATGGAATGGACCGGTTCCACGAAATGCGAAGGGCACTGTGGGACTTCTGTTCCTTGATCCATAGACCTTTACCAGAGAGACTCTCCTGGACTGGAATGGTAAGTTTCGCTGTGGCCGTTTGGCCGCAACCAAAACTCTACAAATTTCGCTGCAGGGCAGCTCGCAGCGGGACACTTCGCAGCCATGCCCAGTCCGCCGCCCACCAAACAAGCCAAGCCTGGTCTGCCGCTCCGACAACTCCATGTTTAAATGTCCCCCTACGCAGCCTAGACAGGCCGCTCCGGCGCGCCATCTTTAAATGTCCCGCCTTTAAGGTACCAATTCAGCTGGGACACTGATAAATAGCTGTCAACCACTATCCTACTATGTTTAATTAAGACGGTAAAAAAAAACAAAAAAACCTGCTATAGCAGCCAGATAATTCTACAAGTCAACTGATGCTCGCAAAGAGACTGCTGTCCAATACGTAATACCTACTAAATGCGTAAGGATTGATAGTATTGTTCTTCCTGGTCAAATCCCCCTCTCCCCACCTCCAGCACAAGTATTCACAACACAAGTATGCACATGTTATACTGTCAAAATACTACTTAGGCCCACGTTGACTTAGCAGCGCTATTCCATACATTACAAGTTATATCAAACTTTATTGCCCCAACAACCCTTGCATGTCCCATGCTCATGTATACTGACTCTTCCTTACAATTAAGGGTGGTGACCTCAGACTGGCGACCTCAGACTGGCATTAATGCTTCATTTGATTCTATCTGCCGAGTCGCACTACCCTGGGCAGCAGGGATTTTCAGATGGACTTTTGCCAATCAAAGGCTCAAGGAGGTTTAGGAATGACCTTTAGGAATGTGGCGATGCGCTCCTTCGAATGGTAATGGAAAAAATGTCACTGTTACATCAGATTTAGCATGATATTTACTCAGAAGAAAAACAATGAAGAAGGCTCAGAAATGTTTTCAAACACAAAATATCTAAATTATAACAAAATGAGTTCAGTATAATATTCCCACTGAGGAATGTTTTACAGAATCCACAAACGGCTTCTTCATTTTAGGCATGAGTCAACACAGCTTAGTTTAAATGCTTTTTATTCTATTTTTTTTTGTAAATTTTTAAGAAAAACTAAAATTATATTTAAATTCCCCAACTCGTTTCATAGTCTCACCATCTGAAATTGAAGATATTCCAAAAAGTCTTATACCTCAAAACAACAAAATGATGTGATGATATAAGACACTTCCTCTCACAGCAAACAAATGGTTAAATCTTCCAACACTCCATTTTCTGAGAAATGTTATTGTGAGCCAATGGCAAAAGAGTAAAGTAAATGTCATTCATCACGAGTGTCTTTATGAGCTGGCTTTCATCTAGACTGTTAATCATTGAATTACCTTTGCAGGTAGGCAGAGTGACACATTGCAAAGCAGCTACATGTGGATTTGACACTGTTGGTACGGTAGGTTATCACAGGGGTGCGCAAATTTCCTGGGTTGCGCCCCCCTGCCTGCTCTCCCGCTGTGGCGCTTCGGGGTCATGTGAGGTCACGTGACCCACGCGTCATTTGACGCCGCCTCTCCATGGCAACGGGCGTCAAATGACACCACGGGGTCATGTAACATCACGTCACATGAGCCCCGCGACGTCATTTGACACCGCGTTGTCATGGAGTCCAGTGGACCACGGAAACCAGGTAAGTGAGCCCCGCGCCACCCCAAAAAAAGTCTCGCGCCCCCAAGTTTGCGCACCTCTGGGTTAGCAGAAGGTGTTAAGCATGTATGTGCTGCCTACTGTCCCTGTTTAATTAGTGCAGCTTTTCCACAAATTAAGGGCAGTGACATCTATTTATGAAGCCCATGCGTTTCACTTTATCTTTCATTTCACACAATACCAGAGAAGCTTAAATTCATATTATATGTTATATTGAGAAAAACGTTTACATTTTCAAGCACATCCCTAGAAGGCGCAAAAAAGATCCAATAGTTTAAATTAAACATAGGAGGAAACTGAACCCACAAGCTGGTTCATTGTAACCCAACAGTTTGTTATGCAATGCCCTGCTGGCCCCACTGGCAAAGAGAAAGTGTTGCATGAATACAAATTTATGCAACTGTTCTGGACACTTAGCGATGGCCTAAACTGAGACCGCAGCTTCATGAGTCACTACTGATACAAGAGAACGCTCTTCCCATGAGTGCTAAAGGCCATGTCTATACATATTGCTCTATATGAATGCACACATAAATCGCATACTACACAGGGGGAGGGATAGGTTTCAGTCACAGATAACATGCCAAGATGCACTGTTTTTAAGTAAAACCCTTTGCTTGCTTTATTTAATGTAACATCGCCGGAAGAAGAGATCAGTGTATCTCGAAAGCTCGCACAAATAAAATCATTTTGTTAGCCACAGAACGGTATCATCTATTCCTTTTTGATTATTAAAGCTTAGCTAACACGGTACAGATACTGCTACATATCTATCTATATTTTTTTTTACACATTTGAATAGAAAAAAATAGTAGCTTTAACTAACCCCCTTATCTTCACAGTGGAAGAGGCCTGGAGAGTATTTTACTATTCCGTACTGAATGAGATAACCGTAAATAAAGAGCAACATGAGCAGCTGAAAATAGAGCTTCCTTTGTAATGGGTTGTAATGGTTCGGCTAGGCTGACTCATGCTCATCGGGACCACACAGGGTTATGGGAGACAAGTATTAAATCTGTTAAATAAGCCTCACAACATTAAATCGTGACATACTGTGGATTGTGGAAATAAATAGTTGTCATGACTGTATGAACAAAGATGGCGTCCAAACCGTTTTTTCTGTCACTACAATGCTTACTAAAATGAAGCAATAAAGTTAATATTGCCATCGCTCCAGTAGTTGCTAATTGGGGAACAAAACAACAGATATTATCAACCGGGGCTATCCCTCCAGCCAGAAACCCTGATGGCTGAATCATATTAGGAAGGTTTTAGAAATGCAAATGAAAGCAGGATGGTGGTTTCAGACCCAGAGCTTCCTTATTAGAGCAGCAATCCTCCTCAAATAGTCACAATTAGTTATTTTACCTTACTGTGTGTCAGACGGGTGGCGAACTCCAGTCCTCACGGGCCATCAACAGGTCAGGTTTTCAGGATATCCCTGCTTCAACACAGGTGGTTCAATCAGTGACTCAGTCATTGACTGAGCCACCTGTGCTGAAGCAGGGATATCCTGAAAACCTGACCTGGTGGTGGCCCTTGAGGACTGGAGTTCGCCTCCCTTGCTGTATGTGATGTAGGGGGACACCACTAACCAGGTCTTCACCAAGGGAGACCACCAGCACAGTTGCCATTTGCTTCCATAGGTTTGCAGACAGCTGTGGAATAACATGACCAAAGTCAGGGAATAATAAAGGTATTGCTTGCTTTGGACATTATCCTAGTGTTATGTAAAACAAAAGAACAATTCCTGTGCTCCTACCAAATTGGGCTAAAATATAGTAGTGACATGTTTACATTTAGAACCGAAGTCTGTGTGACAAAGGAGTCATTTGGTATTATCTTTTCGTCATTTAATCTTTTGATCAAAATATGATTCAAGCCTGCCAACCACATCAAGCCTGCCAACCTCTGTTTAGCAGGTACCTACACTGAATATATGTAATTTCTTATTGTCCTATGGACTAAACTTTGTGAGATATGTGAAAAGGCCCTGAAGGGGTTAAATAAATGAAGCATATGCTTTTGTGATTTAGTGCAATTAAAAGCTGGCCAAAGCAAGTATCATAGTACCCTTATTATAATGGTGAACTGCGGGTGCACAAATACCCTAGTGTGAAATATTACAACTTACACATATTTCTTTCTGTCAGCCTTAGACACGTTATGTAGCAGTGAATAGAGGTTGCTCACAGAGACTCCCAGTTCAGAAATGGTAGGAAAATATGCAAAATGTTGCTTTCTTTTAGGCACCATTCAATGTCAACATCAAGAGTAGTCACTGGCACTATCATTTCTATGATTGTAATTTATATAACTGCTATGTATTTATATACAGTATAGACACTTGTTTCATGTCTTATAAGCAGTAAGGCACTCATGAGTTGAGACCTTAACAGGTATCCCACCAAGCCAGATACTTAAAACTACTTGCACAGAAGGCAATACGAGAGCAGGCTATACTATCCATTGCAGCCTGGAAATACAGACATCACACATATTTGCTACAGGGATGCAAACATCCCCCTTCTTATTGGTTGATGGGCTGAGCAATGGAATAAGGTTTGCACAATACAAGATAAACATTTGTCAATCTGTAAATAAAAACCTCATGGTTCAGAAACCCCCATGTAATGCCACCACTTGTGACCTGATTGAAGACGTAGATGCAACCACGTCACCACCGATGATATTGCCCAACTCATACGTGACAACTGCCCTTTAATTATACTAGTACATAGCGACCCAGCTCCTACCCTAATTGCCCATCATCCTATTACTCTAACAATGTTCAGAAGAGCCAAAAAAAAGGGTATAAAATGTTTACTCTACTTGGACACCAGATCACAACAGGAGCCAAAGTTTCACGCTCTTTAGATGATCAAAAGCTATGGACTAGCCCTTACTTGCTGTTTGACAGAAATAGGATCTGTAAACTGCCACCACAGGCACGCTGTCTAAGATGTGCCATTGAAAAAATCTTGGTTGAGCTCACTTTTCATCAAAGTAAAAAGGAAATATCAATTAAACATGCAACACACACACACACACACACACTACAAAGCCCTCCAGTTAGAAACATTGTGAAAATGAAAAACAAAAGCATTTATTACTTGGTCACTAATGTAACTGACAAAGTATTAAGCATTTTAATAAATCTAGCACATCAGAGGTTAATTTTTTAGCTGTACGTGCACACACACACACACACACACACACACACACACAAGAAAGGAGTGGATAAAGTAGCGCCACTCGTGAATTCAGTGTAAGATAATATGATCCTATCAAGTGCATTAATACAAAATACAAACAATCCTATAATAAGTGTTACTACTAACTATAAAATATAATAATAACCAAACTAGAATATACACTCTAAGAATAAACTATAATAAAGTTACTGCCCATACATCAAATAATTACATAATAAATAGTCCAAGTGAATGTCCAAAACCTAGAATAAGTCAAGTGTGAAACAAGACAAGTAAGAGTCCAGGGGTCCAGGCGGCACCATCAATTGAAGAATCACTACAATACAGGGAATTATAAGAACAAAAGAAGACAGGAGCGCACGCCCCATAGTCTAATACTGTACATTTAATAGGGAAGGGAAGGTGGAGGGATTAAAAACACTCACAAAGGGATAGTGAATAAAAACAATTTGTGATAAAAAATCAACACGCAGGCAGGCCGTTGCTCGGATGAGCGTTCAGCAGCCCAAACGAAGATCTAACAATGTCACCAGGACAGCGTTCGTCCTCTGAACGACAGTTTAAGTCCTCCACGCAATGTGGTAGTGGAGTAGGCCCAATACAGCATATACACGCTCCGACGTTACAGACGTGCATGCGACGTCGATGACGTAATTGTCGTAATGTACGTTACGTCATCACGTCACATGCACGCTTTTCGGCCGGAGCTGCTGTATGATGCTGTTTATTGAGGCCACTCAAATTACCACATTGCGTGGAGGACTCCAACTGATCGTACAGAGGAGGAAGAACGCTGTCGGGTGCATTGTTCGAGTATTCCGGTTGGACTGGTAACGCGTCATTGAGACGGTGCCTGCCTCGGTGGTGATTTTTTATCACAAATTGCTTTTATTCACATATACTTTGTGAGTGTTTTTAATCCCTCCACCATTCCATTCCCTATATTACATGTACAGTATTACACTAAGGGGCGTGCGCTCTCTGTCTTCTTTTTGTTCTTATATACACATACACACGTATATGTGTGTGTGTGTGTGTGTGTATATATACACACACATACATACATACACATACACAAGCAGCTGAACTCCGTTGTAACACGGTGCACGGGGTCCATATAATGAGACCGCATTATAACCGGGGTTGCGAAATGGCCTCTGCGCGAGGAGTTACCCGACATCTGCAGCTCTCTCCTCTCCCTGCTTCATTAGGCTGCGTGCATGGCGTACATCACCAAGGTTTTTTTTAAAAATAACATTCAATGCTTTATTGCTAACGGACACACACACACACACACACACCTCCCCCTACACTAATAATCTTACCATACCATGCAGGAATTAAATCCATGACACTTCATACATTGGGAGCAATTCTCTAGCTGCTACACCATAGGATTGGTGTGGTGTCTGACTCTATAAACAAACTTAACTTCTACTGCACAGTACTGAAAAGCAGGACTGTGCAGTAGAAGTGACCTTTGTATATAGAGTCAGACACCACACCAATCCTATGGTGTAGCAGCTAGAGAATTGCTACTAGTGTATGAAGGGTCATTGGTTAGATTCCTGGTGTAGGGGGAGGTGTGTGTGTGTGTATGTATGTGTGTGTGTGTGTGTGTACACGTTAGCAATAAAGCATTGAATGTTATTTATATAATAATAATAATTAAAAAAAAAATCGGGAGTCACACTCAGTCCACGTTATAAACGTATCCGCGCTGTAGCGCATCGCACTATTATGGGGTTGAGCTGTATAATGTGGCGAGTTTTGGGGTTCTCGGCTTGCTGGGATTGTGCGTTTGTTAATTTCAACTTTCAACTGACATCAGTTGTTTGGAGGTTAGTGGCCCCTCATAGGGTTTAAGCTCACCCCACCTCACTTTTTAAAGTAGTAGTTTTTTTTTATTTTGCTGTATGGACAGGCTCACTGTGGTTATTCTCCCTCTAACAAAGGTAAAAGAGAAATTTCACAGTTTAGTGTTAGGACCTGCAAATTTGGTTATGCCTTGATGCGGCTTGCAGGCTTATAACGCTTTGGCCAAAGGGTTTAACTAAATGACCCTTACTCATGAGAATATTATTATTGAAGTATTTCACTATATACTATTTACTATGTATTTTGTCACATTGGATATAGCATTGGGCTTTTCTGTCTTTTGTTGCACATATTAAATATCAAAAATGAATATATATTTAAGACTAATATTTGGAACAGTTGTGATTACCTGAATCAATCGTTGCCAAACACTTCATTATTAGGAGGTTGCAAGGGACAGATATCCATTTGTCACTCAAAGTTATGAGCAAGACGGTCAAAAAAAGTATTGTTATATTGGCAAACTCACCTGAACATATTGATATGAATCACATTATCCCAAGTATTATAGAAATAAAGATATCAGACAATTTATATATTCAAACAGCTTTGGATTTAAAATAAAGCGTTTTTTTCCCCTTAAGTTGTAAAAATGTCATCAAGAGAGATTGATGAAAGGGATGGGTAAGGAAACACCCAGAAGTTGGATTTTCATTGTGTTTCAATGAATGAGGTTTTAGAATATAAACCCTGCATCTGGGATTATGAATTAGATTTTAACCGTGAGTGTCTTATGCTAACCAAACACATGAAATGTTATATTCTCACTCAAGACCCTGAGAGAACCCTAAAATGTTTGGTAATGTATGTTAGGAAATTCTGTTTGTTTATCCTTTTTATTTGATGATACAGTCTGCCTTTATTGTATTGCATATTCTTATATTAAACTTTTTTCTGTAAACTAAACACTGTACCACTTTTGCATATTAAATCGAAACTTCAATAAGTATATTTTTGGGCTCTGATAAAACTTGCACGTTTGTAGACACTAATTCACATTTTGAGAAATATTTTGCAGCAACAGATTTTTGGGTATTATGTGCACATTTTCTTTAGTAAATAGGGACCAAAGATTCTGCAAATTAAATGTTTGATAACTCTTTGGTGGTCGCGGTGAAGAAAAGATATATATTGTGGCAGATTGATATTCATTTAAGCAACCTTGCGCAGGTGAAGATTGGATCAGCTATATAGCTGTGTGTATTAACCCTTTCACATATACAAGTCACGTGCTCACAGGTGTGGCATTCGTGACAGTCATGTTAACATGTCATTTTCAGATGTGACTTGATAATAAACTTAATTTCTACAACAGATTTGAAAACACCTCAGGTCCAATTGATGGCATGGTCCAAAAACCCATCTATAAAACTCAAAACCAATATGAGAAATAGAGCAAGAATTAAAGAAAAAAATAGAACATGAAAATGAATTCACCTTAAAGACATCAGATGCTTTATTATACGCAATCAACATAATTTTGTTCACACATATGTACAGTTTGCACAAATGTGAAGGAATATTCACTGTTTTAATGCATCAGACATCCTGGCTCAAGTACCATTTTATCATTAGTGCAGTGATCACATGGCCCTGACCTACTCCCCTCATTCTCCGACATCAGGAGTGAGACCGTTACCCCTCTCATGGTGTGTGCCAATCTAAACCCCAACTCTCTGAGCCACAGCTGTGATAGGCCAGAGAGACAAACAAAAGTACTTCTAAATACAACATGCCGTTCAAATGAAATAAGGTACCAACCTACGGGATTTTATTTTCATGTATTTTAATAAAGGTATTCTTTACTACAAAATGAATTGACAAAACTTTTTAGAAGTGCAAATAATATAAATTCTAAATATTTAAGTGAAATAAGGTGGGTGATGAAACTCATTGAGTGGCGTCTTGCCGGAAGCATATGATCTACCGTTTGCTTTCAATACGAATCTTTGATGACGAAAAATCACACTAAAATGTTTCTATGCCGAGTTGTAGTTTCATTACAGATCTTACACTTTTGGGGACTTGTGGCTGTCTTTAACAGTTAAAGCAACATTTAATTTACATGAACCTCTTTGTACCAGAAAGACACATTTGTAGCATAGGTCAATTCAAAGTGGAGTGCGGCATTGTAACCAACCTGGCCATCGTACTATTCAGGGATCATGACAAAGTCATTCTCTACGAATTATTTCAATTTGAAATATTGTATTCCGCAGAAATTGATTTATGGATACTTATTACATGAATAATATGAAGATTTCTAAAGACTTAAGGAATCCAAACATTTTCAACTCTTTTACAGGACCATCCAGAACCTTATACAAATGTGGGAATATAATATCTCTACTTCTTTGTCGTTGGACAAAAAATGGTTTGACAAAATGTTCAAACTTAATCCTTTTTGGATTAGATCACAGAACTGATAAAAAAAAAAAAATAAGAAACAGCAAAAAATAATTTGATGCGTTTCATTTTGGTTCTAAAAGTTTGCCAAACATGTAGTTTTTTCATTTGGTAGAGATGCAAATTTCACAAAAGGTCAAGTACACCCAAGATGCTTTCTTGCAGCACTGTAACTTTAAGATGTCTAGCTCGGTGAGACCATCTCATGTCAGTTGTGCTACCGGTTTCGTTATTTTGTGCTCATTTCGCAAACAAAATTACCATGACCTGCCAAAATCGGTACATTTCCCCAACGCCTCCTCTCGGTATAACAAAAACAAAACGAATATAAACGAAAAAACTAATGGGACAGTTTGTAGTCATATTCATGCAAAGGCTGTTTGTTTTTAAGACCAATCTTTTTGTGAGACAACCTTCATGTTATGATGAAATGTGTGTCATCTGTCTAGACCTATCTAGTTTAACCACTTAATATAGTCCCCTTCGAATTGTAACATCCTTTAATGTATCGTATATATGTGTACCCATCTGGGAACTTTTAAACACTCAAATTCACAACTGTTCATTTATTATTAATGTAAACTGTGTTAACTGAATTTAACTACTCACCATATTGATCACATTAAGTGTATTTCATTAAGGATATTATTACCACTGATAGCTAACCACTCCCACTGCCCAGGATATCTATTAACACACCTGCATTGAAGTAATGCTTAATTTATTCATTAATTCATCCAATGGTTTTCCAATCAGCAGGGTGTGTATAAGTTTCAGGGCAGGAAGAGGTGCAGACCCATCCCTAACGAACTCACACTAAGTGAAGAAACGCGTAGGAGCAGCAAACAAGCCAGTACAGAGTATCGTGACCAACTTCTGAACCTGCACTTGCACTGAGCGGAGAGGCTCAGAAAGCTGGCGCATAGGTGGTGAATCCAGATGAGGGCGTACCATCTCCTGGCCAATCCTGTAAGACCAGGAAGTAACCCAGAGGCAAAGCGGCTTACCAGGACACTGAGGGGGAAAGCACCGACTGAAACGGCACCCGTGGGGAGGCTCAGCAGCAACTGCCAAGCAGCAGAGGTATTGCAGACCTCATACGGACACCATTTTTTTGTGCTATCTCATCTTGTTCATTCTTCAGCTCTCAGCTGTCACAATCATGACTCTGTGGGAGGTGAGAGTGCCTACCATTGTATTGTGTGCATTTTAATACCCAAAGTGACATATAAAGTAATTTCATTTGAATCTTGTGCCCTTATCTTTCTTTTTTCCCCAAGATGTTGTCTTGCTGCACTGTAACTTTAAGATGTCTAGCTTGGTGAGACCATATCATGTTAGTTTGCTACCGATTGCGTTATTTTGTGCTCATTTTGTAAACAAAATTACGACGATCTCCCAAAATATGTCAATTTCCCCTATGCCCTATCAGTATAACAAAAACAAAACGTATATAAACGAAAAAACTAATGGGACAGTTTGAAATCATATTCTTGCGAAGGCTGGGAGACACCGAAGCCAAATCCATGCTACGACAATCAGCTAAATGTGCCATTAAAGTAAATGTCACACCGCCGATTCGGCCGCGATAGCGCTTCCATGACTACAGGCCAAAGTATGATGGTCATTAGCATTCATTTGAAAACTTGAATGGCCATAGATTGCATTTCATTGAAAGTAAGGAAATACCCAATGAGGAAATAAATACAAATTTAACAGTCAAAGCAAGTGACAGAAAGGTAGCAGAATTCTGCCAAAGGCATTCGTCCCTAAAATAAACATATTATATTTTTATATTTACAAGTAATTAATTTCCATTATGTTCCATGAAGTGTGTAGCTATATTCCTCAACATTTGTTATAGCTTTATTTACACAAATATGTTAATAGGCGGAATAATTGGGTATACTGACAGGCAAGAAACTGTAAATGACATTTGCGATACAATAACAAGGTAGAAATTATTCAGATGTGGACATGCAAATGTGTGGTTTAGCAATTTGCAATTCGACATTTCAACCATAGTTTCAGCTGCTGTTTCATTAACAGGCTGCTGTAATATGTGTCCCTGGCCCCACTGGAAGCCCTTTCACTAATGGTAGTAAACACTATCCTAAGGCTGTGCTTAAAGTGCCTGGCGACGTCGCTCCAAAACAAATGCATTGTCGCCGTCGCAAGTGCTTATGGTATGTGCGATGCGACGGAGTGACGTCACGACCAAAAATTTGGTAGGCAGTCAAATTTGATTTTTCAGAGGCTGTCGCTACATGACCAATCAATGGCCAGGTCGCTAGCGACGTTGCTGCAATGCGAAATTCAACTTTCGCGGGCGGCGACGTCATCCGTCGCGGGCACTATATGCGCGGCCTAACTATACTGCTAGAAGCCTCTACTTGAACACACTTTAAAAGTTATATTATTCACACTTGCCAGTATTCATACTGTATCTGCCTAAGGCTGCGCTTATAGTGCTGGCTACGGCTACAGCTACAGCTGATGTCACCTGTCTCCGTAGCCCATGCGGAAGTTGTAATTTGAGTTTGGGAGACCGTCTCTTGCTACAAGGGGAGTGCCGTCAGGCAAGTGGGAAGGCAGAGGAGCGGAGACAAGAGCCAGGGGGAAGGCTGAAACAGAGTTGTAATTTCTGTTTGTATGCTGAATTTACTTTAAATTGTGGAAGAATTTACTATTTTAAAGTTATTAATATAGTGTGTTTCACTTGACACCCACACAATCATACCCACACACATCCCCCCTCTCCCTGCATCAGAAGCTATCTGATTGGTTTACAGCCTGTCACCTGGTGAGACCATCGCTGTAAAAATCAAATTCTACTGACGACACACACACACACACACACACACACACACACACACACACACACACACACACACCACCACACACACACCACACACACACACCACACACACACACACACACACACACACACACACACACACACACCTTAGCTAGAAAGGGCTGGAGTAAAGGTTTAGTTATTCTCCAAAGGGAATAGTGCCTTTATTGTTGTTTTGCCTTGTTTAAAGGAACAGCGCCAATAAAGCAAAGATATCATTTTCCCCCTAATCGATCTCTATTTAAATTTACCTCTGCACACCAATCTCTTACAGGGCCTCAGTGTCTGGGATAGAGAAAAGCCTCTGTTTCGAGCCAAAGCCTCCCAGAACCCCGAGTGCCTCTTCCCCACTCTCACAATGTTCCCAAATACTTTGTGTGTAGGCTGGATAAGTGACTTACAAGCCTGGCACATAGGGAAGCACACAGAAATACATGGAACACATTTACCATTGAATAAAGGTTTCCAGATGCCACATTTACAGTTCATTGGCAATTATAGCCACAAAGGGGAAACATAAATGGGAAAACTGTGGGATCCGGCAGACTTAAACCTTTAATATGCAAGCCAACATTACCCTAGCGTCATTACAACTCATCGATGTTCACTTCAGTATAACATATAATCAAATGCATGTCTGTGTTCCAGCAGCGAGTTACAGGGGGACTAAGAGAATAAAGGCATATGGGGCTTACAGTTCCCATTTCAATAGTCATCCAAAATTCACAATGCTATCTTGCTCATCTCTCCTCTCCCTTTCTTTAAATCATATTTGAAGGGGAAGGATGGGGGCTATGTTCAGTGCAGTGAGGAAACGTGAGAATCACTGAACCTTAACTAGTCATTACTTCACTTTCAGATCCATTACTGTGACCCATTTGGTACAAACTAGTGAATGAACGTTCAAAATGAGCAGTCACGTTTAACCCCTGCACTGTTCTAACCAGCATTAAAAAAATAAATAAAAATAAAGTGCGGTCCAATTAATAGGATAGATATATAGATAAACAATGGACATCAAGGAGAAATGTTGTACTACATCAGAAGAGAGGAAGAGAGGGAAAATTCACAAGCAACTGGTGTGTGTGTGCAACAGATACACTGACACACACAATCTGCCAGGGAGGTATAATCAATGACATAATTATGTTTAAGCGCCTTTTCTCATTTATTAAAGGCCTAAGTGGGGAAGCACCATTCAAATAAATGTAACATCTTTGTTAAAAAAATAAATAAATAGAATTGATTAACAGGACCATTCCCCGTTCTATATTGGTCGTATCAAGGCCTGACATTCAAACTCCATGTTTATCCACAGCTGCATGATGGTGGTAACAAACTAAAACAGAAAAAAGGATGGAAAAAAGCTTCAGAGAGAAGAAAACCTGCATGTGTATCCAACAACAACAAAAAAAAACAGCAAAAGCATGATCTCTTCTAATAGTTATTAACCAAAAAAAACTCTGCTCCGTCTTTTCAGAAAAGTTTTCATTTTTTATTTTCTTGAACATTTAAAAACAAGGGAAACAACAAACTTTTCAGGTCAAACACAGACGTTTCATCAGCTCATATGAAAGGACATGAAGCATTGTTTCTCCCTTGTTCCTAAAAATATAAAGGAAAATATTTTCTGAAACGCCTTGTAAGTTGAGCTTTATGATCAATTACTGTTAGAAGAGAGTTGCTTTTACGGGTTTTTCTTTGGTAACAAACAAACACATTTAACGACAGAGTACATTCGTCATAAAATGGTAGGACGTATAGAGTAACAGGCAGGTGCAGTACCTGTTTATAACAGGATAGGTACAGTACAATCTGTACAATCACGGTCTGTCTGGTTGAATGGCTATACCCGATATCCATAATGCATTTAACGGTTCAGGTGATAGAGTCCTTTAAAAACAGCAGAACTGTGACACTAAAAAAAAAAAAAAAAGCAGGAGTCTGCGTAGCTGAACCACGTTGATTCCAAGCTTCGGAGGCCCTCTTGATCCCGTAAGATACTGGACCTCAGAAGAGGGTGCGGGAATCTCTTTGCAGTTTAAATGTTCCGCGCCACGTGGGCCCATAAGGTTAAGCTGCAAGGGATGACGTCACGGCATCCCACTGGCCGGCGGGACATTTAAGTTAATCATTTCAATAACCAACTGCCCAGCCCGAGCTGCTACCGGCATTCCCTTCCGAGCTAAAGTATGGCGGAAAGCAGGTGGTTTACCCGGAGCGGAAAATTGAGGGCAGTTAGGCTCCAGAGACCCCCCTTCAAATCTATTACAAAAAAAAAAAAAGTGTCACACCATCTGCTGCTGCTTTTTATGACACTGAACCATAAATACTTCCAAATTACCCAGTGGCATAGATACGCATGTGATAATGCGCATAACAATGGTTTGCTTTACCGGATTAATAAATTTAACGGTTTATTTGTACCCTATTTTCAAAAGATTGTGCTACAAGAAGAAAACCAAGAGTTCTTATTGAAACAAGTATTTTATTTCATGTACAAAAACATAATGTTTGCTTGGAAGTGAAGGTACGGCATTGCACTAGAACCATCACAGCACGGCCCCTTTCTTCCACCAGCTGCTTAGCCGTGTCACAATGGCGGCATGCGTTACGACGCCAGAACAAAAACATTGCAGAGCAATGAAGGTTGCACACAGTGCGACGAAGACAACAGTGGCCAGGCGCGCAAGGTTTTTAAAGATTGGCAACGTTTAATTGCAATTAACGTGAACGGCTTTTAAAGACAGATGATGTTGTGATACCACTGTATCAGAGTTTGGGAATCTCAAGTATCTTTGGAGTTCTTAGGCTGCGGCCAGGGTGTCTGAGGGGGGCGTAGGCGCTCCAAACACATTGTTACATGTGTTGCTCCTGCGTGAGCGCGGCACCACGGGCTAAGCTGCTTGCAGAGACCAAGTAAATTTGTTTTGCTGCTCGGCTGGTGCGTCACGTGAGGCAGTTCGCCCCAATGAGGGCAAGATCGCTCCATGACGTCATGGCACCCCCCCGAGACGACAAATGGCTGGCCACAAATCCCCCAAGCAAAATGAGCGCGAGCACGAGCGCCCAGCGCGCTCTCATTCACCACGGGCCGCAGCCAGTATGATTGCGCATGCAGAGAGCCGTGACAGCGCTGATTAACAGCGGGGGCGAGTATGGGCCTGTAACAATTTGCGTGTTGGCGCGAGGGGGGGGGGGGGGTTACCATGCTAATGAAAATGGACTTGGAAGAGAGCTTCATTTTAACCTCACCGGAACTTATTACAAAGCTTACATCCCCTGAACGAAGACACAGTGTAAGATTTTAAAACGTGTTGGAAAAGGGAAGAGGAGATCTTGAGTAAGTAAAACATGAAATAAAAAAATGCAACATCCATCTCTCAACCTGGTACTCAGACCCAGACACTTGGTCTCCATTTCAGTATTTATAAGGAGGAATCTTTACGATGGCCACTTATAAACACCACACCGAACACGGATTTTTTTTAAAAATTTAGTCATACAATTATATGGGCAAATTTAATTTAATATGAATGCTACATTCACCAATTCTGCCACAAACATCTCTGCTAGAATTCTCCCAACCTGACCCAGGTGTCGTCTCAGGTGCTGTCAGACTGCCAGCTCTGCAACTGTGATTTCCTTTTGGGGAGGGAAAAAAATGGAAGCTGCATCATGCCAAAGTGAAATAAACAAATGAAGTTATGGCTTATTTTTGTGCTGGATCAGGTTGGAGTGGAGGAAAAAATGATATATAAAGTACCATAAATATGAATAAAAAGGGACCAAAAGTTCTGTAGTAGAAACAATTACCAACTTTATTGCCTTGTAGTACTGTATAGAAATTTCATATATCACTGTTAGGTGGTCAAAGTATGGGAAGCTTTTTATACTTTTAATATACATGCATTTTCTTTTTCCTCTAATGTTAGTAAAATTTTGCAATTAAGTCTAAAAATACATTTTCAGTGAATATTTGGATTGTTTTCCACTTTTATCTGGTTCTACTATGTTCGAGAGGATCCTAAGTCTTAGTAGCCAGCTCAGTGTGGAAATGTTACTTTGAGGAAACTTGTGCACCATATGTGTGATAACCCCTGGTCGTCAACAGAAACAATTATTTCAGTTGCTGTCCTGGTCTGGGATTCCCCTTGAAGTGCTGGAAGAGATTCGTTCACTGAAAACGTATACAAAAAAAAAAAAAAGTGTTTTGCGGCACTAAAAAGTGGGTTGTTTATAAAGAATAGGAGGCTTTCAGTGCTTCCTTACTTAAAAACTTGATCATCTGTCATGGTCAATTGACGTACATTTGTTCAGAAATGCTATTTTCAGTAACAGTTGAATTCCCGCTCAACCACTTCAAGCATAGCACAATTCCCTTATTTTTAACACGTACAGGGGCCATCAAATGAGCTGAGAAGAGAAGGCTGTGTCTACAGATTAATACAAGAGATTGCAATTGAAATAGGGAACCTGATATGTAACTGCAAAACACACAATATAAATATTACATTGCACTCAGGTCCCTCTGGCAGTTGGGGGGGGGTTCAGGACTTGCAGCCTCATTTTCCCTCTGACATGATGGCCTAGCATTATGCAACAGCAAACAAAGACTTTACTCACACTTGGTCAATGTCATTTATGTAATATTAAACAATAATAGCCCACACTAATCCCTGTGGAACTCACCTGTCATGCTACACTTTAAAATGTTCCCTTAATTACTGGTCTCTGACTCCTCAGTGACAAATCACTTTTTCTTCACTACCTTGGTGACTGCTGGTAACTTATACTGTAGGCACAGAAGAATTCGATTGGCGAATTTAAAACCAAAAGCAACTACTATGATCTTGCAAATAGTAGATATTTATTCTTTAATCCAGCCAAAACTCTGAGTGGTAGTTATCAGTGTCTCCTAGCCCCAACAGTACAATTATTCCCTTCATTATCCCCCCGCCCCTCCCTGAAAAAAAAATCCATGTGTACATTTCTGTGGGCCTTCAAAACCTACTGATTTTTTTTGTTGTTTAAATGCAGACAAGGATTTCTGGGTAACTGCATAAAAATAACCCACGAAAGCCATAAGACATATTGACCCCATGTTAAATTAAATATCTTTGAGTATTTGTGATACAATAATAACTATTTTGATCTAGCAACAGGGGGTAACAAAAACTTTTTAGAGGATCCAAAGTAAATTCATATCCCCTACAATGCGGCTAGTCCATCTACTTTGTAACGAGCCCGGTTCACAGGGCGCTGTGATTTCCTTTACAGGTTTTCTTTCATAGCGTGTGAAAGAGGAACGAGCTGCTTTAAAATTCCATTGGTGACAAAACTTCAACAAAAAGCTTATATTTTCCATCCTCAAAGTATTTTATTTGCACAATGTAACTGTCCCCGCACAAAGGAAATTTGAAAGAAACCGAAGGATCTTCTAGGGTGTGAGGTTTCACAGTGGATAGGACTAGTGTGAGACAAGTGGGTACGTGCCGTCAATGTCTGTTTCTATGTTTGTTCGGTTAATACAGTTGGATATCAACTTCCATGCAAACACACAGAAACCTATGAAGCCATTTGAATGTGAAAATTAAATGTATGTTGATCTAAAGATGAATGAAGGAACAAAGGGCACTGCGGATTTGAGCAAATAAAACTCATTTATTGTGCCAACACGACGTTTCGACCTAAGTGGTCTTTTTCAAGTGACAATGGCACTTAGGTCGAAACGTCGTGTTGGCTCAAATAAATGGTTTATTTGCTCAAACGCAGTGACCCTTTGCCTTCATGTTCATGTCTGGATGATTGCCGGCTTTCGTTGCAAAAACACTGGAGCAACGGGTTTTATAATTTATGTATGTTTTTTCTATTTTTGAGGTGGCAGCAATCACTTTATTTGTTCTGGATTGATCTAAAAACCATTATTACAAAAATCACATTAGACTTTTAAAAGAATCGTTAACAGCAAGGTTCTCAAAGAACTAGTCACAGGGTTGGGAAGGGTTCTTTTTTTACTCGAGCCTAATAAAAATAGATCTCATAGAAATGTTAAAAAAAAAATCTCCTTCAAAACAGATTTTTTTATTAATGACTTTATTTTATTCTTATAAAATGCTGATCGTACAATCAGCTCTTTCACAATATAGCATAAACATATAGCACTGCAGAGTGTAAAAAGGCACAGTTGTTTACATACAGGGATGGGAGCAGTATGTGAGGGAATTCCTACTATCCATAAAGGTTCTTATGGACCCAAGAGGATTAGGCACAATAAAGGTATGGCCGTGGCAGCAGCAACTAAACATTCAACCACACTAGGCTTCCCACCACCATGACTTGAACTTCTCCCATCCTCTTCCATTTAGGTTGTGAATTCACTGGAGCAAGGAGTTTCTAACCATATCATCCAAATTTGTGTTAAAATTCAAAAATATTTTCACCATTTACAATGTTATGTAATTCACTCCATTGTATGGGGCCTGAAAAGTGTTTGTCACGGGGTCCAGGTCTTTTAAACCGTAATAACGGGATTCACTATCACTGTGACAAGAAAAGGAAGATTGAAAAAAAACAGGAGTTTATTTGGCCAAAAACCAGCAAATGCACAAAATACCCAATTAAAACGTAAATTATCCACTGGGGACCTGGGGAAAAGACTATAGTCTCAATTGGTGCAGGGCCTGTTGTTTCTGGTAGGCTTACCCTGTCCGCTTCTCGTCCGGGTGCTCACAGGGACTCTACACCATGATTGCCCCTCTGATCTCCGCCAGTATAAAATCCAGTCACCAACACCAACGGAGATTCACGGAGACGGTCCTCTGCCTCCAGAGCTGGTCCTCCGCTTGGCTGGGCTTCCCAGCACAGTATTATTAGAGTGCTCCGCTATTCTGGGCAGAGCAGCAACTTTGAAAAGCCCGCCTGCGCTTCAACAGACCTAGCCTGGAGTTGTCTGGTACTCTGTCGGCCGCGCTCCTTACTATAGCCCCTCGTGGGCTATCTTTAAATGTAGCGGCGAACCAGAGTACGGTCCTACAGGACAGCAATACAGCAAAGAGGCTCGTCCTGCTCCATAGAATGGTGGGGGCGTTGTCTAGGTGCATATGCCTGCCCCGTGATGACGCGGATGCTTGCAAGCGGGAATCAAACTGGCCAATGGGAACCGCACCTTTCGAGCTCCGTCGTCAGGCAATGGCTTAACACATGGCTATAGCCATATGCCCGTAGGGAAGGCGCCAACAGTGTTTGGTTCATGCACAAGGGTCCCCTGCTGGATGAGAGCCCATTTCAGACCCTGAGTTCCGCCATTCCCGCTCACCAGATGGCCCGAACATGAGCGTCTACATCATCCCCTTGCATCCACGTGGGGGCGTATGCTTTATAGCATGGGCATCCCGCTCTCCCACCCTGTCGGCGGCACATGCGGGGCCTGCGATGGAGGAAGGGGAATGCTACAGATTGGAAATCCCTTCCTCTGCAGTGGGTGGGGCCTGGGCCTGAGATGCAGGAAAGAGGAAGCAGCACGAGGGGAAATCCCTCTATGCAGGGGGTGGGGCCTGGGCACTTGAGATGCAGGAAGGCACAGCACAGAGGGGAAATTCCTTCCTTACCGGTGGCGGGGGCCTAGGTACAGGGGGCGGAGCCTCAAGTAGTGCAGCGTGAGAGGTGGGAAAGGTGCGGGAAGGGAAGGAAAAAGGGACGGAAAAGGGTTAAATCTCAGGGGGTATATTAAAAAAAAAACAGGACATGAAAAGGAAAGAATACAGGGGGAGAAGGAAGAGACCACAAGAGAAAATGACGTACAAGCGCGAAATACATAAGAGAGACAGAAAGACACGAGGGAGAGAAAAGATCAGAGAGAAGCAGAGAAAGAAGAGCGAGGAGAGCCAAAGAGGAGAGCAAAGAGAGCAAAAAGAGAGAGAAAATAGAGCGAGCAAGCGAGTAGAGTCCCACTTACACACACACACTCTCACTTACACACACACACACACACTTACACACACACACATACACTCACTCCCACTTACACACACACACTCACTCCCACTTACACACACACTCCCACACACACACACACACACACACACACACACACACACACACACACACACACACACACACACACACACACACACACACACACACACACACACCTTAGCTAGAAAGGGCTGGAGTAAAGGTTTAGTTATTCTCCAAAGTGGAATAGGCCTTTATTTTGTTTGTTTTGCCTTGTTAAAGGAACAGGCGCAATAAAGCAAAGATATCATTTCCCCCTAATCGATCTCTATTAAATTTACCTCTGCACACATCTCTTACAGGGCCTCAGTGTCTGGGATAGAGAAAAGCTCTGCTCTTCGAGCCAAAGCCTCCCAGACCCCGAGTGCCGCTCATCCCCACTCTCACAATGTTCCCAAATACTTTGTGTGTAGGCTGGATAAGTGACTTACAAGCCTGGCACATAGGGAAGACACAGAAATACATGGAACACATTTAACATTGAATAAAGTTTTCCAGATGCACATTTTACAGTTCATTTTGGCCATTATAGCCACAAAGGGGAACATAAATGGGAAAACTGTGGGATCCGGCCAGACTTAACCTTTAATATGCAAGCCACATTACCCCTAGCGTCATACAACTCATCGATGTTCACTTCAGTATAACATATAATCAAATGCAATGTCTGTGCTTCCAGCAGCGAGTTACAGGGGACTAAGAGAATAAAGGCATATGGGGCTTACAGTTCCCATTTCAATAGTCATCCAAAATTCACAATGCTATCTTGCTCATCTCTCCTCTCCCTTTCTTTTAAATCATATTTTGAAGGGGAAGGATGGGGGCTATGTTCAGTGCAGTGAGAAACGTGAGAATCACTGAACCTTAACTAGTCATTACTTCACTTTCAGATCCATTACTGTGACCCATTTGGTACAAACTAGTGAATGGAACGTTTCAAAATGAGCAGTCACGTTTAACCTTGCACTTGTTCTAACCAGCATTAAAAAAATAAATAAAAAAATAAAGTGCGGTCCACTTAATAGGATAGATATATAGATAAACAATGGACATCAAGGAGAAATGTGTACTAACATCAGAAGAGAGGAAGAGAGGGAAAATTCACAAGCACCTGGTGTGTGTGTGCAACAGATACACTGACACACACAATCTGCCAGGGAGGTATAAATCAATGAACATAATTATGTTTAAGCGCCTTCTTCTCATTTATTAAAGGCCTAAGTGGGGAAGCACCATTCAAATAAATGTAACATCTTTGTTAAAAATAAATAAATAAATAGAATTAACAGGACCATTCCCAGTTCTATATTGGTCGTATCAAGGCCTGACATTCCAAACTCCATGTTTATCCACAGCTGCATGATGGTGGTAACAAACTAAAACAGAAAAAATGGATGGAAAAAGCTTCAGAGAAGAAAACCTGCATGTGTATCCAACAACAACAAAAAAACAGCAAAAGCATGATCTCTTCTAATAGTTATTAACCAAAAAAACTCTGCTCCGTCTTTTCAGAAAAGATTTTCATTTATTTTATTTCTTGAACATTTAAAAACAAGGGAAAAACAACTTTTCAGGTCCAACACAGACGTTTCATCAGCTCATGAAAGGACATGAAGCATTGTTTCTCCCTTGTTCCTAAAATAAAGGAAAATATTTTCTGAAACGCCTGTAAGTTGAGCTTTATGATCAATTACTGTTAGAAGAGAGTCTGCTTTTACTGGGTTTTTCTTTGGTAACAAACTAAACACATTTGAACGACAGAGTACATTCAGCTTATAACAGGTGTAGGACGGTATAGAGTAACAGGCAGGTGCAGTACCTTGTTTATAACAGGATAGGTACAGTACACTCTGTAAATCACGGTCTGTCTGGTTGAATGGCTATACCCGATATCCATAATGCATTTAACGGATTCAGTGATAGAGTCCTTTAAAAACAGCAGAACTGGTGACACTAAAAAAAAAAAAAAAGCAGGAGTCTGCGTAGCTGAACCACGTTGATTCCAGCTTCGGAGACCCTCTGCTCCCCGAAGATACTGACCTCAGAAGAGGGTGCCGGAATCTCTTTGCAGTTTAAATGTTCCGCGCCACGTGGGCCCATAAGGAAGCTGCAAGGGATGACGTCACGGCATCCCACTGGCCGGCGGGACATTTAAGTAATCATTTCAATAACCAACTAGCCCAGCCCGAGCTGCTACCGGCATTCCCTTCCGAGCTAAGTATGGCGGAAAGCAGGTGGTACCCGGAGCGGAAATTGAGGCAGTTCAGCTCCAGAGACCCCCTGCTTCAAATCTATTACAAAAAAAAAAAAAGTGTCACCCATCTGCTGCTTTAATGACACTGAACCCATAAATACTTCCAAATTACCCATGTGCATTAGATACGCAGTGATAATGCGCATGAACAATGGTTTGCTTTACCCGGATTAATAAATGTAACGGTTTATTTGTACCCGATTTTCAAAAGATTGTGCTACAAGAAGAAACCAAGAGTCTTATTGAAACAAGTTATTTTATTCTGTAACAAAAACATAACTGTTTGCTTGGAAGTGAAGGTACGGCATTGCACTCTGAACCATCACAGCACGGCCCCTTCTTCCACCAGCTTGCCTTAGGCCGTGCTTACAATGGCGGCATGCGTACGACGCCAGAACAAACATTTGCAGAGCAATGAAGGTGCACACAGTGCGCACGAACACAGTGGCCAGGCGCGCAAGGTTTTAAAGATTGGCAACGTTAATTGCCATTAACGTGAACGGCTTTTAAAGACAGATCTGTTGTGATACCACGTATCAGAGTTTGGTGAATCTCAAAGTTACTTTGGAGTTCTAAGGCTGCGGCCAGGGTGATGCTGAGCGGGCGTAGGCGCTCAAACACATTGTTACAATGTGTCTGTCCTGCGTGAGCGCGCACACGGCGCTCAGCTGCTTGCAGAGACAAGTAAATTTGTTTCTGCTGCTCGCTGGTGCGTCACGTGAGCAGTTCGCCCAATGAGGGCAAATCAGCTCCATGACGTCATGGCACCCCCCCGAGCACGCAACTGGCTGGCCACAAATCCCCCAAGCAAAATGAGCGCCGAGCACGAGCGCCAGCGCGCTCTCATTCACCCTGGCCGCAGCCAGTATGATTGCGCATGCTCGAGCGCCGTGACGCGCTGATACAGCGGGGGCGAGTATGGGCCTGTAACAATTTGCTGTTGCGCGCGAGGGGGGGGGGGGGGTTACCATGCTAATGAAAATGGACTCTGAAGAGAGCTTCATTTTAACCTCCCGGACACTTATTACAAACGCTTACATCCCCTGAACGAAGCACAGTGTCAGATTAAAACTGTTGGAAAAGGGAAGAGGAGATCTTGAGTAAGTAAAACATGAAATAAAAAATGCAACATCCATCTCTCAAACCTGGTACTCAGACCATGACACATTGTCTCCATTTCAGTATTTAAAGGAGAATCTTTACATATGGCCACTTATAAACACCACACCGAACACGGATTTTTTTTAAAAATTTAGTCATACAATTATATGGCAAATTTAATTTAAAGTAAATGCTACATTCACCAATTCTGCCACAAACATCTCTGCTAGAATTTCCCCAACCTGACCAAGGTGCTCGTCTCAGTGCTGTCAGACTGCCAGCTCAGCAACTGTGATTTCCTTTTGGGGAGAAAAAATGGCAGCTGTCATCATGGCAAAGTGAAACAAATGAAGTTATGGCTTCTATTTTATGTGCTGGATCAGGTTGGAGTGGAGGAAAAATATGAATATAAAGTACATAAATATGAATAAAAGGGACCCAAAGTTCTGTTAGAACAATTACCAACTTTATTGCCTTGTATTACTGTAATAGAAATTCATATATCACTGTTTACGTGTGTCAAAGTATGGGAAGCTTCTTTATACTTTAATTATACATGCATTTTCTTTTTCCTCTAATGTTAGTAAAATTTTGCAATTTAAGTCTAAAAATACATTTTCAGTGAATATTTGGATTGTTTTCCATTTATATCTGTTCTACTGTGTCCGAGAGTATCCTAAGCCTTAGTAGCCAGATCAGTGTGAAATGTTACTTTGAGGAAACTTGTGCACCATATGTTGATAACCCCTGTCGTTCAACAGAAACAATTATTTCAGTTGCTGTCCTGGTCTGGGATTCCCCTTGAAGTGCTCGGAAGATTCGTTCACTGAAAACGTATACAAAAAAAAAAAAAGTGTTTGCGGCACTAAAAAGTGGGTGTTTATAAAGAATAGGAGGCTTTTCAGTGCTTCCTTACTTAAACTTGACTCATCTGTCATGGTCAATTGACGTACATTTGTCAGAAATGCTATTTTCAGTAACAGTGAATTCCCGCTCAACCACTTCAATGCATAGCACACTTCCTTATTATTTACACACGTACAGGGGCCATCAAATGAGCTGAAAGAGAAGGCTGTGTCTACCAGATTAATACAAGAGATGCAATTGAAATAAGGAACCTGATATGTAACTGCAAAACACACAATAAATATTACATTGCACTCAGGTCCCTCTGGCAGTGGGGGGGGGTTCAGGACTTTGCAGCCTCACTTTTCCCTCTGACATGATGGCCTAGCATTATGCAATCAGCAAACAAAGACTTTACTCAACCCTTGCTTCAATGTCATTTATGTATATATTAAACAATAATAGCCCAACACTAATCCCTGTGGAACTCAACCTGTCATGCTACACTTTAAAATGTTCCATTAATTACTGGTCTCTGACTCCTCAGTGACAATCACTTTTTCTTCCCTACCTTGGACTGCATGGTAACATATACTGTAGGCACAAGAAGAATTCGATTGGCGAATTAAAACCAAAAGCAACTACTAATGATCTTGCAAATAGTAGATATTTATTCTTTACTCCAGCCACAAACTCTGAGTGGTAGTTATCAGTGTCCTAGCCCCAACAGTACAATTATTCCCTTCATTAATCCACCCCGCCCCCTCCCTGAAAAAAAAATCCATGTGTACATCTTCTGTGGGCCTTCAAAACCTACTGATTTTTTTGTTGTTTAAATGCAGACAAGGATTCTGGGTAACTGCATAAAAACTAACCCACGAAAGCCATAAGACATATTGACCCCATGTTAAAATCTAAATATTCTTTGAGTATTGTGATACAATAATAACTATTTTGATCTAGCAACAGGGGGAACAAAAACTTTTTAGAGGATCCAAACGTAAATTCATATCCCCCTACAATGCCGGCTAGTCCATCTACTTTGTAACGAGCCCGGTCACAGGGCGCTGTGATTTCCTTTACAGGATTTTCTTTCATTAGCTGTGAAAGAGGAACGAGCTGCTTTAAATTCCATATGGTGACAAAACTTCAACAAAAGCTTATATTTTCCATCCTCAAAGTATTTTATTTGCACAATGTAACTGTCCCCAGCAAAGAGAAATTTGAAAGAAACCGAAGGATCTACTAGGGTGTGAGGTTTCACAGTGGATAGGACTAGGTGAGACAAGTGGGTACGTGCCGTCAATGTCTGTTTCTATGTTTGTTCATGGTTAATACAGTGGATATCAAATTCCATGCAAACACAGAAACCTATGAAGCCATTTTAAATGTGAAAATTAAATGTATTGATTGATCTAAAGATGAATGAAGGAACAAAGGGCACTGCGGATTTGAGCAAAATAAACTCATTTATTGAGCCAACACGACGTTTCGACCTAAGTGGTCTTTTTCAAGTGACAATGGCACTAGGTCGAAACGTCGTGTTGGCTCAATAAATGAGTTTATTTTGCTCAAATCCGCAGTGCCCTTTGTTCCTTCATTCATCTGTCTTGGACTGATTGCAGGCTTTCGTGCAAACACTGGAGCACCGGTAATTGTATGTTTTTTCTATTTTTGAGGTGTGCAGCATCACTTTATTTGTTCTTGATTGATCTAAAACCATTTATTACAAAATCACATTAGACTTTTAAAAGAATCGGTAAACAGCAAGGTTCTCAAAGAACTAGTCACTGGTTGGGAAGGGTTCTTTTTTTACTCGAGCTATAATTAAAAATAGATCTCATAGAAATGTTAAAAAAAAAATCTCCTTCAAAACAGAGTTTTCTTATTAATGACTTTATTTTATTCTTATAAAATGCTGATCGTACAATCAGCTCTTCACAATATAGCATAACACATATAGCACTGCAGAGTTGATAAAAAGGCAAGTGTTACATACAGGGATGGGAGCAGTATGTGAGGGAATCCTACTATCCATAAAGGTCTTATGGACCCAAGAGGATTTAGGCACAAAAAGGCTGGCCGGGCAAGCAGCAACTAAACATCAACCACACTAGCCTCTCCCACCACCATGCCTTGAACTTCTCCCTCCTCTTCCATTTAGGTTGTGAATTCACTGGAGCAAGGAGTTTTCTAACCATATCATCAATTTGTGTTAAAATTCAAAAATATTTTCACATTACAATGTTATTGTAATTCACTCCATTGTATGGGGCCCTGAAAAGTGTTTGTCACGGGGTCCAGGTCTTTAACACCGTAACTACCGGGATTCACTATCACTGTGACAAGAAAAGGAAGATGAAAAAAAACAGGAGTTTATTCTGGCAAAACCAGCAAATGCACAAAATACCCAATAAAACGTACAATTATCCACTGGGGACCTGGGGAAAAGACTCTAGTCTCAATTGGTGCAGGGGCCTGTTTCTGGTAGGCTTACCCTGTCCGCTTCTCGTCCGGGTGCTCACAGGGCTCTACACACTGATTGCCCCTCTGGATCTCCGCCAGTAAAATCACAGTCACCAACCCCCAACCGGAGATTCACGGAGACGGTCTCTGCCTCCAGAGCTGGTCCTCCGCTTGGCTGGGCTTCCCAGCACAGTATATGCCGAGTGCTCCGCTATTCTGGGCAGAGCAACTTTGAAAAGCCCGCCTCGCGCTTCAACAGACCTAGCCTGGAGTTGTCTGGTACTCTGATCGGCCGCGCTCCTTACATAGCCCTCGGTGGCTATCTTTAACATGTAGCGGCGACCAGAGTACGGATCCTACAGTGACAGCCAATCACAAGCCAGAGGCTCGTCCTGCTCCATCAGAGGTGGGGGCGTGTCTAGGTGCATATGCCTGCCCCGTGATGACGAGGATGCTTGCAAGCGGGAAATTCAAACTGGCCAATGGGAACCGCACCTTCGAGCTCCGTCTCGGCAATGGCTTCACATGGCTAGCCCCATACTGCCCGCTGGGAAGGCGCCACAGTGTTTGTTCATGCAAAGGGTCTCCCCTGCTGAGAGACCATTTTCCAGACCTGGTTCTCCGCCCTTCCCCGCTCACCAGATGGCCCGACACCTGAGCGCTCCCATCCTCCCCTTTGATCCACGTGGGGGCGTAGCTATAGCATGGGCATCCCGCTCTCCCCCCCTGTCGGCGGCACATTGCGGGGCCTGCGATGCAGGAAGGAAGCACAGATTGGAAATCCCTTCCTCTGCAGGTGGGTGGGGCCTGGGCCTGAGATGCAGGAAGGAAGCACAGAGGGGAAATCCCTTCCTCTGCAGGTGGGTGGGGCCTGGGCCTGAGATGCAGGAAGGAAGCACAGAGGGGAAATTCCTTCCTCTACCGGTGGGCGGGGCCTAGGTCAGGGGGCGGAGCCTCAAGTAGTGCAGCCTGAGAGGCTGGGAAAGGTGAGGGAGGGGAAAGGAAAAAGGGAGGGGAAGGGTTAAATCTCAGGGGTAAAAAACAGGCATGAAAAGGAAAGAATACAGGAAGGAAGAGACACAAAGAGAAAATGAAGTACAAGAGAGAAATACATAAGAGAGAAAAGAAAGACACGAGGGAGAGAAAAGATCAGAGAGAAAGCAGAGAAAGAAAGAGCGAGAGAGCAAAGAGAGAGCAAAGAGAGCAAAAAGGAGAGAGAAAATAGAGCGAGCAAGCGAGTAGAGATAGAGCGAGCAGAGAGAGAGCGAGCAGAGAGAGAGAGAGCGAGCAGAGAGAGAGCGAGCGAGCAGAGAGAGAGCGA
>CM071571.1:72493338-72566678 GCA_036426205.1 Ascaphus truei | reverse complement strand
AGCGAGCGAGCAGAGAGAGAGCGAGCGAGCAGAGAGAGCGAGCGAGCAGAGAGAGAGCAAGCGAGCGAGAAGAGAGAGCAAGCGAGCGAGCGCGCGAGCGAGGGCAGAGAGCGACGAGCATTGCGGGTAGTCGAGTATAATTTTTTTGTTTATCTAAGCACCGAGTGAGCGTGTGCGCACACAGCGTGAACGGGGACTTACATATACCTATATATGTAAGTAACCGCCGCAAGCGGTATCCGCTCAGCGCTGGCGGGGTTGCAGCCTTATTCACTAAACTGCCATTGACAAGAATGGGAGTTTTTCTGCATTAGTGCCAGATTGGCAAAAACACACTTTCGGAAATAACCCCCTTCATGGCTTAAAGGAAAAACGACGCTGTATAAGAAAGCAGCGACTATGAACCTGGCAATAATAGTATTAGAATACTAAGTGTAACAGGTACAGCAGAGAGACAGTCACGTGTGTAAACATTACCCGTAGGCTTATTACAGCAGGAATGTCAGAGATTAGAATAAAAGCACGAGTACCTGACGTCAAAGGGAAATACTATGAACTAAATATTTTTCATAGTAACAATCTTTGAAGAGCAAACCTTGCATGAAGAAATTACCAGATGGATCCCTTATCTCACAGTAGAAGTTTACAGGTAGAAATGTATGTATATAAGTTTATATTGAGAATAGTTTTTCACCATTAAAATCCTCCCTTTGTAGCATCAAATTGCCCCAATATGAAAGTAACTTTTCAGCAGCTAATTTTTTTTTAGGTCTGTACGTTTTTTGAAACCTTACATCATTTTGCATGATGCGTGGTTGTATTATTATCCGATAGGAAACAAACCACAGCAGGGCATTAACATTGATGGTACAGGGTTATAGAAAACATATCATTTGGTTCCCTAGAACCTATCATTTGGACAATACCTATCATCAATACCCAATTGATATTAAGCAATGCATGCACATTTGCAAATGCATTACACACCATAAATATGGGTACCAAAAACAGGGAAGGGATAATCGATGTTTAATCCTTTCACTGACAGTCAGAAGTGCATTTAAATGCATGAAGGCAGCTGTGAATTACATGCCCTCCTAGCATTAAAGTGGTGAAGAAAATGATGATCAGTTTATGCAAGACTATACACAGATAGGCATTTGACAAAATCATCAACTAAGCAGCGCTTATAACCAATTTTTTCCAGAGGTAGAAAAAATGACCGTCAAAGCTGCAAAGAGTAGACACGAATATTCAGATTAGGTTGATATTCAATTCATTAGAAAATATATGAAAGTCTACACTCATATCTCAAAACTATAAATTGAAATTAAAATAACTTACATACAAGTACATTCGAATTCCTCAAAATGGCATTTGCACATCTTAACCGATCTTATATAGAAAGGGCCTTTTTATATACAGTAGTGCAAATAAAACATGCAAGACATTTTATTAAACGTATTATGCAAATGTCATAGGCAGAATAGGGTTATGTCAACTGAAATTGGATAAGAAAACACTTATTTTATAAAGCTAACAAGATATCATTGATATTATTCTACATACAGTAACCACTTTTAAAATGGTTTGCATTTGGGAAAAAAGGAAGACAAAGGACATTCCTCAAAACCTTATGTGATGAGGATTAGAGATTCTTTAACTCCCCCCCACCCTACTATTTTAACTTTAAAGGACCCTGTACTATGAGTTTGATAAATAGACAATGTGCATACATACTGTATAGGGCAGAGATAATATTTTGGGTGCCAGTCAAACTGGCCTATTTCAGTCTTATGTAATGCCACCTGATCTTGAAGGTTTCTGGTAATAAAAGTCCACTTGTGATTTGATAGTTCTGCGATAAGGAAAGTCAAAACAGATGCTAAGCAGCTGTATCTTAACACAAACTGAAAATAAACATTTGCACTACCATGAACTTCAAACAGCGAGCAAAATACTGTAAGTACTACAGTTCTAGCACAAGACAAACAGCCATACAGTATCCAATAAGAAATTCAAAACAAAAAAGACGTTTTGGACCCTTATGGGAAAAAATACAACCCAGGCATAGTGGACAGCTCCTTCCTTAGTTAGCACTTGTCTACGCATTGTTAGAACACATCATACAGGTATATGCTACAATAACCATCTTCGTGACATCATAATGCAAAATGACGCGTACAAGATGGTGACATTGGTGGCGACAAGATGGTGCGCCCCAATATGTAATGGGTGTTGTTGCTCGATGGGCACCCATACCTTTTTGGTCTAATTTTGATGGTGACATTAAATCAGCAGAAAAAGCTACAGTGAGATGACCACACAGGTCCATGTTCTATACAGACGGGTGAATGTTCCCCAAAATCCACTCAGCTTGCCCCGGTTGATGACATGCCAACTCGCCAGTCTAAAGTAAATGCAAACACTGGTCGCACAAAACTCTCTTGACAGCTTTAATATCTAGGAGACAACATCGCACACACCCTTCCACACTACCAACACGAATAATAAGTATTACCCACAGAAACAGATCGGTAATTGCTCTGCCCTAAGCTTTTCCTGATTACCTAGAGCCACCTGATCACACCAAAACAAAACTTAATATATATCTCCCGGAGACCTGGCCAAAGAAATTATTAAATGTTATATTCAAACGGCATCTTAAAAATTACACGAGAGCACAACTACTCTTAAATGATTGCACATTAATAATAACGTATAAACGAGTCTATAATCTTTGTACAGTACCTGAAGACATAATCCTCCCTGGGATCTCTAGTGGGGGAGACCAGCCCATTGCGCTTGTTAAGGAGCTTCTGTAAGAGAGTGGGTGGCATGTTGGTGGAAGCACCCAGCAGCTGGGTGACATGAACTCCCTGTGCAGAGCATCCAGCCTGGCAATCTGCTGCTGTATACCTAGTTCCGCCAACCTGACTCCGTGATCAGTGTCACAGTCATATGACTTGGCCCCAGACACCCTCCGCTGCCAGAAGGGGAGGTGCTGAGCGGCTGGAAGACCTGGGAGTGGTGTATACTTCAGTTCATGGAAGAGGCGCTGCAACGTCTGTATTTTGCCATTCTTGCTACACTTGGCAACGAAGTAGATCAAATCTGGACAGATTTATTTTCAAAAACATCTGCACGTGCAACATGTTGTGCTGCATCGAGCTCTTTGTCCAGCATTGTGATACAAGCAGAACCCGCTGAGATACACAACACACAGAATGGAGTCAACACCCATGTGTGCAGTGACATCATCCAATGACAGCTTAAACCAGCTACGGCGCGTCCCTCAGACCAAAAAGCCACGAAACCAACAATACATTCCTCATAACATTCCAACAGTGCCATCTAGATGAGAAATATATAATTACTCCATTACTAGTATATAGCCAGAACAGTAATCATGTTAACCCTAAAAGCAAGGGAACGCAATACAGATAGTGTACTAAAAATATTATATTATAATCGCATAATGTGTATAAAAAGATATATGAATAGCACTGTGGATATTCTGAACACATGATACATAAAGCTTGGCCCCCTGCAGACGCACTTACCAGAACTCCCTCCTACTGTCTCTGTACGTTCTCCCTACCTACCAATTAGATTGTAAGCTCCTCGGGGCAGGGACTCCTCTTCCTTAATGTTACTTTTATGTCTAAAGCACTTATTCCCATGATCTGTTATTTATATTATCTGTTATTTATTTGATTACCCCATGCATTACTACTGTGAAGCGCTATGTACATTAATGGCGCTATATAAATAAAGACATACAATACAATACAGTATATCACTATGAAACGAGTCATTAAGTAAATATATAGAACTACATTTGTCTATTATACAATGTGCCATTAAATCCTAAATTTACCTATATCAAAAAAAATCTATAACCAGTTACAATAATACATAATATAACACATTTCATCAGAATATACATATATAAAATAAATATAAAAATGTGCAAGTCTATAAAAATCAGTGATTCAAGCAGATATGACCAGGACACAGAGCTGTAGAGCCCTCAAGCCAGAAAGTGCCATTCATGCCAAATGGCACAAGGGTTCCCAATCTGCAGGGGCTATAAACAAAGATGTGATAAGTATTTTTAAGTGAGATAAATGCCTTTATAGCGCGATTCTGCCTGCTGCGCGATTCACAAAGCAGTGATAACACTGCAGTATCGCGCTTAAAAGGCATTTATTCACCAAAACACAGTCCGTGATTAAAAATAAAATTACGATCAGGAAAAAGGGAAATGCTCCTTTTTTGCCAGTCAGCGTGATTCACAAAGCAGTGATAAGTGAATCATACTTTAAAAGAGATTGAGCCATGAATAAATGCATTGTTTATGTTTTTTTGCACAACATTAATACAAGAGGCTTGTGGGTGTCCCCAGGTGATTCCCACGGGTGTCCGGGTGCCCTTGGGTGGTCCCCGCAGGGGTCTGGGGCCCTTGGGTGGTCCCTGTGGGTGTTCGGGGTCCCCACATAGGTCCCTGGGGGTCCCTGTGGGTTTCCGGGGGTCCTCGCGTGGTTCCCATGGGTGTCCTGGGGCCCTCGGCTGGTCCCTGTGGGTGTCTGGGCCCTCGGTGGTTCCTGTGGGTGTCCGGGGGCTCCACAGTGGTCCCCGGGTGGTCCCTGCGGGTGTCTGGGGGTTCTTGTGTGGTTCCTACGGATCTCTGAGGATTCTCGGGTGGTCCCCGCGGGTGTCTGGGGGCCCTAAGGTGGTCCCCGTGGGTATCTGGGGGCTCAGGTGGTCCCCGCGTTGTCCTCGGGTGGTCCCCGTGGTTGTCAGGGGGCCCTCGGTGGTCCCTATGGGTGTCCATGGGCTCCACAGTGGACCCCGGGTGGTCCCTGATATTGTTCCCAGTGTGATTTTCCTGGCTCTCACTGGAACTTGACGTTCCCGACTTGTAGGGGCAAGCAGGTGCCTGATGTCCGACATTACTGCAGTATAAACAGAGGCTGGCATTGCTTTGCTTTTGTTTCTCGCCAGCTGATAACTTATTACCCCTGAGTTGCATGGGTTCCTCTGGATCCGGTGGAGGTGGGTTGACAGGCCCTGAGAAGAAACTGAGAGGGGGTTGAATACCTTGTTTGTGCTGGGTTTTCTCGAATCGCCTCTCCTGTAACCGCTGGTCCACTCGAATACAAAGTACGATGAGCTCTTCCAAGTCGGTGGGATGTTCCTGTGCTGCTAGTTCGTCCTTTAAATTCTCGGAGAGACCTTGCCAGAAGGCGGCAGTTAGTGCCTCATCATTCCAGCCAGTCTCTGTGGCGATGGTGTGGACCTCTAGGGCGTAACGGGCCACAGAACGGGTACCTTGGGAGATAAGCAAGAAAGCGGAGGCAGCAGTTACCTTGTGTCCGGGTGTATCGAAAACTCTGCGGAACTCATTGGTGACGCATCTGAAATCGCTGGAAAGGTCTGATCTCAGCTCCCAGATGGGAGAGGCCAATGCCAGGGCATCTTCAATCAATATCAAATGATGTATGCTACTTTTGACCGGGGAGACACGAGACAGGAAGGCATCAGCTTGAATTGGATGAAACATTGATTAAGGAAACCATGACACTCATGTGGGTCACCGCCGTAGCGATTGGGGGTAGGTAGTCGTGGTTCCAAAGTGGTAGCCACAGGGATGGGTGTAGAAACAGCCACCATGGGGTTTGCCAAGTAAGGAGTCAGTGATGTGGCGGTTTGAACCGACTATTGGAGCATGTCCATGCGCTGGTTATTTAACTCCAGAATTTTGTCCAGTCTGTCAAACATGTTGACGTGCGCAGTCAAGAATCGACCCACCTCAGTGGGGTCCATGTTTGTGGGGCTGAGCATACTGTCACGAGTGCTCACCACAAACAAGGCGGGACCGCGAGGCTGAGGTGGGGATCTTGATATCCACAGACCAACAACTGAGCAGGCAAGTCCGGAGTGCAGAGTGGTAGTCGTGTAGCCAGGTCAGGGTAGGAAAGGTCAGAGTGGTCTAGGTGCTTGCCGTGGTCAAGGAGAGGAGAAGGTCGAATAGTCGTTGATGCGGTGCCAGAGTCCAGGGGTAGAAAGAAGAGTAGTCAAATCCGTAGCTGTGGTCCAGGGGTCAGAGAAGTCGGGAGTTCGGGTGTAAGCTGAGGTCAAAAATACAAAGCAGGAACAAGGCAAGGCAACAGGAAGCAAGGAGGTAAGCACATAAGAAAGTTTATACTCAGCCAATTTGCCAAGAGGCTGGCTGAGCATATAAAGGAGAGAGAGACAATGGAATGGCTGCAGAGAGTGACATCATCAGTATGCTGTACAGCGATAGGCAGGGGCGGAGCCCATAGCAGCTGTGGAATACGTGATCCCATTAACCCCTTAAGTGCCTGTGTCTGCGCGGCGTCTGCATGTATTCCGTGTGCGCTGTGTGCTGCCCATGTCATTACGGAGGCGGGGCCTAGGAGCAGTCACCGTGGTGTCAGTCTTCCTAACGGGCGGCGCCTGCACGCAGGCTGTGGCTGACGTACGTCACCTGTGATGTCGCAGGATGCATCATGGGGCGGAGCCTGGGAACGGTCCCTGCGGAGTCTGCTCTTCCAGCGACGTGGTGCCTGGACCCGGTTTGTGGCTGGCACGCGAGATAGATGCGTGACGCTGATGGGACCTTACACTGATCCTCACACTTTCACACTCGAGGTGAATGCTTTTGATGTTGGGGTCGGAGCAGTATTGTCTCAAAGAAAGACTCCTCAGGCCAGACTTCATCCTTGCGCTTTTTTCTCCAAAATTTTTTTGTATGCCGAACAGAATTACGATGTTGGCAATAGCAAACTCCTGGCCATCAAGATGGCCTTAGAAGAGTGGAGGCATTTGCTCGAAGGTACGGAACATCCTGTCACCATACTGACAGATCACAAAAATCTATTATACATTGAAGGTGCACATCGCTTGGGGTCACGACAAGCACGGTGGTCATTATTTTTCTCCTGATTCAATTTCATTATTTCGGGTCACGACAAGCGCGGTGGTCATTATTTTTCTCCTGATTCAATTTCATAATTTCATACCTACCTGGCTCAAAGAATATAAAAGCAGACTCCCTCTCCTGTCAATTTTTGGTAGAGGACAAGGTGGAGAATTGTCAGGAGACCATTCTTTCTTCTTTCCTTCCTTCTTGTATACTCTCAGCTAACGTGTTCAACTCGTTACAAGACATCACGCAAGCTCATCTCATATTCCGGAGGGTCTCAATGTGCCAGAAGGACGTTTATTCACGGTGCCAACATTTCGTAGGAAAGTACTGGAATGAGGTAATTCGTCCAGGAGCTCCAGGTACTTGGAGGACGATTGATCGATCTTTTAGAACAGACCTTCTGGTGGCCAAGAATGCACAAGGACATAAAGGACGTTGTCACCGCATGTGCTACTTGTGTCCAAAATAAGATGCCTCGTAACAGACCATCAGGGTTGCTTCAACCTCTTCCAATCCCAGATCGCTCATTGACTCATCTCTCCATGGACTTCATTGTGGAGTTACCAGTGTCCAAAGGGAAGAATACCATCTTGGTGATGGTCGACCACTTCTCAAAACAAGCTCATTTAATTTCACTTAAAGATCTACCTAACGCTCTCAAGCTATCTTAAGTCTTTATCAAAGACATTTTTCGCCTGCATGGAACACCCCAAGTCATTGTGTTGGATCGTGGCTCCCAATTAATTTCTAAATTCTGGCGGGCTTTTTGCCAACAACTAGGCATTTCCCTCCACTTTTCTTCCGGCTACCATCCTGAGACAAATGTCCAGACTGAACAAACCAACCAATCCCTCGAGCAGTTCCTGCCATGGGCTGAGTTCTCCCACAACAACCTACGAAACGAGTCAACACAGGAATCACCTTTCTTCATCAACTACGGATTCCATCCCTCAGCTCTCCCTACTACAGGCCCCAGATCTGGGGTACTGGCAGAGGAGAACAGGATTCTGCAACTTCAGGAGTCCTGGGGAAGGATTCAGGAGAACCTCAAAACTGCAGTATCCATGCAAAAGAAGCAGGCAGATCGGCATTGTCGCGATACTCTAATTTATAATCCAGGCCAAAAATATGTCTTTCTACTAAGAAAATCCGCCTGAAGGTACCCACCGCAAAATTGGAACCTAGGTTCATTGGCACGTTCGTTATCACAGAAAAAGTCAAACCTGTGGCCTATCGTCTAAAGTTGCCAGCGTCCATGAGGATCCCTTCCGTTTTTCACATATCCCTGCGCAAACCCTTCAGCCAAGTTTCTCAGTTTCCTGCTGCGACGTCTCCTCATAAGCCTCTCCTGATTGAAGGCCAACAAGAATTTGAGGTGCAATTGGTTCTGGATTCCAGAATTACCAGGGGTAGACTCCACTACCTGGTCCATTGGAGGGGCTTCGGCCGGCATGGATTCCCCGCGACCAATTACATGCCTCTAGGTTACTTCAGGCCTTTCATCGGAAGTATCCCTCTAAACCATTCTTGGGATGCCCGGAGGTCGCCCCTGAAGGGGGGGGGTACTGTCAGGATCGGGCTTACGCCCCACCCCCGTGACGCACCTCGGGACGTCACGAGTGACACGCGTCAGCCGCAACCTGCGCCCAGGCGACGCGCTGCCAGGAAGGAAATCACAGCAGGAACTGTCTCCAGGCTCCGCCTCCATGACAACACGGGCAACCTATGGAGCATGCTAGCTTCGCGCACACCCCGCACGGACACAAGCAAACAAAGGGTTCATTCTCTCAATTATTCCTCAGCTGCTATGCACTCCACCCCTGCCTATCAGTGGCCAGTCTATGTCTGATTGCTCATTACCCTGAAGCTGTGGACTGTCCTGCATTCGTTACCTTGCACCTGTGTGCTGCCATTCCATTGGCTGCATGCCCTTTGAATACTCAGCCAGCCCTCCTACAAACTGGCTGAGCATAAACTCTGTTCTTGTGAATTGTGCTTACCTCTAACTTCTTGCTGTCCTGCCTTCGTCTTCTCTTGGACACTGTATTTTGACCTTAGCTTGCTCCCGGACTCCTGCTTTCTCTGACCCCTGGACCACGGCTCCAGACACGACTATTCTACATTCTATACCCCTGGACCCCGGCACCGACAATCTGATCTCTCCACTCATAGACAACGGCAAGTACCTCGACCAATCTGACTTCTCCTATCCTGACCCAGCTACATGACTACCACTCTGCACTCCAGACGTGGCTGATCGATTGTAGGTCGGTGGCTACCAACATCCCCACCTCAGCCTCACGGTCCCGCATTGTTTGTGGTGAGCACTCGTTACAATTTCACACTCTTCCCCGCTCTGCTACAACTCAGTGTCGCCCCTCCTCTCACTCATTCCCACTTCCTCAATCCCCCCTCATCACACTCAACCCCGTTACTCCCCCATCATTGGCCACACACACACACACACACACAATACCCCCCAAAATTCCCATCCCACACACAATACCCCTACGAAGCCCCACCCCACATGCACAATCATTCCACAATCCCTTTCCACACACAATAACCCACACAATACCCCCACACACGATACATCCACAAATTCCTTCCCTACACAGACAATTCCCCCACAAATCTCCTTCCTATATACCTTTCCCCCCCACACAATACCCCACAACCACTCCATACGCAATACACCCAGAAACACACACATTACCACCCCCCCACACACACATGCACAATTCCCCCCACCACACACACACACACACACACACACACAATAGCCCCAGACCCCACAATAGCCTGAGAGACACAAAAAAAAACAGACACACAATAGATACTTACTTACTTTAGGGGTGGACTCAGGCCCCCCAGTGCCCCGACCTTCCCCGTGCCGATGCGGACGTTGGACGCGACTTCCAGACAGGTCTAAATTCTGGCCGGGTCGAACTTCCGGGCAGGCCCAAATTCCAACATGGAGAGGAGGGGGAGAGAGGCCTGCAGTCGTTGGGGCCTAGCAGCAACTAGAGGCCAGACAGCAACTAGAGGCCCCGCAGCCAAGCCCAGAAGTTGGGCGTCTGACCGGGCCCAGCTTCCAGTGCCAGTTGGCCCTGCTCTTCTCCGCTTTCGGCAGCCATGAGCTGCATGTCTGCTGAGATGCTTCTTTGTACCAACCTGTGGGAAACATGATCTCATAAAACTGTCTGGGGTCACAGTTTTGTTAAAGAAGATTTGCCTTGTAAGTAAAGCTCCTAAAAATATTACAACATGGTGTTATTTTCCATACATATACTTGCTGTTCTGTACACGTGTTCACTTGTACCAAAAACCCATTCCTCTATCTTTCCAGTTTTTTTTTCCTTACAAAATTACGTATACTGTATAAATGTAAAAATAAATTATTGGATAAAACAAAAAAAAATGCTTTTTCTGTACAAATGAAATGTAAGCTCCCAAATCCACTTTGGTCTTTTGAAAACATGAGTGTATATAATGAGATGAAATACACAAGTGTCCTGGGCCCTGTGGCTGCGGAGGGCCTGGTCGGACGAGGGAAGTTGATCCCGACCTCTGTCTGGGTCAAACTTCTTTGCCCGAGTCCCGGTCCTCTCGTTACTGCTAGGCCCTGGCTCTCCTCGAGCTGCGAGGCCACCCTCATTGACACTGTCCCACTCTGAGCCTCAGATGCCAGCCTTCTCTGGTGTCGGCGCACCAGAAGCAAGGTGGACTCAGCTTCTGGCATGCCACCGGCATGAGAGAGGCTGGCGCATGCTGACGTCAGATGCTCGGCGTGGGAGGCCTGAGATTATCCCCAAGGTAGGTAAGTTTGTATTTATTTGTGTTTTTTTTTTAATGTGTTATGCGGGTTGTATGTGTTTGGGGGGTGGGGAGAAGTTGTATGTGTTTGTGGGGTTTTATGTGTTTGGGGGATTGTATGCATTTGGGAGATTTGGGGGTTGTATGCATTTGGGGTGCTTGGGGGTTGTATGTCTTTTGAGGGTGGAGGGGTTGTATGTGTTTGGGGGATAGGGGGTTTGTATGTATTTGGGGGGTGGGATGTATGAATTTGGGTGGTGAGGGGGTTGTATTTTGTGGGGGCATTATGTGTGTGGGGCAAGGGGGGGAGGAATGAAATGAGTGTGAGGAGGGGGAGAGTGAAGAGAGAAGGGATAAGAGAGAGATGGATGGTAGAGAAATACATGGAAAGAGGGGGGGAAATAGAGGGGGCTCACGGGGTGTAAAATGGGGGTGGGGGCTCACAAGACCGCCGACATGGGGTTGCGGTCGTAACTAGTCCTGGGCCCCGGGAAATCTGTCTGCGGCTCTAGAGATACGGTCATACAAAGTGCCACAATCAGAGCTTTCGGCCAGATATAACCGTCACTGGATCCTCCCACTCAAATGTGCAGTCCATTCCCAACCTGGGTTACCTAATAACCCTCACAAGCATGTCACAAACATGTACAGCATAATAGAATAAAGGAGCATTCACAATTCAGATGATAGAAAACTATGTGGACTGTACAGTATATATGCTGGTTTATTGCTGCTCATTCAAATTTATTCAATATACTGTATACTCAACAGAGCACAAGATAAGATAATGATTCTGCATTAAAAGTTGAACATTGGCTTGTAATTTTTGTACATTAAAAGTAATTGTATGCTAATAAGAGCAACATTCAGTGGTGATACAATACTTGCAGTGATGTATCTAGATATACTAACTAAACTAACAGATCTAGTTCACGCATTTGTCATATACAAGTTAGCTGAATCTTTGCGTACATATGCAACATTATTAAACTTTGTAAATCCCAAAGTAGGCTCCAGCCATATAATTATCACAGTAGGGGGAGGGGGAACAAAAGAGATACAAAGGAAAGGGAAGTGTGGGGTAAAAATGAGGGTATGGGGAACAGAAAAACATATAAAGACACTGGGGTAGGGTAAGAGGGGCAACGTTTCAGGGTAGGAACCCTTTCTTCTGGCCCGTTCCCTTGGGTTCACAGGAACCTCAAGGTACTTCCCTTGACCCTTATCCCCCCTCTAGGACACAAGAATGAAAGCTTAAGCAAAAAATCACAGAGTAATGCAATCATAAAGCTTCTACTGTAAGACACAAGAATGAAAGCTTAAGCAAAAATCACAGAGTAATGCAATCATCTAGCTCTGCCATGAACAGCTATCCGCAGTAAAGGTAAGTATATCAGGGTAAAGCAAACCGTCCTTATTCTCGTGTTCACAGGCTACTAGCACACTTCCCTTTCCTTTGTATCTCCTTTGTCCCCCTCCACCCTAGTGTGATAATTATAGCTGTATACTTTGCTAAATGAGTCAGTGAGCAGTTCCAATTTTGTACATTTATATTTTTCACGCTATTAAATTTGTGACTTATTCTGAAACTATCTACGTGTCTCCATCTATTATAGTGTGCTGGAGCCTACTTTGGGATTTACATGAGTTTGAGTGGGGTTGTTTGGGCGCACTACGCTTCGTGCACCTCAACATTTTTTATCATATTTTCTGGTTTAGAGTGCTGTCTATTATTGTTTATATTGTTAAACTTTATGTGGAGTTGCTATACCTGATAGTCACTATCATACTGTTAGTACGCATATAAACCATTGGATTATTTATTAATAGAATGTTGTATGATTTGACACTTACTTTTGAGTATATCAAATCCACAATAGATTTGTCATTATCCTTGCTGTTTCTCTGTTTCCTCCTCCTACTCACCTAGCTGTCTTTCCTGCCCCATATGCACACTGCTTTCTGCTTTCTGTTTGTCTCCTCTCCCCGCCTTACTCTCTCTTCTCCCCCCTCCATCAAGCTCTGCTCCTCTTTGCAATCTTGCCTCCCTTCTCTTTGCACTCCCTACCTTACTGTGTCTGCTCTTCTCTGTGCACACTACTCTCCCTCCTAACCAACTCGTCTCATCTGTCTCTTCCTCATCTCGCTGTCTCCACTGCCATTAAAATAACTTCCCCCAGTCTTTCCTTGCTGAGTATTAGGCCACTTGGTCTATCACAGAGTGGGATGTATGTATGTATGTATGTATGTATGTATGTATGTATGTATGTACTGTGACATAGTCCAAAGATGTTAGACAGCTTTACTGTCCCGTTTTAGGTCAGAAAGTGCAGGAATAGTTAAAAATGATCCATTCCACAGCTTCACATTAACTCAGGCTGGTGGATGGAAAATCCAGACCACAGATTACAATGGGTCTAGTTCTCCCTCACCTGCTCTCCTAATCACTAGCACAGGTATTTAGAGCAGAGAGGTTTGCATTTCACTCTCTCTCCTTAGAGCCTGGAGGCTGTGGGTTTCATTCACTGCTCACCTGCATCCGATTCGGGGTGGACGGCCCCTTCAAGTATCACAGTACCAGAGGATTTGCCTGGACACTTGGGATCGAGTTCCCACCACGAACAGATAAGACAAACACTTGTTTACTGCCGTATCTAATAGACTGTATGCTTTATCTGGTGACCCTAAATGTGAGGGCATTGTTTTAAACTGGGGGAACCAGGTTAGTTGGCCCAGCAGCAGTTAGAGGCTGATTCTGATGTGTAGTTAGATCCCTGAAAGGGATAGGATTTTGTTTATATAATTTGGTTTCTTGTTACTTGAAATAACAGTGTGGGAAATACTATAACACTGATATGAGTGAACCGCTGAATGTAAATATCTGGGTGCCTCTAACCTACACATGTTAAAGCTGCAGTCCCTTACTTGGATGAAAATAAAGCAGGCAGAAGCCTGAGTTAAGCAACGTAATACTTTGCATGATCCAGTTTTTTGTATAAATAACCCTAGAAGACTGTGTCGGGAAGAACCCAGACAGACGTCAGCGCTACAAAAGAGGGGCGTTTGTCACAGTATGTACAGTACGTATACATTTATTTATATCATGCAGACAGTGTACTCAGTGCTTTACAAAAGAAATACAGTACAGGGAATTATAATAATACAATAAGTGCTCCAATTTGAACTCCACAGACTCTTAATATGTGACACTCAATATGTTACACAGCCAATGTGCATACTCATTACACAGGATGTGCTGTCCCTGGGTGAGTGACAGGCCAATCAGCCTATCACAGAGGGATATGCAGACATCAATAGAGAAAGAGATATAGATATATATACTGACGCAATGGGACATATTTGGGTACTTTCCTGTTATCCGGAGCCATTTCCTGTTATCCCGAGCCATATTCAAAACAACTTATTTAATTAAAACCGGATTTATTATTTAATTAAAAACAAAGTAACAACTTATTTATTATTGAAAACAAAGCATTTTTGGAGGCCAAAAACCTTTAATTGCTTTCAACAGTGACTCAAAGACGTCCTCGTCTCCCACGTGCTGCCTCCAAATGAATTCGGCCAAGTATGACTCTAAATGATGACGTGCTGTTCCTCTGTGTTGTTTGTTGCGCCACTGTGTATTAGGAGGAGGTGGGGAGGGGCAATTACTGGGTTAGGGGGCTGTCCTCACTGTGTATTAGGAGGTGGCAGGGAGGGGCAGTTACTGGTATTAGGGTGGCAGTTATCTCTGTATATGTGGACGTGGGGAGGGGCAGCTATCTCTCTGTATTAGGAGGGAGGGGCAGTTATCTGTATTAGGAGGGTTTGAGTAAGTGGGGACGGGCATTTTACTGGTTGGATGGCATTAGGGGGAGTTGAGTGGAGGGGGTGGTAGATTTAATATGGGTACTTTCCTGATAACAGGAAATGGCTCCGGATAACAGGAAAGTACCCATATTTGTATTGTTTAGATTGATCTGATTATAGGAATATATTGAATATAATGACGCAATGGAATGTGTTTGCATTGTTTAGGTTGATCTCATTATAGGAATATACTGATATGATGGGACGTGTTTGTGCTGGTTAGATTGATCTCATTATAGAAAAATACTTAATATATGTGACGCGACGGAACGTATTTGTATTGCTTAGATTGATCTCACTAAAGGAATATACTGAATATATTGACGTGATGGGGCGTTTGTATTGTTTAGATTGATCTGATTATAGGAATATACAGAATATACTGACGCAATGGGATGTGTTTTTAGATAACAAAATAGATTTTTTATATTATTTTGTATATTATTATCTGTGTATCAATCAATTGCTCTGTCAATGTACGTACGTTTATATTGTGCGAAGTTAAGCAACATGGGGCATGGTTAGTACTTGTTGGCAATGACCATCATAAACAATATGTAAATATACACTCGGCTGTCCCTCTGTGATATTAGGACATTAACACCTGGCACTCTCCCTCTGCACCCCATTGCCATTAAAATCCCCTCCCCCAGTGTTTCCTTGATAAGTGAGAGGCCGCTCAGTCTAACACAGAGGGGGATGGATGTGCAGTCTTATTGGCTGTCCCTGGGTGAGTGACGGGTCGTTAAGCCTATCACAGAGGGATTTGCAGACATCCTTAGAGTAATCAAATATAGTTACTTGGAGAAATATAGATATAGATCCATATCAAATATACATTAATTGGAAACATCAACACTTGTGGTGTGTGTGTGTGTATCTGTATGTGTGTGTGTGTGTGTGTGTGTGTGTATATATATATATACATATATATATATACACACACACACATACAGATACACACACATACACACACCACAAGTGTTGATGTTTCCAATTAATGTATATTTGATATGGATCTATAACTATATCTATATTTTTCCAAGTAACTATCTAGTAGTCTAATCTGGCCTTTCTATTCTTGACAATCATTTTGTGTGTGTGCGCTACACACACACAAAAACATATATATTTATATATCTATATATCTATATATCTGTATATGTTTTTGTGTGTGTAGCACACACACAAAATGATTGTCAAGAATAGAAAGGCCAGATTAGACTTTGCCAAACAATATCTAAAAAAGCCAGCCCAGTTCTGGAACAGCAATCTTTAGACAGATGAAACAAAGATCAACCTGTACCAGAATGATGGGAAGAAAAAAGTATGGAGAAGGCTTGGAACGGCTCATGATCCGAAGCATACCACATCATCTGTAAAACACGGTGGAGGCAGTGTGATGGCATGGGCATGCATGGCTTAAAATGGCACTGGGTCACTAGTGTTTATTGATGATGTGACAGAAGGCAGAAGCAGCCAGATGAATTCTGAAGTGTATAGGGATATATTGTCTGTACAGATTCAGCTAAATTCAGCGAACTTGATTGGACGGCGCTTCACTTTACAGATGGACAATGACCCAAAACATACTGCGAAAGCAACCCAGGAGTTTTTTTAAGGCAAAGAAGTGGAATAATCTGCAATGGCCGAGTCAATCACCTGATCTCAACTCGATCGATCATGCATTTCACTTGCTGAAGACAAAACTTAAGGCAGAAAGACCCACAAACAACAACAACTGAAGACAGTTGCAGTAAAGGCCTGGCAAAGCATCACAAAGGAGGAAACACAGTGTTTGGTGATGTCAATGCTTTCCAGACTTCAAGCAGTCATTGCTTGCAAAGGATTCTCGACAAAACATTAAAAATGAACATTTTATTTATGATTGTGTTAATTTGTCCAATTACATTTGAGCCCCTGAAATAAGGGGACTGTGTATGAAAATGGTTCCAATTCCTAAACGTTTCATACGATATTTTTGTTCAACACCTTGAATTAAAGCTGAAAGTCTGCACAGTAGTGGCCAATTATTTCCGGACCTAACTGTAGCACTACTGCTCAGACCTGTAGCCCCTAACCCTTGCTTCCTTCCCTTCCTGGTTGCCAGTTAAATGTGCCTGGTGCACAAAAAAAGGAGCACAACTGAAATACCTAGGTAATATGGTTGAGTGGAGCTTTCCAGCATCGGCTTTAGTTCAATGCTAGAGGTACTGTCCAGAATAATGGAGGTTGTGGGTTCTCATCCTGTTGGGAATGTAAATGTAACACTGTCATGCGCTCAGGCGTGACGCTGGATAAATACAACACCAATTGGTGTAAGTAACTGTGCGTGGGAACAACAAAACGGAGAATAAAGGGGGACCACCATGAAAGTCAGGGCTCAGGGCAATAAGCTTACCCCTGTCAGCTCTTCCATCTTTGGTCCTGCTTCTCCTTGGTTTCCGTTCCCGCGGTGTGCATCCGGCAGAAGAAGCATGCGGAAAGTAGAAGAAAGGATCCGGTGCCACAGCAGACAGTAAGTTTGAATCCAACTCCGGTAAGGTACAAAAAAGGCTTTATTGAAGGAACTGTAACGCTCGGCCTGCCCACAAGCCAGACGGGACCCCGGGACTGAGGTGGAAAGGAGAAATACCACACACCTAACAGTAAACAGGGACACGGCCGGAGTGTGGAAGTAACGTAGTTGGTCCAGGGAACAAAAATAGAAAGAGTACCGTACTTGACAACTCCAGCGTAGAAGGGTAAAGTCTGTAAGCCAATGGTTTACCCTTCAAGGAGGAGGGAGAGCAGCGTGGTAGAGTGTCCATAAGCCTGAGTCGTGGAGCGTAGAGAGTAGCGTAGTAGAGGTCCGTAAGCTGTGTCCAAGGGATGTAGAAGACTGCAAGGTAGAGAGTCCAAAGCCAAATCCAAAGGGTTCCAGAGAGCAGCGTAATCAAAGTCCAAAGCCAAGGGTCAAAATCCAGGGAGGTCAGCAGAGAATCCAGGGACAGGAACAGAAACTGAAACACAAGAGAGCCAGGCAGAAGCAGACAGCACCAAGGTACAGAAGCTATGCAGAGCAATGTGGTATTGGCGAGGGGAGACTAAATAGTGGGCTGGGACCTATCAGAGAAAAGGGAGGAGCGGAGGTGCGGCCCAAGGGAAGCCCCGATAGGGGAGAATAGTCTGGGGGGTGGACCTGGTAGAGCAGGGGCAGGGAAATGCGCCGATGCGTGCGCCGCACCTGAGGAGGCGGGGTCAGGTTCCCGGCGCCAAGAAAGGGAAGCCTTGGTTCGCTCACGCGCGTAAGGGTGACGCGCATGACCCGGAAGTGCGGGAGCAGCCGCGGGGGAGACACCGAGGACCGGGGCACGCCGCCGGGGACAAGAGGCAGCGGGGAGAAAAGGTAAGGAGGCGCTGGTAGCGGTAGTCCCTGCAGCGAGGGTCCTTACAGTGCGTAGCCAGGTTCAGGATTGGAGAGTATCGGATGGTAGGGGTAGCTAGGTGCAAGATAGGAGAAAGTCGGATCGTAGGAGTACTTCAGCCAAGGATAGGACAGGAGCCAGGAGAAAGGTCAACAAGCCGGAGCAGGAGTAGAGAGAGTCGGAGTCCAAGGTAAAAGCAGGGTTCAGGCAACGAGAGGTTAACAGCAACAAGGTCAGGCAAGGCTTGGTTCAGGAACTAGAAGTGACAAGGCACGGCGTCACAACGACTATGCTCAGCAAAGGTAAGCTGTAAGGGAAGGGTATATAAAGGGTATATAAAGGAGGAGGCTCCAATAGCAAGCAGGGGAGTAACCAGGAAGTGAAACCTCATAGGCTGCTGGTGCACGCAGATGTGCCCGAAGATGCAGCCTGATCAGGTAGGAGGTTGCTTGCAGCCCGCGCGTGTCACAGATTTCAGAGGGCAGGGTTTAGAGAGAGTACTACTCCCATGCCGGTTCTGCGAGACGTCAGAGCGGCGGCAGAGCCTAGAGCGCGCGTCACTCCCACGCTAGTTCTGTTGTTCAACAGAGCGGGGGCGGAGTTTACCATGCACGTAATTGGGAAGGCTTTATGAGCGCCCGCGTCGTACACCCAGACGAGGGACGGGATCAGGATCTGCAGATGCGCAAGGTTCGCACGCGCCCACGTCACAGGACCAGAAGGATGCGCATCGTGAGTGGCTGTCACCGGAGGGCCAGTAAGGTGAGGAGATGGTCCTTGAACGCCAGGACAGCGAATCCTCACACCATGCCTGCCTCATTTGCATGTTGGAAAGTACCTTTCCCACTTTAGCCAGGAACTTTATTCAAGCTTTCCTGGTATGGTTGAACCTACCAGCACAAGTGCCACTAAACATCTTCCTGAACACCCGTTGCCACCTTCCCTCCACTTTGAGTCAGCGAGATACGGATTTGAGAGAAGGATAGATATACTGTATACATATCTTAATAATGTGGTGGCACTCAAGTAAAGCAAAAGAATTTGCGTGGGTGCATTTTATCATTAAGGTAATATCAGTCACTGGCAAGCACTTACTGTACTAAATAAATAGTACAAAGGGGTCAGTGAATCAGAGGGCGTTTGACAAGATATGTTGATCACATTTAATAAATCCCTTTGCACTACTGTATTTGATTGGTCCTGTGACTGCTTGTTATTGACTTTAACTGATATGGGTTTATGTATATATATCTCTCCCAGACTCACTACAATTCACGTTAGAGTTCTGTAGTAATATTCCAGGCTTCTGATTGGCCACAATTCATGGGCTTTCACTAACTGCCATCCCCTGGGATGTTCTAATTGGCAGATTTTAAGCTCTTCGACCCGCCCGAAGAGGAGGTACTGTATCAATTTGTCTAGCACTATAAAGCACTATAAAGAAATGATAGAAAGGTCTTACCTTCTGTCTGCCTTTAACATCTCTGTTATTTCCTATCTGTCTACTCTAAGGTACATATGGTATTTTCTGTCTGTCCACTCCCAAGTCTCTATCATATTTCCTTTTCTGTTTGTACTGGACTCTATGGTCCTCTCTTCTATCTAAAGGGAATTCTCTTTGGTATTTGCTGGTTACCATAGAAACACAGCTGTCTGTACTTCCAACTGTGCAGATTCCACACAACAAACATGAAAGAAACCGATTATTCTCTATTATTCCTTTATTGATTAGTACATGATTAATATACTTAAACAATGGTAATACTGAATACAAAATAAATAAATACAATTAAGAGTATTATAATGAATATAAAGTTAATCAATATGAATGTTAACAGAGTAAATAGAGAATTAGTATAATTTAAGAAATAAAATCAATCTAACGAGAGTAAATAGGTACATAATGTAATACTGATGAGTTTCTAGGTTATATGAACTACCGGTATTTTACCACCAGATGGCACACAGTATACAAAATGTTGCACTTATAGTACATGCATTTAACCATTAGATGGCAAATAATTGCTGATGCAGAGATGCTGCATAATGGCAATGACTGGGAATTATTTGAACTGTTCACATTATTTATTTATAAAATGTTTAACCAGGAAATAACATATTGAGAGTTACCACTCGTTTTCAAGTATGTCCTGGACACAGAGTTATGATGACAACACATGGTATTGTTGATATTCTTTTTTTGGGAGCTGCCTGTCCAATAACCTACTTTAACCTTTGTATCTATAGTTCTTATTGTACCACTATGGCAATCAATGGGTACAGGGGGGGGGGGGAGAGGGGGGGTTATAGTGAGTCCGGGGTGGGTGGTTAGGCATCCTGGGTGGGTAGCAGGGGTAAGTAGAGAGGTTTATTTACTTTATTTCTGCTGCCTGGCTAATGTTTGATTTAATAATGGGCAAATGAGCTATTATCCATACCTGGATAATAGTTATTTTGTCCATTACTGTACTGTATGTGTTGGGGGGGTGGGGTGGGGAGGGAGAGGTGTATTTATTGCAATGTATGCTCCACATTTTTTTTTGATACAGGATTGGTACCGCAGGGACCACCTAAGGACCCATGTGGACCACCCGAGGACCCCTGGACACCCATGGGGACGACTTTCCACCTGAGGACCCCCGGACAACCGCAGGAACCACCAGCGCGGACCATCCGAGGGCACCCTGACACCCTTGGGAACCACCCGAGGGCCCCCCGACACCTTTGGGAACCACCCGAGGGCCCCCAGACACCCGTGGGAACCACCTGAGGGCCCCCAGACACCTGTGGGGACCACCCAAGGGCCCCCAGACACACACGGGGACCACCTGGAGGCCCATGGACACCACCCGGGGTCCCCCGCCAGCCACTGGTATCAATCCTGTGTATCAAAAAATAAATGATGATTTTACGTGGGGGCACATGGGGGTGGGTTGTGTATTGGTTGTTAGTACATATTATAAAGTTTATTGGGGTCAGAGGGGGTGAGTGAAGGGACAAGTAACCACTTCACTCACCCCCTTTGCCCTCAATAAAGCTGTTATAGTGCCTTAACCCCTTCATTGCCTTAGCGGCTATCCGCTAAGGTAATGAAGCTGCTTTAAAGTAATTTTTATTATTAGTGTGCGGGAGCAGGGGGTCTCCTGAGCTTAACCGCATTGATTTCAGCCTCGGGGACCCCCTTCTTCCCGAGTTACAGGCCCAGATATGGGGTGCCGGTATCTCCTTCATTATTTAAATCCCCCGGTCACGTGACGCGGACGATTTAAAATGGCGGCGATACTGGTACCCAATGCCCCATACCAGGGCCTCTAACTTGGTAAGCTGGGGGTCGCTGAGGCTGAAATGAAAGCGGTACAGCTCTGTAGACCCCTTGCTCCCGCACACTATTAATAAAAATTACATTAATGGAGCTTTGTTACCATAGCAGATAGCAGATAGCCACTACGGTAACGAATGTGTAAAATGTTTAATTAGGGTTTTATTACTAATGTATTGTAGCAGGGGGTCTTCGGAGCAGAACCGCATTGATTTGAGGTGCGGGGACCCCCTGCTTCCCGAGATACAGGCCCCGTTATGGGGTGCCGATATCTCCTATGCATTTAAATTTCCCGCGTCACGTGACCGTGGGAATCAAATGCATAGGAGATACCGGCACCCCATAACGTGGCATGTATCTCGGGAAGCAGGGGTTCTCCGTACCTGAAATCAATGCAGTTTTGCTCCGCAGACCCCCTGCTACAATACACTAGTAATAAAATGATTTGCGCAGGGAGAGGCGGCTCTCTCTCTCTCTGCAGCAGAAAGAACTCGCTGGGTGAGCCTTTTCAGAGGGGCGATCTTGACGTCGCCGGCTACTCGCCAATTTTGCAAATGTTGCTATTAATGGTATTCGGGCTTTCTGCATATTGTTACATAGTTACATAGTTACATAGTTACATAGTAGATGAGGTTGAAAAAAGACGTACGTCCATCAAGTTCAACCTATGCTAAATTTAGACTACAGATACTTTATTCTATATCTATACTTACTTATTGATCCAGAGGAAGGCAAACAAAAAACCCCATTAAGGGGAAAAATTAATTCCTTCCTGACTCCAAGAATTGGCAATCGGATTAATCCCTGGATCAACATCCTTCATACATCCTTCCCATGTATATAATGGTTTTGCTATTACTGAGCTTAACTCCTTGAGAACTCTTGGATGTATGCCATCGGGGCCAGGTGCCTTATTTACTTTAATTTTTTCAAGTCGCTTATGAAGTTCTTCCTCAGTTAACCAATTGTTCATTAATATGGAGGTTGTGGCTTCCTCCTGCGGCATTACTATTGAACTTGATTCTTCCCTGGTAAACACAGAGGCAAAGAATTTGTTTAATACCTCTGCTTTTTCCTTATCTCCAATAATCTGCCTACCCATCTCACACTGAAAGGGTCCTATATTCTCTTTTCTCATTTTTTTGTTATTAAGGTACTTAAAGAACTTTTTAGGGTTGACCTTGCTTTCTAATGCAATCCTTTTTTCATTATCCATTTTTGCTAATTTAATTGCCCTTTTGCAATTTTTGTTACATTCCTTATAATTCTGATACGATGTCTCTGTCCCTTCTGACTTAAAGAATCTAAACGCCTTCCTCTTCTTGTCCATTTCCTCCCCTACCTGTTTATTTAGCCACATTGGTTTTGACTTATTTCTTTTATACTTATTACCCAAGGGTATACACTGATAAGTGTGCTTTTCTAACAATGTTTTAAAGACTGCCCATTTATCTTCTACATTTTTCCCTGCAAAAACATCATCCCATTGTATTACTACTAGATTAGACCTCAGTTTAATAAAATCTGCCTTTCTAAAGTTTAAAGTCTTTGTTGAACCCAAGTAATCTGTTTTTTGATAATTTATTTCAAATGAGACCATGTTATGATCACTGTTACCCAAATGTTCCAGGACTTGAATATTTGTTATTACTTCTACATTGTTTGATATGACCAAATCCAGAACTGCCCCTCTCCTGGTTGATTCCTCAATAATTTGGGTCATATAATTATCTTTAAGCACCCCCAAAAACCTGTTTCCTTTTGTTGTAACGCTAATCTCATTGCCCCAGTCTATGTCTGGATAATTAAAATCCCCCATTATGCAAACATGACCCAGTTTTGATGCCTTCTCCATTTGCAAATGTATTTTAGCTTCCTCAATCTCACAGATATTTGGTGGTTTATAGCATATTCCCACAAACATTTTCTTTATACTTTTACCTCCACTGCTAATTTCTATCCACAAGGTCTCTACATTTTCATCATTCCCTTCATAGACATCATCCCTTATAATAGGTTTTAGATCTGTTTTAACATATAGACATACTCCACCTCCCCTTCTATTTGTTCGATCCTTCCAAAAAAGAGAATACCCCTTTAAATTAACTGTCCAGTCATGAGTTTCATCCCACCATGTTTCAGTAATGCCTATGATGTCATACTGCTCCCTTGTAGCTATTAATTCAAGCTCCCCCATTTTATCTGTCAGGCTTCTTGCATTAGCAAGCATGCATTTAAGTTTTTTTTCAGCCTGTACTATTATCTTATCTGCTCCTTCCTTTCTGCTCCCACTTGGTTTAGTCTTTAGAAGTTTTCTAGTATTATCTCTATTTACTATGGGTATCTCACTGCTTGTCAAACTTGCACTTGCCCCCATTCTACCACCTTGTATCCTCATCTATTCCATTTAGTTCATTATCTGTTTCATTCCCCTCCCCCCTCCATCCTAGTTTAAAATCTCCTCCAACCTTTTTAGCATTCTCCCCCCTAGCACAGATTGTGATAGCAACGCAGTAAAAAATAGCAATTTAAAAACCATGGCGATTTTTTTTGGAGCTTAGTGCATAGGCCCCTATATGTGTTACCCACATATATAACAGGGGGAACTGTGTACTGTACACACCGTGAGACCCATAGATTCCTATGTGTATCCGGATACTCTTCTCTGCTTGATCTTTACAATCAGAGATTTTCATCTGTTATGATTATATCCCTAACTACTATAGAGGCTGATCAGGATACAACATTGAATTCCCGTATACAGTATAAAGGCAGTTAACCAACTTGAATGTAATAGCCATACAAAATCAGCTATTTTGTTGTGAAGAGTCACCCTCCAGATACATTTCTGAGATACTGTTTATACTAGTACAAGTATGTTACTATCTGCTGATTTTGCATAGGATATTTTGTATTCATACCATAAACTGCAAGATACTTGTTTAACAGACAAACCATTCATAGCTCCCAAGACAGCTAGTTGTGTTAATGAACAAAAATGTTAAAAAAATGTATAATCCGTAATGAAATGGTATGAAAGCAGCTGCGTTGGGGTGCAGGTATAATATAGTGTTAGCAGCATGATGTGGTTACAGTTGCTCCATATAGGGGATGGTGGACCTTAGTACAGGGAAGTAGAGCTGGCAGGCGCAATGCTGACTGTTGCAGGAATAACCAGGATAGAGGAAATACATAAGTAGAAAATACCTCTGTGGTCCCGCTCTATCTCACAGTCTGTTCCCGTCTTCTTAAGGTCCCAGCGTGGTGCACTCAATGCTTAACATCCAGCGCCGTCCTCCAGAGCCGTCTGCAACAAGATCTGCTAAAATCTGACCCTGCCTTGCGGATCCGTCCAATCAGGGAGGAAGCCAGGAACACCGAAGAGGATTATCGGACAGCCAGAGAAGCCAAAAAAAAAGCTGTGTGTGCTGTGCACGCGCATAGTAAGTGAAACTTCTTTGACTTTTGTCACAGAAATTGTATTTGTGTTGGTGATGTTTAAATTAAAAATCAAAATACAATTTTTGACAAAACGCAAATAAATTTGACTTAGAATGCGCGTGCTCTGCACACATCCCCTGTATTAGCTATTTGCACTAAGTGTGAATTCCTCGTGTGTGCCGGTGACTGAGTGTGCGGTTGACTGAGCGTGACTGCGACTGCGTGTGACTGCGACTGCGTGTGACTGCGACTGCGTGTGACTGCGGGTGAGTGTGCGGGTGACTGCATGTGCGGGTGAGTGTGCGGGTGACTGCGTGTGCGGGTGAGTGTGCGTGTGACTGTGAGTGTGCGGTTGAGTGTGCGGGTGACTGTGAGTGTGCGGGTGACTGTGAGTGTGCAGGTGACTGTGAGTATGCGGGTGACTGTGAGTGTGACTGCGTGTGAGTGTGCGCGAGTGTGCGGGTGCGTGTGACTGTGCGGGTGACTGTGCGTGTGACTGAGATGTGTTTTACAAATAGTCTCACCCTTTATATTCTGCATGAATACACCATGTTTGTAAAATTAGTACCATTATTATAGTGTCCTTTGCTCAAATAACTGTGCTCTCTCCTGCAGTCAAGCACAGCACCACTGAGGTTGTATTAGTACTGTGACCACTGCATTTTACAATCTGATATATTGCTGACTTTGTATAGATCAGATATTTCCAGTACACAGAAGAATGTTATATTCCATTTGGGTTGACAGTTGAGATTTGTCATACAGATACCTTGCTATTTCCTTATCCCTGAGTATTTACTAGCACTGAGATTTCCAGTGTTTAGTGTGTCCTGTTCTGACAGTCTTTCATTGTTCTGCTGAAGGCTCATGCCAGTCTGGATGGTTCCTTCAGTGCATATTAGCAGAGAGCACAGGACACCAGGAGCTGCATGCAGCTATATCTCACCATCAGAAGCAGCATCTGACACTGACTGTACCTTATTTATCTGACACTGACTGTACCTTATTCATACACACACACACACACACACACACACACACACACACACACACACACACACACACACACACACACACACACACACACACACACACACACACACACACACACGCTTCAAGCGGCATAATGCACATCCACTTCTCCCTTCCTTCTACCTCTGCAACACACAAAATCACTAGCTGTGATGTTTTCAATGTTGATGTCCTCTCCCCACCTATTCTTCCTTTTGATATCTTTTAATGTGAACATCATTGCCAGGTCCGTTCTCCCTACTCCCTCCTCCCTCCCCTCCTCCCCTCCTCCCTCCTCCCCTCCCTCCTCCTCCTACCCACCTCCCTCCTCCCTCCTCCCCCTCCCTACTTCCCACCTCCCTCCTCCCTCCTCCCACCTCCCTCGGCAATTCAGCATTCACGACACACTGCTCTGCTTCCTCTCGGTTACCCTTCATGATCCCTGGGCTCCTCTCCTCTGGCAGCGCTCAGTCAGCGGACACAGGGAAGGGGAGGGAGGTGAGAGGCTGAGCAGCGGCTCACTGAGTCTGGATTTAAAATCCCCCGCGCTTGCTACACCCTTTCACTCTACACCGGAAGCTCTGCGGCACGCCACTTGCTACACACCCATGCCGCCTTACGTGTGTGGGGAATAACAGCGGCCGTTAGGACGCGCCGGCGGCTATCGCCGCCGCAGCGCCGCATGTCACAGCGGGGTGTGTGTGGGGGGGAGCGGTGGCTGTTAGGAGCGGCGCCGGCGGCTATCGCCGCCGCCGCCGCAGGTCACATAGATGCGGGGGGAGGGGAGGGGGGAGCCATGACGTCACTTCCGTTATCCCATTTCCCCTCCAACTCTCCCGTTTTACTCCATCAGAATAGGTGCCACTAAAGAAGTTTCACTTCAAAAAGCACTCACAACACTCACCGGGTAGGGGCGGATTAAAATATTTCATGAATCTACATAAAAAAACATAATCGGACACAAAAAATGTGTCCCCATTTGTTTTTTATGTAATTCATAAAACTATTTTTAATCCGCCCGTACCCGGTGAGTTGTGAGTGCTTTTTTGGCTTCTCTGGCTTTTTGCCAATCCTCTTTGGTGTTCACTGCAAAATACTTACCTGTTTCCAAGCTGACATATCTCTGTAGACAGCCATAATATGGTATGTTTGCAAACATACGTTTGAGTCTGGAAGGTAGCAACATAGTATTGAGCCATTTAATGCATACATTTAGATATACCCTACTAACTGCTGCATAAGGCTGCGCTAATACTGCCGGTGACGGCGACGTGACCGTTGACGTCACCCGTCGCCATTGCAATAAGTTGCATTTAAAGTTTAGGCGACATCGCTGGCTACAAGGCCAGTGACCACAGAAAGCGAGAAGGGACGGAGAAGCTCTCTGATTGGCCACAAGCTGAGACCGTCGCTGAAAAAAATCAAATAACAGTGACTACCAGATTTTTGGTAGCGCTGTCGCTTGGTCACGCTGTTGCCGTTGCGTGCACTGTAAGCGCCGATGATGGCGACAATGCATTTGTTTTGATGCAGCGTCACGTCGCTGTCACCGTCGCCGGCACTATAAGCGCAGCCTTATACTCCTGATGGGATATTAACCCAATCAGTATACATTGCTTAGTATTGGCTTAGGAGGAGCCATATATTTTTGGTATACAGCTTACCCACCACCCATGTTTTTAATACACTTGTATATACCCTTCACTTGGCCTAGGATAATTACTATGTGAATAACATGGCATTATTTTTTGTTATTTTGCATACATAGGGTTACTATTACCTTGGACTATACATTGTCCAAGCAATTTATGCCCCCATAGAGTGCAACACATGTACTGCCATCTCTCCCCCTCTTTAAATTCAAATTGGTCTTGAAAATATTTGAAGTGTCTAATCTTATCTACCTTCAGCAAGTCTCCCAAACTAGTTATACCCGCTAATATTTTCGTGAGGATCTTGACATCCATGTTAAGGAGCGATATTGGGCGATAGCTTGCACAGCTTAGCTTGTCTTTCCCTGATTTTGGAATGACGGTAATATGTGCTTTTGATATATATCAAGTTCCCGGATTCTCTTAATGTGTTGAACATACCTTGTATGTAAAATGATGAGTGAATTGGCAAAGGTTTGGTAGTACGTACAATATGCGGTAGTCCGTCAGGGCTTGGGCTTTTCCCATTGGGCAGTTCTTTTATTACTTTTTCTATTTCATCCCATGTTATAGGTACCTCAAGCTTAATTCTCACTTCAGGTTTAATTGTTTTAATTTGAATGTCTTTCACAAGGCTTTCTATATCTTCCTCTATTTTCTCCTTCCTTCTATTTTGCGTGGTTTCTATGTTGAAAAAAATTTCAGAAAATAATCTAAACTCTCCTTTAATCATTTTTGGATCCTGCGATAATATTCCATCTTATTTCCAGATTTTGTTCATGGTATGTTGGCTTTGTTTCTGCTTTAACTGGTTGGCTAATATACTATCCATCTTTGATGTTTACCTCAAAGTAGTAGCAAGTAGTTATGAGAGAGTGAGACTGGGACAAGTGAAGCTGCTGCTATTGCAGTAAGTGATGATGAGTATAGATTTGAATGGTGAGTTGAGGGACTGACTTGACAATATCCATGGTGGCATAGATATGGCTTTCACTTCCACTGCATGAACTGGACTGTGTCCAGTCCACTACACTCACTGACTTGGCAGTTAACAAATACTACTTTCACTCACTGGCACTGTCTGCAGTGGCTTGTTGTTTGGGTTTACAATGCCACCACTACCACCACCCCCACAACCGGTCCATGGATCACTGCTTAATCAAATGTCCACCTGGGCTTAGGAAATACAAACTACATTGACACAATTAAACAATAACCTCGGGCATTCCAGTGCAGCCTGGCATAAGTTGCAAACCGGCCCAATTCCAAACGACCTATGTATTGAACATCCTCACCCAACCCAGCATAGCCCCTTCTGTAGCTGCCCTGATTCTAAAGGAATGCATCTCATACATGTTGGGATTTACAGCCACATGCACACCTAACACCTGAGTAATATGCATGCAAACTGATAATGATACAGCGTAGAACTATCCACGTAGACCAAGTAAATCTCACACTAAGCTGAGCACATGGCTTCGAACTCCTGCAGATTCTTAATGGATCAAAGCAAGAGACCCTAAATGCACCCACCCTGCTAATAAGTCTTTGATATACAGACCAAAATGTGCATGCTGTCCTCCCCGTTTAATTTCAGCCAACATTGCCTGGCGAAAGGGGGTAATAACTTGTTTAATTGAAATGCTTCAAAGAACAACAAAATAACTCTGCTTTAAACAACCAATCCACAACAATATGGTGTTTGTGGTCGGCGTCCATCTCTGGATTAAGTCTGCCTCTTCCAACCCTTGAATAATTTCCAGACTAACATCCATGTAACAATATCAGATTACAAATAAAGATAAACCTGCCAAGAAAAAGGCAATTGAACTTCCAGAAAGGCTGCGATGAACCATCTTCAACAACAAAAAAGAAGTAACTCAACTTCACCATTAACACCCAAACCTTCCAACTGCTTGAGTTTGCACCATTCCGACCAAGCCAAATTGCACATATTCTCGAGTACTGGGAGCCAACAACTGTGTCATCAGATCCATTACCTATTCACCGCAATCTGATTTGGTACCAGTGCCCTGGGCCACTTTAAGGCACTGGTGGGCCCTTGGAAAATTATAAACTAGTGGGCCCGTTGAGTGAAAGCCTTTGAGCTTTTACTCTAAAAATGAAAAACAATTGAAGTAATACATTTTGGACCTGCGGGGATCATTATGGACCTGGGGGATATTTATGGATCTGGGGGCATAGTTATTGACTGGGGGGAGAAGGGGGGGGAGTCAAGTATGCCTACTGGCAGCCTCAAAGGGTGAAGGGGCCTAGTAGAGGCCTGTGGAGGGGCTTTCCATAGAGGGCCCGCAGAGATGCCTGTCAGAGATGGAAACTGCCCCTTTTGCCCATTGGATAAAGGCGTCCTAATTGTGCTAATCGCATTCTGCTACTCCTGGTCCCAGAGTCCTGAAAAAGGAAAACATCAAGTGACTAAGAACATTGGCAAATAGGATTTTGACACTTGTTATGGATGTATCCCTAAACCATATAGTATACTGCAAGCCCTGCAGCCCCCCCCCACCCCCCATGAAACAAATACTGAGCAGGGAGACAAATAACAAAATATTCACGACCACATCCATATTATCAGTACAAAAAGCTGCTGGCTTCCAACCTGCTCCCCCAAAACTCCACTGCAATGATCAAATGGGAACTGCTTCAGCAAAACCAAGTTACAACATAAACCCAATGACCGCTTGTCCACAGATCACTTCTCAGAGCACCAGTGGTTGACAAAGCATGGGCCATAAGATGCCACATCTGTGTAAACTTCAATCACAGAGTTGGACACCAAATCCTGAAACCACAGTGACCTGCCATTATACTCTTGCAAAAAACCTTTCCAAACCCCAAGGTAATTTTTCCAGCTTCCTTCAAGGAATGAAAAACTATTTTCTAGTTATATGGTTTCTCAACTCCCATAACCTACTTGACCATCTCCAATCAAGGTTACGCACAACATACTCAACAGAAACCGCACTCACCAAATTACCTTCATATTGCCAAATCTACTCAATTCTGATTCTTTTAGATGTCTCTTCAGCTTTCAGTACTGTTGATCACACAATACTCCTACACCTTCTCTCTCTGGATCTGTGGCACTGCCATCTCCTGGTTCTCTTCTTACCTCATACTGTTCCTTTTGTGTCTCTTATTCCAACTCCTCCTTGACCTCTGTAGAATTCTCTGTAGTTGTTCCTCAAGGTTCGGTTTTCGTTCCCTTACTCTTCTCTCTATATACACAGTACACTCTCGCCGAGTGACCTCATTGATTCTGTTGGATTCAGCTATCATCTCTATACCAATGACACAAAACTATATCTATCCCCACCAGACCTTACACCTGAAATCTAGTCACAAATTAAAAAGTGCCTATCAGCAATCTTGGCATGGATGGCACTTTGTAACCTCAAGCTTAACATGACTTCTCAAACCAGCAGGCCCATTGATCTCCTCTCCATTACAGTCAATAACACTGCCATCCACACAGTCCACATGCTGCCTAAGGGTTGCATTTCTCTCTTTCTTTCTATCCACATATAAACCTCTTGCTGTTTCTTCCTTCACAACATTGCTAAGATATGCCCCTTCCTACTACCTTTAATACCTTTACAATGCCACTGATCCTGACGAAGCGGAGTTGATCAGCGAAACGCGTTGTGCCACATATTGATCTGCTTGATATGCCTGGAGAACTCATTCCCTGTCTGCCGCACGATGGGACGTCTATCTGTCACGAGTGCTCACCACAAACGAGGCGGGACCGGCAAGGCTGAGGTGGGGATATTGATAGCCACCGACCAACAACCAAGCAGGCACGTCCAGAGTACAGAGTGGTAGTCGTGTAGCCGGGTCAGGATAGGAGAGGTCAAAGTGGTCTAGGTACTTGCCATGGTCAAGGAGAGTAGAAGGTCAGACAGTCGTTGATGCGGTGCCAGAGTTCAGGGGTAGAGAGAGAAGAGTAGTCGAGCCCGCAGCCGTGGTCCAGGGGTCAGAGAAGTCGGGAGTCTGTGTGCAAGCTGAGGTCAAAAAATACAAAGCAGGAACAAGACAAGGCGACAGTAAGCAAGTAGGTAAGCACACAAGAAAGTTTATGCTCAGCCAATTTGCCAAGGGGCTGGCTGAGCATATAAAGGAGAGAGAGAGCCAATGGTAAGGCTGCAGAGAGTGAGCATCATCAGTATGCTGTTTAGAGATAGGCAGGGGAGGAGCCCGTAGCAGCTGTGGAATAAGTGCACGTATTTTGCGTGCGCTGTGCGCTGCCCATGTCATCACAGAGGCGGGGCCTAGGAGCGGTACCCGCGGTGTCAGTCTTCCTAGCGGGGTGGCCCCTGCGCGCAGGCTGTGGCTGACATGCATCACCTGTGACTTTGTGGGATGCGTCACGGGGGCGGAGCCTGGGAATGGTCCCTGCAGTGTCTACCCTTCCAGCAAACCGGTGCCTGGGCGCAGGTTGTGGCTGGCACACATCATAGGTGACGTCGCGAGATGCGTGACGGGACCTTATGCTGATCGTCAGACTGTCCAGGCGGAAGTCACGCAGACAACAGAGCTGAGAGTCTCTCGGTACACTCGGAGCTACCGCAGAAGACGAGAGACGGCTTCTATCAACATTTCCTCCACAGTGCATGATAACTGGGCGTTCAAGCAAAACCTTATGTGTATGTACCAATGTACAAAATGTGAGTACATGGGCTTATTTCACTTTATATGCTGCTGCTATTTTTAACATAAAAGAACCTATTGGTCTGTACTATATGTCTGTTTTTCTTATTGTGAGATTATCATCCTCAACAACACTCATCTGATTAAGGAAACCTCAGAGACATCATTAGCCATTTGGCGATCTGACATTTTAAATTTTTACCATATTGGTGACTTGGAGAAACGCTCCCTTTGGATTTTGAAAAAAACACTACCTTTAAAACATGGATGCATACCCTTGTTCCTCTCCCATATTGAATACTGTAAAACTCTTCGATTTTGCTACCCTGCCTGACACCTCTCTCCTTTACAATCTATTCAAAATGTGTCTGATTCAATCATCTCCTGCTCTTCTAGACATTTATCTTCTTCTGACCTGAACTCTCTATGCTAGCATCCTATTAACTTCTGTAAAAACTACAGTACGTCTTTCTCCTTTCTTTTAAGGCTCTCCTTTGCACCTGTGTTTTAAGTCTGATCTCTTGTTTAACCCTGTAGATGGACGTTCACAGAGGTACACAATTGGAGACTTTTATAAGGTGAAATTATAATAAGGCTTTATTGTGCCTTTGGCTAAGGCCCCGCTCCCAGAGTCAGCGCGCCCGCACTGCAGACAGGCGGGGTGCTGACATACACAGATCGCGATATGCGGTCTTTAGGGAGCGGGAGCCGGAGCGGGAGGTGGGCGGGAGTGGGAGGCTTGAGCGGGAGGGGGGCGTGGCTTGAGCGGAGGGACCCGCTACTCTCCCCCCCCCTCCACGGCTCGGGTTGCTGATTGAAGGTAAGTAAAGCAACACACACACTCATACACACAGACAGGCACAGGCACATACACACAGACAGGCACACACACGCAGGCACACCCACACACACACACACACAACAACAACACACAACACACACACACACACACACACCCCACCACACACACACACACACACACACACACACACACACACACACACACACACACACACAGGCAGGCACTCACGCACTCAGACACACACATACACACACGCAGGCACTCTCTCACACACACACTCATACACACGCAGGCACTCTCTCACACATGCACAGGCACTCTCTCTCACACACACACACACACACACGCACGCACGCACACACATACACATACACACACAGACAGAGGCAGGCACTCACGCACTCAGACACACACATATACACACACAGACAGGCACTCACGCTGCTTTCACTCCACACGCCTCCCCGCTCCCCAAAGCCTCTCCTCCTCCCGAAGCCTCCCCTCCCCATTGGCTCACAGCCACACCACGTGACGCGTCAATGCTAGGGATCACCATTCTCTTGTATCCCATAGCGGCTGATGCGCCACAGCGTGTAGTAAGCTGTGCAGCCAGGGGGGACTGGGACCGGCTCCGCAGGATTTCCCTGCTGGTGGGGAACTCGCGTGTGGCCGCCCGCGCCGCCGGGCACACCGGGTCCCAGGCCTTTTCGTTTTCATCAGGAAATCATCCAAACACAGGGGGGGGGAACAAAGCTTCTATTCACTTGGGAGTATTTCTAGTGAAATCCTATGCAATTAATTCACATCTCCCTTAGTTAAGCAATTCTCCCAACCCCAAACACATAGCATGAGATAAGCAGATATAAGAAGTGTCTTAAGAATTAAAGTCTTATCTGTTAGCTGCTGTAGAGTAAGCTTCTCCGCTCTCCTGGAACCGCACCCGTGCGTGCACAGAAAATATCAGCATCCAGGTTTAGAAGTCTTATTTGTCAGCTCCAGAGATCTGTGTTCTCTTGGTCAGTCTCTCCTGGGAGACTCAAGAACCACTGCTCTGTCTCCAAAGTTCAGCTCTCAGTCACAGCTAAGCAGTCACTTCCTGTCTCAACAGACAGGCTTTTGTAAGCAATCTAGATCAGGCAGGTGGCGTTTATTAATTGACTACCAGAAGTTAACCACCACACTGCTAGATTAAAGGCACATTACTTGAACAGGGATTACTCCCCTGTTACAAACCCCTACTCACATCTCATGCTCAACCCAAGGTTGTCTCATATTTGCACCTTCTACCTCTCCCATTCATCTTACACCATTTTCACTTATCTTTCCCTACCTATGGAACATTCTTCCACTCAAGCACCTTCACTTTCCACATTCAATGCCTTGCTGAAAATTCACCTCTAAACAGAAGCACCTCAGCAAATTTCCATTTGGTATTTTTGTCATGCTGTCTGCGCTAAAGATGTGAAAAACTGTCCAAAATGCATTTTCGACATTTTAAGCGTCCCAAATTAAACTCATGGTAAAATGTTTTAATAAGGCTCAAATAGTCAATAATATCACCAAAGTAGTCAGCTTTAAGCCAGGTACACAAGTAAGTTACTGCATGGTGAGTAACAAAGTTACATATGTTAGTGGATGTACTGCACCTAAGCCATGCAAATAAATGCAAAAAGAAATAGTGATACTTGCGAACAAACACCGGTGCTCCTGGTTCAGGGATAGCCTATCTGTAGCAGTCCAATAACATGGAAAAAGAGATGATCCAGGGTTCCATGGATTTCAATATGAAGAATTTATTAAGTCAGAATATACAACGTTTTGGCCATAGCAAGTCCTTTATCAAGTGACTGACATTTTAAGCGTCCCAAATTAAACTCCCGGTAAAATTTTTTGCTAAGGCTCAAATAGTCAATAATATCACCAAAGTAGTCAGCTTTAAGCCAGGTACACAAGTAAGTTACTGTATGGTGAGTAACAAAGTTACAACACTCTTCCACAGTACACTGTACTGCAATGATAAAGAACACTTACTGTATGAGCATGTTCACATGTCTGAGACAAGGATGATGCATACCATAGGCAAAATATCATATTATATAATCAGTGCAACAATATTTTGTTGGACATAAGTATGCACATTTTAGTATTCACTATCTCACCAGTCTCAATGAGGGAGTAGTTTGGTGAAATAGCCTTACAATAGAATAGATTTTACCTACCAATTGTATTTCTCCAACATGGAAGTACACAACATAAACAGTACATGACCTAAACCCGACACTCAGTACCATATGGGTGGATAATGGGGAAACTGCAGCCTATACCAGTACAACATAGAGACTCACAAACATAAAATACTTTAAACAACTGTCACAGGAGACCAGGATTTAACACCTTTATACCGAGATCATATTATTGAGCAAAGCAACAAGGTCAAATAAATTGTAATTTATTTCACGAAAAGACATACACACAATGTTCCACAATGTACAGTCAAAATACACTTACTGGGATGGGGGCAAATTAAATAATTTGTTTCCAGAACGAATTCTTGTAAAATAAAGTCTGTAGGAGTAATTTCCCAGGACCGGGAGTTACTCGCAAAACTCTTGGAACTTTTCTTGGTCAGCGGTGCAAGTCGCAGCCACTGCTTACACCATTCGTTCTTGCCGCTGTTTCTTGGCACTTGGAATCTTAGTAGTTTGATGAATCTTGTGCATCTTAGGTGAATCTGATTCCCGATGGGCTGCAGGAATTCTTATAGGGTTCAGAACCCTATACCTAACAAGTGCAGCCAATCTCTCTGTGGGAATAACTTTTCCCACCTATCCCGGGTTTTCCAATACTTTACAAACCTGGCAGGGGTTGCTTCCTATTCTGCTAAGGGCATACACAAACCTTGCAACTTTGCCACTTAGCATATAGGACCCAACCCCTCTACCTGGCGACAGTAAGTCTGGGCAACTATTTGCCAAATGGCCTGGACTTCACACTAGGATAGGGATACTTGAGTTACCCCTCCCCACCTGACACCTCAGAGACTCTGAGGCTTTCAACTCGGGACTCTTGCGGCCATTGTGGCATCAAGCCAGCAGGTTGCCTTAGAAGTCCGGGGCTGGAAAATCCTCAGCTCATTTACACTGAGACACTACACGCATACTAAGTGGAGTGCTATAATAAAATGAGTGTTTCCCTGTCTCCGGTGTTCTGAATGAAAGTCCAACTATTCCTATCATGTTTAATACACTAATTTAGGGGGACTTTCATTCAGCAATTTTTTTGAAACGTTATTAAAATTTGAGTTATGGTCGTTTATATGTTTCTATCTGAACTATGCGCACGGCAACTTTCAGAGCGCTAGGAGCCTCCTAACAGAAGTTAGCGAAAGCCGCTTTTTATTCTCTACGCGCTCATTTTAGAAACATTTTACCATTTTATTTTACTGTGTAAAACAGGTCTACATTCTACACCATTAACTTAGTGAAAAGTTTCCCGAAATATTTCTAAGTCCTGTGTGTGTGTGTTTCCCTCAAACTGCCTGCACGTTTATTTTCAGAGCTCTACGAGCTTCCTAACAGAAACTAGCAGAAAAGTTGTACTTTTGAAAAATGCTTAGACACACTCCCCAGCTCTTGATATTTTCACCAGAGCGGGACTTAGAAAATATTTCACTCTCGCCACCTTATATATGGTGGGAGAGACTCCGAACCCCTATACTGGGTTCTGGGGGTTTGGCATATACCGGGGACTCTTGAATGTGATTTATCCCCCTGCCCTGTCTTACTGTTCTGATCTGTGCTGAAGCAGGGAGACCTGCCGGTGAGCTGCGTAACGGCTTCCTAGGGAGGCTTTTGTCCGGTGGTCTTTGTCTTCATGTCCCCAGAAATCTGGTACGATTCCTGGGTACATTTTCAGGGTTGCCAAATTTTTTACCGTAAAATCCCCCCTGAAACTCACGCCCCGCGAATCTCCACTGGTTGGCACTCCTGGAACAGTAAAACACACAGAAATCTTTTATTACAATACAGTTCACATGCCATAACTGGGTTGACGAGCTGACATTTCAAACTCCCCAATATGGCTATGGGGCATCCAGCTGAGCATAATACCTTTATTATTGGCCTGGGTACCCACTCACTGTCACAACAACATCTGTTTTAAATTGCAGAATATTTATAAAAGATCTACTGGTGCTTTTAGTTGTCCTTAACAGGATTCACTGAAATAACAAAGAATCGAGAAGCGATATCTATGGCCGCCAAGCATTAATGGCTTGGCCCATAGATAATCGATTCTTTGTTATTTCATTGTTTTTCTGACCAGGGGGTCAGGTGATGTCATAGGCACCACCTAATATTTTTTTCACACAAGATATTGGGTTATTGTATTATAATATACTATATAAATAGTATAGAGATATATATTATATATATATAATATTATATATCTATATTATACAAACATAAGGGTCGTAGCGATACCATCCTGTTTTTTTTTTTTTTTTTTTCGTTTTCCTTAACGAGGACTCCATGTTACACTCAAGCTGAACCATACTTGGTCTCAGTGTTAGAATAGTGTTGTACCCATTAATTAGTCAATAAAGCTAAAAGTACTGCCCATAGAATTGGAGTAAACCAAGCCTTTGGCAGAAATTTGGCATGAAACCCAGTCAACAGTTTTCTAACAAACCGTAAAACAAAGTAAATGCTAATCAGTTCAGTTTCTCTGCTTTCAAAATAACTATCTAATCTGCATTTAAATCAATGTCACTGAACTCAGGTTTAAATCATGGTTTGTTTGCCTTTCTACCTGTCTGTCACAGCCATCTTATCTATCCCAGTTTTCAAGCCAATTCCAGTACAGGAACAAAGTTAAACCTCTTTGTATTCTTCAAAAAAAATTACCTCTGTACACATTTTCTGTTATTAGGCACACTACTGTAGTACAGCAAAAATAACATGAGCAATAGAGAAACCTTAAGATATGTAGACTTTAACGCACTGTGGTGTCTCCCCAATAAGACTTTTGTTTTATATCATATAATCTGGGAAAATAACTGAAAATGCTGAAGTTCTAAACAAAAAGTTATAAACAGGGAAATCTAATTGATGTTGATTTTATAGCCAAATGAAAAGCAGAAAGAGTTGATACAGAGATTACGGTGTACTACAGTAAGACTAGGAAGATCGAATCGCTTATACTTATAGTGTATTTATGGAAATTAAAAATGTGAATTCAGGACACACACTCCATATTTACTTATTCATCGTCTGCCGATAAGACACTAAGTAATATGCTCCATAGTAATGGCTGCAAAAGCTCCATAAAAGAGAAAGTATTGTTTCCATTTCCAAAACAGTTGAACATTTTGTAACTTTGGTGTATTTTTAAAATATTTTCTGATAATAGAAACACAATAACGACGGCAAACAAATGATTAACGTATCATTTGAGGCAATTCAAGTCCGTTTAGAGTAGTCATTTGGAATTCCACACAGAGGGAAGAAGACAGCAATCCAATATTCTTCGTGTTTCTTGTTGTTATCAGAAGTGGCGATTGGTGCGTCAGAGTCAGAAGGCTGCATGAAAACCATGCATGCTTTGACATGGACATACTGCTGAAAAAGTACAATTAACAAATTGCCTAAAGTGCATTGAATTGAATGTCCGCATCTAAAATGAGTTCATAATCTTGCAAATGTTTAAATATCTACAGTATACTGAAAAGAGTCACTGTCCATTAATGAAGTTGAAACATTGGTGTAAACATGCCTAAATTACACTAATGAGGAGTTTTGGTGTCTGCATTTTGGATAATCGTTACATCTTTAGTCTCACTATGGGGCCTATGCAGAAGGGCCGAAAATTGCATTCGCTAGGTGGGTTTCAATTCGCCAGGTTTTTTGTGGCGTGTAACCTCGCTGTATGCAGGGAGGGCCGGTCCCTGGCGAATGAATGCGCGACCACCATTTGAATAATGGCTATTATCGGTGGCGAGAACGACGCCTGGCGAGAACTGCCCGGAAATGCCGTCTCCTGGGCGAGTTGTGTTTTTCAGCAGAGAGAGATCCGCTTCCTTCCTCTGCGCAAACATCGACAACATTAAAAATTATTTTAACCATTTTTATTGATATGTAACATGTGCGGGGGTCCCGGAGCTGACCGCATTGGGTTCAGTCCGGGGGCCCCCTGCTTCCCGAGATACAGGCCCCTTCTGCATTTCATTCTTAGTTAGCGGCTAATGTTGCTACGGTCACCGAAGCAGCATGAATGTATTTTTTTAATAATATTTTTGTACAGTGACAGGGGGTCTCTCTGAGCCACACTCAAAAGCTCATGGGACCCCCTGCTCCCTGCACAATATTATTAAAATCCATAATGCTGCTTCATTACCACGCGTATAGCCGCTAAGGCATGAAGGGGTTTAAGGCATAATAGCATGTTTATTTGGGACAAATGCCCCCAAAACCATGGCAATAACAACCTACACCCCCTGTGTCGTAAAACAAAAACAAGAATAAATATACTTAAATACATATAGCACTTACCATTACCGGTTGCCCACGATGAAGGCCATCCTCATCTTCATCCTTAACCCATGGCCCCAATCCCGCTGCTGCAAACACACCGAATGAAAACATCCAAAGTATGTCCCCTACCCCTTATCACGATAAAGCGTTATTAAACCGCTACCGGTATTAAGGGTTTAACCACCCTCCACCCACCACTCTGGATTTCCTAATACCCTCCCACACTAACCCCCCACCAGTCGTGATGCTAACGCACCCTACCCACTACCCCAAGGAGCCTACCACCTATACCGTTTGGGAAGCACGCCCCCCCCCACCCCCAGTACCCACAAGAAACAATACAGTTGACTCACAATAAACATCATTATTTTAATAATACATTACCCATCCGCCCATGTTCCCCCCCATAAATCAAGATTTATCCTTTAACACAATTAACAGGGTCCTAACGCAGCCCCACGCGAGTCCCCGTTGGGCTGGCGGGCACCTGACAGACCTACAGGGTACCAGCATCCCTTTTCACAAACAGGTTCTGGAGGCCTGCTGTGTGTGGTCCCCCGCCAGCACCATGGCCCCCAGGTGGTCTCCTTGGGTCACCGTTGGCCCACAATTCAGTCCCCACGTAGGCCCGATGATGTCCTGGGAGCCCCGGGTCAGAAGGAACCCACAGGTGTTTGGCGGGGCCTCGGGTGGATTGCCCCCAAGGGGGTCCTGGGGCAACTCACGAGTGCTCACTTACGGGTCCGCGGTGCCCCCACAGAAGTGGGACCCCACATCTTCATCCCCCGCACCTATGGGTCGGCGGTGCCCCCACAGATGTGAGGGCCCCCGCCTCAATCCCCCGCAGACTCGGGTCCCCGTGCCCCACAGATGTGAGGCCACCGGGCTTTCACCCGCATGTGTCAACCCGTGGAACCAACCATCCTATACCACCCGTGAGATACCCGAGGAACCGCTGGTGGGTCTCCCAAGGTCCCACGCAGAACGCACGGACAGAACCCTTATGTTAACAACAATTAGACCTGCCTATGACATTCAAGTACAGTCCCATCCACACCCTCGCCAACACCTAAGCTAGTACAATAATGTGTCAAATACTTATTAACGCATTATAGGGATAATAGATATTTGCCATTATTAAAAACGAGTTAAGCTAGGGCATAATTCAAATACATTAAAGTACTACTGACGCTTATGCAATAAGAAGTTCTCAGATGCTCAGACGCACCATCCATTGTCTTGTCTCCATCAAAACATAGGCCAATGCACACATCGCAATACAATAGGCATTGGCATACATGATATCATTAACCCGCTAAATACCATATTGGATAATATACATCAAAGGTATTACGGGTTAAGCCTACACTGGCCGCACCACCCTTCACCCATGAATTAGTATCACTGGCTTCGCGATCCATGGTCAAATATTAAATAAATTTATAGATATATATATTATATATATATATAATATTTAATACTATAATATATATACAGCACACATTATGAACCAATATTACAAATAAATGTTAGAAGGGTTATATGCCAAAACATGCTGTACATCAAAATGAACAGTTTCCATAAATACAGCACTATATATAGCATTAATTTCTCTTCATAATCCTAACTGATATTACAATTGGCAAAAATAAATCAACTGCCAATCAAAAACCCAAGCACAATGCAGCAACAATTTTCATGAACATTGTAATATATTATGCATTAATCGTAAGCACCATAACTATTTCTGCAAATGATGTTTACAATAACATTGGCTCAGCACGCAAAATCAGAGAAGTCCAAACAAATATACTGATTGTAAGCCAAATCCTAGTAAGCATAAATCATTACCTTCATTAATGTGCATGCCGCTAAACAATTTGCATTCGGCACTCCCTTGAAACATTACCTTCCCATCCCCTCTATACATTAAACACTATAACGAAAATGAAACCTTACATACTGAACAATGTACACGTTAAAATATATACATATAACTACCAACAAGCATAAAAATTGACACGCAAGGCTACTCCCTGTTAGCCTGCTAATCACACATACAATAGGCAACCTTACATCTATCTAATTTTAAGAATACTTTAAACAATCCCTATTGACTGCATAGATGGCATAGTCAAAATATATTAAAAACACAACATCAAATCAGCGCTTGTTAAGAAACAGTAGCATTTCTAACGCCGCTGTATGTATATATCTCTCTAGACATAGACATTCATACCATACACTACATACATAGCATACATGAGCAACATACATACATACATATCAGTGTCAAGACATGATTATACCACAGATAATTTAAATAAACATGTAAAGAAAAGAAATTTAAAAAAATTCAAGCTAGTTCACTATAAAGCATTTCTTTTACTATCACTTACTCTCTTACTTGCCCCGGCACCTGATTCTACCTTGTTGCACTGGTTACTCACGTATCAATACGGCACCAGGCACATGGAACCCATCAGATAGACAGAACGCATAAAAAAATGCAGACATTAATCTAAAAATCCGAAACCTAAATGCAATCCAGCGGAGTCTTCCTACTTGTAATCCCTCTTCATGCTGTATTCTTCTTTCTTTCTACCTTCTTCCGGTGTCTTCTTCCCGTCTTCGGGCGGCCACGCCTGTCTTCTTTCTTCTCGCGTAGGTCTCTTTCTCGGCGTCTGCTTCAAAATAGACGACATATGCGTTTAAATAGGTGCCATATGACTCACTTTAAGTCATATGGTTCCGACGGCTCGCTTATGTGGGCAGTGTAGAGAGCTCATGTGTTTGTGGCCGAGTAAAAAAATAACTATGTGACGTCACTCTTAATACGCAATGAAATGGCATCGCAATCAGAATGGGCTTTGCTCAATTGCCTTTAAGATGACGTCATTAAAGAAGACATGCCGTACTCACAACATGGTACGGTATCCAATCGAGAGCGTGGTGGAACTCCACCCTACCTCTGATTGGCTTCTATTATATAAACCATGTGCAGAGGCTTGGGTAAGGAACGAATGGTGACGTCATTGAAGCCTGTGTCACATGGTACTGAGAAAGTTACCCGAGAGTGAACTAAACGACGCAGGGAGCGTCATTAGCGTCAGACCATTGACGATGACGTCCATCAACGAGGTTCGCTGGAACGGACTGATCCGCGGCAACTGTCGCAGTAGCCTCCTACAACACGGAGCGCCATCTTAGCAGGTACTGCTTTTACTGTCAGGTAGTGGAATACCTATCTGCTTCTGGACATCTGTTTAGGGATTACATCCTGATACTGCAAGACTAGAGGACTGGCCGCCTAAGATGTTGCAGACACTAACCGGATGGTGTGATTATATCAGCCGCAATGCTTGTTTTATTGTACCTTGTGAGTTGCCTTTTTTAACCCCTCTTTCCCCTCCGCGGCTCATTAAAATAGCAATTTTAAACGTCTTATGGGCAGTGCTGCTGCCTGTCTCTTCCTTATTTTCCTTCGATTCCACCCTATATATATATCTTTATAATATATATCTATATTTATATGCTTTGTATTTGATTTATTTGCTTTACATTTATTTATTTAGTTTGGGGGCTGGCTATGTGTGATTATTTTATCATTGTGGGTGTGGGGGTGGTGGTGACATAGGGTATTAGATCCCCCGAACGTGGTTGGTTTAGGCTTGCGGGGGGGGGGGGGGTATGCGGTAGGGGTTACACCACGCCTATCATTACCGTAGGCGGTATTAACCGCTACGGTCTTTCCTTAATGGGGTTAGTGTGCACCCCGCAACTCCCGCCGCGACGCCCTATAACTCACACATGCAAGGGTCGCAATACTCCGCCTTCACTCGCACACCTGTACGCGGCTCCAATAAAGGCGGCAAGGCGGTGGTAACCCTTCATTGCCATTAGGCGTTAGCCGAGCTAATGTAATGAAGTGGGTCATGTACATGCATTTTTCCTCTTCGGATGCATGCCGGGGGCCTTCCGTGTGCTGATATTCCTGGGTATCACTCTGGTGCGCACCCGGCATCATCGCGAGGCCAGTAGAAAGGGTGATTTTTTTTATTGTTCTCGCATATCATCGTGCACGGCTCAGCTCCAGCTCTCAGACTTTTGTTGGTGCGGAGGCTATTTGGGAAGGGAACATCTTCTCTGGCATATTAATGTCGTCGATCAGCGGCTAGATGGTGATCGGGGCTAATCTGCCTACTGGCGGGATTTTAAAAACTGGAGTATATTGCTTTCTCGCCAACACCCCGCGCGGGCGAGTTTTTAAAAACGGAGAAAATAATAAAATGGGCGGTTGTTTTACTCATCTGGCTCAGTTTCTCCGCATTTTATCTAAATTGCTATATGGCTATATGTTGGCTGAAAAACTGGGCGCGTATTGGGGGCTTATGGTCAGCTCTCTGCATAGGCCCCTATATTTCCTATAGTTCTTGCCTCAGGTTGAATAAAGTGGGCCGGTAAAGAAAGAATTTAGTTTAAAATGTGCATGCTATACGTATGTGAGTCGTAAAGACGAATTGTCTTTAAAGTTAGAAAACCCTTCATGATCTGTGGCAAGCGGCCTAGCGCTTCCCTCTCTCATTTGAATGAATTAACACAGAATTGGTTCTTTGGTGTAACCAAGGGCGCGACAGATTATTCAACTTATATCAATGCATACGCCCATCCAGGTGTTGAGGAGTTAGTAGCTGCAGGGATCGGATACGGAAGCATGACATTCGCACACAGGTGTGACTGCCCCGCGGCAACACATATGTCCTCAGAGGGCCTCTGGGTTTTAGAGGCTTTTTCAGCTACGGCTGCGGCAGAGAGCAGGTACTGTAAGTTCTTGGCTACACCACATCTGTTTCATTGGATAATGGAGAAGGCCTCCTCAGAATGTATATCAGGTGTGACCCATGTATACCTACGGGTACAATTCAACCAAGTGCATTGATTTGTCATAGAGAATATTCTAATGATCTGCGATTGACCGCCTCGGCTAACACAGAATAGAGTCGGCGTTTGTCTCCATTGTGAACTGTGGGAGAAGGGGCAGGGCTCACGCTGTCGTTCTGGGCACGGGCTATGTGCAGTGCTTAGTGGCAGGTGTTTTTAGCTTACAGTTTCGGCCAGCATTTGGTGTGATATTGGTCGATGTACTTTATAATGCCTTCATTTGTGAAAATAACAATATATAAAATACTATAGGTGCAAGTCATTGTAGGGCATTCTACTATGTGTGCAGTGTTATTGCAATGATGTGAGTGCTACTAGCAAATATTACAATATACTGTATTCGCAACGTCCCCAGAAGGCTATTAATCTCAATAAGGTATTGCATATAAAAAAGAAAAATCAGTCAGATAGTTAAACTAGTCAAGGTGCGCAAAAACTAGCTAGACCTGAAAACAGTAAGCAAGTCTAACAAATTAAGAGAATACTTTCTGGCAAAGAGGCCGAATAACCGAACCGCAATGCGCTACAAATAACCAATTGAAAGTCCAAACAATATATAAGTAAACATGGATCTTAGATATTACGCTACCTGTACATCCACTGGGTCACTTTTATATAGGATATATTTATCTGAAGATGACTGGGTGCTGTCTTTATTATTTGTTACGCTTGTAAGAGTATGGGATCTGGAAACACGGCTAATGTCAGCATGACGCTTACAGCAGCAGACAACACAAGGCATTCACTCACGCTAATGGGGAACTCTGCCTCTTTCAGATATGGATACTAGCTCATTTGCCGCATTGCAAAATGCAAAGCATTAGCCAACGCATCAAAGAAATAAAATGAATCTACAACTTTCTAGCTTAACACCTGGCCATCATGATAGGGGGGGGGCATCCTCTGATTCCGTCTATTGCCTATATGCCCTTGTCCATGGTCCATGTCCTCGCGTTGGCTAGGGCAAGAGTAGCAATAAAAAATACAATTTATGGTCCTCCTTAACGCCCTTACTCACTGTGTCGAATCATAGATAGTCAGGTCTATAGTCAATTAAGGTTTGACTCTACCCTCACCCGCTACCTGACCCGGGAGGAGCTAAACTAGCCGAACTAGCCCAGCCAAGGGTGCACTAAACTACCAGGCCATTCCTACCCATATAGCTAGTCCCTACACTTAAATTGGCACCAAGATTTATCGGTCCGTTCACCGTCACCAAAAGAGTCAACCCAATAGCGTACCGTTTACATCTTCCCTCCTCCATGAGAATTCCATCGGTGTTCCACACCTCGCTGCTGAAGCCTCATATCCAGACTCCACTTTATTCTCCTCTACATCACCTCCTGAACCTCTCCTCGTGAAGGGGCAACAAGAATTCAATGTACAGTGTGTACTGGACTCCAGGATGTCTATGGGAGGCCTACAGTATCTTGTCCACTGGAGGGGTAACGGCCCAGAAGAACGATCCTGGATACACTGGCATCTTCTACATGCTCTCAGGCTCATCCGGGCCTTCCATTCTAAGTATGCTCACAAAGGAAGGAAAAACCAGGGGAGCGTTGATACCTTTAAGAAGAAAAAAAATACTACTATCAAACTCCCCTCCTCCATAGGATGATTGATAGAACATACCCCAAAGTCACGGGCCAATTACATACATGTGACCGCACACAGGGAAATAAGAGTTTAGTAAATCCCCCAGGAAGACCCATAATAGCAGGTATAGATTCCCTGACGTCGAACTTGTCGGCATACATAGACACGTATCTGCAGAAATATGTGAAAGAACTTCCGTCTTATCTGAAAGACACTACAGATATTCTGCAAGTTATAAATATATTCACTGTGTGTAGGTATTGAGCGCCATCTTGTGTGTTCCATATAAGTATGCTCACAAGCCATCCTTGAGACACATGGAGGTTGCTCCTGAAGGGGGGGTACTGTAAGGATCCGTGATGGCCTGCATCGCTGTGCTCACCCACATCAACCCGCGAGATCGGGTGCTCCATCGCCCCATCTCCCTGCGACACCTTCTGCGGTGCTGCAGGTGTCACCCGTTGGCCTCGCTTCGTGCATGGACCCCGTGCTGGGGAAGTACTGGTCCCGCCTCCAGGCTCTGTCCCCACAGTGACATCAACTGCGCGTAGCGCGCACATGCTATGCACAGACGGTGCACTCACACACTGAATCAGAGTCTGGCCTCTGTTCATTATTCGGCAGCTGCTGCTAATTCCTGTCCTGCCTATCACAGCGAGGGATACTGGTGAGCTCCTTCCTCTGCAGTCTTCCCATTGCCGTCTCACCATTGGGGCCCGTAACTCGGGAAGCAGGGGTCCCCGGACCTGAAATCAATGCAGTTCAGCTCCAAAGACCCTCTGCTACAATATTGTTATATTAAAATATAATAAATGCAGCTTCATTACCTCAGCGGCTAACAGCTAAGGCAATGAAGGGGTTAAGGCAGACTACTAGGTTTATTGGGGGCAGAGGAGGTGGGTGAAGGGGGTAATGTCAACATGGTGGATGGTTAGGCCTCAAGGGTGGGCAGTGGGAGGGGTTAACCCCTTCATTACCTTAGCGGTAGTAACCGTTATCGTAATAAAAGGATTAATCCCTCCCACTGTCCACCCGAGAGGCCTAACTACCCACCCTATGGGCATGAGTTGCTACTATGCCAGTCAATATGCAGATCTTGACATCAATGCTTTTATAGTTTAATATCCCATTGCATGTAACTCCTTTTCCTTGCCTTTCACTGCATGATTTGATAATTTATTAAAATGACTACTTTTATATATTCCCTTCTTACAATTATCAACCCTTCTTACAATTATCAACCCTTCTTACAATTATTAACCATCACATTTTACTATATTTTTTTTATTGTTTCATCTATGGAGAATATCTCCTCTTAAAAGACAGTTTATAATGATCTTTTTAAATATTTTAGCATTAGTATTCATGTTATTGATATTCCTTTAGATTACCTCTCGTAATTTCAGTTGCCTTGTGAAGTGGGTATATAAATATGCCCTTCTAAATACTTCATCCTTTTTATTTACCCCATCATTGGGTTATTTTATTTCTTATTAAATATGTCTTGTTTACTAAATATTATGTTTTCTCTTTTTTTAGAGACTCAGGGAGCGATGCACTAAACAGTGATAACTGCTTTTAAGAGCGATAAGTGGCTTTTAAGGCCGATACTGCCTGCTGCACGATTCACTAAGCAGTGATAACAGCGCTTTATCGGCCGTAAAAGACATTTTTTCAGCCCTGTGAGCAAAACACGTCCGATCAGTCAAAAAATAGCAAAAAGCAACGTTTTTTTTGCCAGTCCGCGTGATTCACTAAACAGTGACAAGTTAATTGTGCTTTTAAAGCACACCAGAATTTCGCGCCAGCTAAAGGCTGGCGCAAAAGAAATAAAAAAAAGAAAAGAAATGAAGCCAGTCAAAAAAGCCTTGTTTACAGAATACAGAACAATAAAAAAGACCATCTAATGTCCCCTAACCCTTTAATCACCTTAGCGGTTAGTAACCACGACAGTAATTAAGGGGTTAACCCACCCTCCCCCACTACCCACCCGGTAGGCCAAAACACCCATCCTTGGGGACAATACCCCCTTCACCCCGCTACCCACTATAAAAAAAATACACACAACAGCCCTACTACCCACCTCCTGGGCCCCCAATAAACCATTACAATATTTAATAAACAATACACAACCCACCCGTGGACTAAATATGTCCGTGAGTCCATTGGTGCTCTGGGATCAGGAGTGGTATAAGCAAGCCAGGAGGCCTGTTACGAGGCGTCATGTTCCAGGTACAGGTAGAACATGCAGAGATAAATCTCTGTGTGTCTGTTACATGTGCTCACCACAAACTGGATGAGACCGCGAGGCTGAGGTGGGGATGTTAGTACTTGGTTCGTCTCCCCTCCAGGCGGCTGGTGTATGCCAACAGGAACATCGCTGTGCGCATCACAGGGGCGGGGCCTATGCCAGATCTTGACAATGTCCTTGCGCATATCACCTTGTAAATAATATTTGTAAATATATACTGTATGCACTTTTGACATTCTTTATGGCAATAGGATTACCCTTTAACATATATGTATGCTTGTGGAGACTTTCTTTGGGATAACACTGCTCCGGCCCTGACATCTGAAGCATCTACCTCCAGGGTAAAAGGCAATCCTGGATCGGGGTGCACGAGCACCAGAGCTTAGTCAAAGGCATTCTTTAACTTCTCGAAGGCGTGGATGGCATCAGAAGACCACAGTTGGCTCCTTTCTATGTTAATGACGTAATGGGTGCCACTACGGAAGAGAAGTTCTGTAGGAACCTATGGTAATAGCTGGCGAATCCCAGGAATCTTTGTATGGCTTTGAGGGTTGTGAGCCGGGGCCAATCCAATACTGCTTTCACCTTGGCAGGATCCATTGCTAGGCTGGTGTCGGAGATGATGTTGTCTAGGAAGGACATCGTGGTCTGGTGAAATTGACACCTCCCATTTTGCGAACAGGTGATTCTCTCAGAGACGTTGGAGTACCTGTTTGACATGGGCAGGATGATCCTGTGGTTTTTGAGAAGATTAGTATGTCTTCTAAATACACAATTGGTCGAGAAGATCCCTAAATTAACAAAATCTTGGAATAATGTAGGAGTGTTACAAAGACCAACTGGCTGTCCCGAGTATTAAAGACCTTCTTCCACTCATCTCCTTGTCGGATTCTCAAGAGGTTGTAAGCCCCCCGTAAGTCCAATTTTGTGAAAATGGTGGAACCCTGGAGCCTGTCATAAAGTTCGGTAATAAGAGGTAGCGGGTACCCATCCTTCTTCTTCACGAAGAAAAACCCAGCACCTACTGGGGACGAGGATTTTCGAATAAAACCTCTCTGGAGATTCTCCTGGATGTACTCCTTCATTGCTTTGGTCTCTGGAGGAGATAATGGGTAGGAACATCCTCATAGAGGTACGGAACCGGGACCGGGTAATAGGTCGATGAGGCAATCGAATGACCGGTGGGGGGGCAGCTCCTCGGATTGGGCCTTATTGAAGACATCTTGAAATTTGGAATATTTCTTATGAAAAAGAGAGGTTACCTTTTCAGGTATAGAGGCCCCGCACAGGGCTTTGGATGCGATTCTGGAAGCAGTAGGAGCTCAATTGAAACGATTGCGCCTCTGTTCAGTCGATCCGAGGGTTGTGCCGCTTGAGCCACGGGAGTCCCAGAATAACGTCCACTGTAGGTGTATGAATGACGTCTAACTGGATTGATTTGGTGTGGTCGTCTCCGGTCTGCAGTTCAAAGGGGATAGTCTGGAGAGAAATAAAAGCGGTTTGTAAGGGGCGGCCATCAATAGCCTCCAGGCCGACGGGATGACTCTTTAGAACCAAAGGAATTTTATATTTTTCCACACAACCCTGGTTGATGAAATTCCCATCTGACCCAGAGTCCAGAAAGGCCCGAGTAATGGCCTTGAAGGTTTCGCCAGTTAGGGTGATGGGTATCAAGTCTAGTTGGCATTTGAGGAGGACAAGCGGACATAGTTCCCAGTGAGGTCCTCCCGGCTTTCACTGGGATTTTGGCGTTTCACGACTTGTGGGGACAGGTGAGTACCTGGTGACCAGTATTTCCGCAGTACAGGCAGAGTCCGGCATCACGTCTGCGCTGTTTCTCCCCTTGTGACAATTTGTTGCCTGCGAGCTGCATGGGTTCCTCCGGGTCCTGAAGCGGATGTTTAAGACCCTGCATAGTGGTTGTGGGAAGACTGGGTACATGACTTGCATCGCGTTCTCTCAGCTCTTCTCTCCTTGCCAGAATGCCGCCGCCAATGCCTCATCATTCCAGCCGGTCTCAGTCGCTATGGTTCGGGAATTCGACCACGTACCGGGCCACGGGACGGTTGTATCAATTCGAACTCGATATCACATTGATTCAGGAACATGTGACAGCCAAGCGGATCACCGCCATAGCGGTTGGGTGTAGGGAGTCGCGGCTCGGAGGCTGCGTCTGTGGGCATGGCTGCGGGGGCAGACTCCACTGATGGGAGAGGATCAGCAGGGATACATGGTGCCCGACTAGTCATAATTTGTACAGTCCGTTGGAGTTGCTCCATCCGATGACTGTTCTGATCAAGAAATGTCTCCACTTTTTTAAACATGTCTGAGTGCAAGTTCAAGGCTCGAACCACTTCAGCGGGGTCCATGTTTGTGGCACTGAGCATTCTGTAATGAGTGCTCACCACAAACTAGACAGAACCGCAGGGCTGAGTTGGGGATGTTGATAGCCACCGACCTTCAACCGCGCAATCTCGTCCGGAGAGCAGAGTGGTAGTCGTGTAGCTGGGTCAGAGTAGGAGAGGACAGATTGGTCGTAATACTCGCTGTGATATAGAATTGGAGAAATCGGATAGTCGTTGCGCGGTGTCGAGGTCCAGGAGTTTAGAAGGTAGAATCGTCGTTATCCGTAGCCGTGGTCAAGGGGTCAGAGAAGGCAGGAGTCCGGATACAAGCTGAGGTCAAAAATACAAGAAGCAAGACAAGGCAAAAAACAGGGCAGCAGGATACTGGAGGCAAGCACAAGTATATAAAAAGAGTTTATGCTCAGCCAGTTTGTAGCAGGGCTGGCTGAGTATTTAAAGAACAGGCAGTTAATGATAGTAGAGCACACAGCTGCAGAGTAATGAACGAGAACCGCACCTAGACATATTCAGTCCACTGGTAGACAGGGGCGGGGTGGAGTGCAGATGTGGAATAATTGCTGATAGAGTTAACCACTCGTGTGCCCATGGTAGCGCGGCGCCTGCGTGTAGCTTGTGTGCAGGGCGCCTCACCCGTGATGTCATGGGGCGGAGGCTGAGTGAGATCCATGCGTGTCAAACCTGTATGCCTGCAGACCTGGCTAGACCCCAGTACTGAGGTGGGAACGGTATGATACCACACACCCACAGCAGTGGGAGCAAGCCCGGAGTGTGGTATGGCGTTGCTGGGCCTGTAGGAATAGTTGTTAGATTATATTTGCAACGCTTGGGGATGTCCGTAAGAATAGTCGTGTCCGTGTGCCAATTTTCAGGAGTCCAGAGGTTAGAATCGTCAGAGTATAAGCCAGGTCCTAGGAAGCCAGAGGTAAGCGAAGTAGTATGCGTAGCAGGGTTCAAAGGGATACCAGAGAGCAGAGTAGTCCAGGACAAGCAGGGGTCAAAGCCAGGGAAATCCAAGATAACACAGGAGCAGGAAACAACAGGAACACAGAGGGAGCACAGCATAGGCCAGGTACACACAGGGAAACAGGAACTATGCAGAGCGAGAAAGAAGTGGACAGACAGGGGTTATAAAGGAGGGCATACCAATAGGAGAGAGGGGAGGAGTAGAGAGAGAAGTGGGAGATGACAGGGATAGGACAGGGAGAGAGGAGGAGGAGACAGAGGGGGCAGTCAGGGGAATGACCTGGAGGGCTTGGGAGGCTGAGACATGGGGAACAGGATAAGAAGAGCATGTGCACGCACCCTCTGTAAGCTGGGGATGTGCGCGCACAGGTTGCAACACAGAGAGGGACCGCACGGAGCAAGGGAAGGAAACAGGAGAAGCACGAAGCCCAGAGAAGGGGAACGCGTGCGTGACCTGCGACCGCGAGACGGCATGCAGAGGCAGAGAGGAGGGAGCAGGTGGGTCAGGGAGACCAGCAAAGGAGCGTGTGCGCGCGCCCTCTGTGGGCTGAGGGAGCGCGCACATCGGACGCGGCACCAGGCGCGCGGAACGCCGCGCTGCAGGCACCACGCAGGGAGGAGGCAACGGGATGGATGCCACCACAGGGGAAGGTAATGCGGGCACCACGGGAGAGAGGGAGCGGGGAGGATCATAGGAGGGACTCAGGGACCGCGTGGGTGTGCGAGACCTGCGGGGAATACGCTGTGTCAAGGGAGAGAGGTGGAAGGCAAAGGAGAGGAGTGGGAAGGAGTAGAAGGGGCAACAGGAGATGGGAGAGAGGGACAAGGAGGGGAAGGAATCTCCTGAGTCGTCACAGTATCTCCCCCTTGAGGATCAATATCCGAGTGATCCAACCACGGCTTGAGGGGAAATTTCTGATGAAATAGAGAAAGTAGCCTTGGGGCATGGATGTGATTCCAGGTACCCAGGAATGTTCCTCAGGCCCGTAGCCCTTCCAGTGTACCAAAAACTGCAGTCTATTTTTAGACAGACGAGAGTCGATGAGAGACTGTATTTCGTACTCCTGTTGGCCCAGGGTGGACACTGGATTGGGTCTCCGAGAGGGGTCCGGGAAATGGGGACTGGGAATGAATTCTTTAAGGAGGGAAACATGGAACACGGACGGAACCTTCATTGTGGGAGGAAGATCGAGACGATAGGCTACTGGATTAACCTTCTCTAAGATTTTGAATGGTCCCAAGAATATAGGGGACAGTTTGGGTGAAGGGGTTTTGAGCCTAATATTTTTGAAAGACAGCCACACCAGATCACCAGGTTTGGAGGAAGGACCCCTTTGACGGTGGCAATCTGCCTTGGTTTTTTGTTTGGCAACCGCAGACTTTAAAGACTTGAGGATTTTTTTCCAGGATTCTTGTAAGTTGGTGATATGAGAGTCGGCTGCAGGAACACTAGAAGGAGAAGGTGAGAGAGGGAGACTACTAGGGTGGAAGCCACAGTTGATAAAGAAAGGAGACTCCTGAGTAGACTCGTTCCTCATGGAATTTATGGCAAATTCGGCCCATGGTAAAAGATCCACCCAGTTATCTTGTGAGTCCGAAATGAAGCATCTTAGATACTGTTCAAGAGTTTGGTTCATCCTTTCAGTTTGACCGTTGGTTTGTGGATGGTATCCAGAGGAAAACAAGAGAGAGATACCCAATCTTTGGGAGAATGCCCGCCAGAATTTTGAGATGAACTGAGACCCACGATCCGAGACAATAAAAATGGGGACGCCATGCAACCTGAAGATCTCTTTGGAGAAGATGTCTGCCAAGGTGGCAGAGTTGGGAAGACCCTTGAGGGGAACAAAGTGTGCCTGCTTCGAAAACCTGTCAACCTCGACCAAAATAGTGTTCATCCCCTTGGAAACAGGTAGCTCAACAATAAAGTCCATCGAAATGTGTTTCCAGGGTTGTTCAGGGATGGGAAGTGGTAGAAGAAGTCCAGAAGGTTTATGATGGAGAGTTTTACTCTGGGCACATACAGGACAGGCGGAGGTAAATTCGAGAATGTCTTGATTCATCTTAGGCCACCAAAAAGTCAGTTTAATGAGATCTGCTGTCCTTTTGAAGCCTGGATGACCAACTGCTCTAGAGGAATGACCCCAAAGTAACACTTTATGGCGAAAACGGGGAGCAGCGTAGAGACGTCCTTCTGGCACCCTGAACCTGCTGGGAATATGCGCTTGTACCTTGTTGATCTCATCCAACACATCGAAGTTGTTAGCAGAAATTATGCACTTGGCCGGGAGAATAGGTTCCGAAATTTCTTTAGCTTCAGTCTCAGAGGCAAACTGACGAGAAAGGGCGTCCGCTTTAACATTTTTGGTCCAAGGTATATATGAGATGGTGTAGTTGAAGCGGGAAAAGAAGAGTGACCAGCGAGCTTGGCGGGAGCCTAGGCGATGAGCCCCCTCAATATATTACAAATTTTTGTGGTCAGTGAGAATAGCGATTGGTTCTTTGGAACCCTCCAAAAGGTGTCTCCATTCTTGGAGAGCCAACTTGATGGCCAAAAGTTCACGATTACCGATATCATAATTCTTTTCTGCTGCTGAGAATTTCCGTGAAAAAAAAACACAAGGATTGAGTTTCTCTTGGGGAGAAGTCCTCTGGGAAAGAACTGTGCCAGCTCCTACGTCTGAGGCGTCAACCGCCAAAGTAAAGGGGAGGGAGGTATCCGGATGACGAAGGATGGGAGCAGACACGAGCGCCTTCTTGAGAATCTCAAAGGCTGAAATGGCCTCAGGTGACCAGGATGAGACGTCGGCGCCCTTTTTGGTCAAGGCGGTGATGGGAAGAGCAATAGAAGAATTTATTTTGATAAACTTCCTGTAATAATTGGCAAAGCCTAGAAAACATTGCACATCCTTGAGCGAATTCGGGAATGGCCAGTCGAGAACCGCCTTCAGCTTCTCAGGGTCCATGGAAAAACCTTGGCTGGAGATGATATAGCCTAGGAAGGCTGTGGAAGCCTGGTGAAATAGACACTTCTCCATCTTGGCGTAAAGACGATTAGAACGAAGCCTGGAGAGCACAAGTTTGGTATGTTGAATGTGTTCCTCCAGATTTTTAGAAAAAATAAGAATGTCGTCTAGATAGACAATGACAAAAGTTCCCAATACATCACGGAAGATTTTGTTCATAAATTCCTGAAACACGGCCGGGGCGTTACACAGCCCAAAGGGCATAACAAGATATTCATAATGTCCAGAACGTGTGTTAAACGCTGTTTTCCACTCGTCTCCTTCCCTTATACGAATGAGATTATAGGCACCCCTTAAGTCGAGTTTTGAGACGATAGATGCCCCTTGGAGACGGTCGAACAGTTCAGAAATGAGTGGAAAAGGATACCGGTTTTTCACTGTGATCTTATTGAGTCTGCGGAAGTTGATGCGTGGCCTCAGTGATCCATCCTTCTTCTTCACAAAGAAGAAGCCAGCCCCGGCAGGAGAGGTAGAGTTGCGGATGAATCCCTTTTCCAGATTTTCCTGAATATAAGTAGTCATGGCCTCGGTCTCCGGGATGGAGAGTGGATAAGACTTAGAATTCAGCAGGACAGTCCCAGGGATGAGGTCGACAGGGCAATCGTACGGACGGTGAGGAGGAAGAACCTCTGCTTGTACCTTGTTGAACACGTCCAAGTACTCATAGTACACAGCAGGCAGGGACAACCGATCGGCAGGTACGGAGTCCAGACCGGCAAGCACAACCACGGGAGGATTCGCTGGCACAGCATCTGTGGACGAGGGCCACTGGATAGGCAGAGTACTGGACCAATCAATGCGCGGATTGTGGAGTTGAAGCCAAGGCAATCCTTGTAAGGAATCCGCTCCGCGGTTTACTGGTTGCCTTACCTTGCAGACCGGTGCAGTTCTGGAACACTTCACCTGATATTACTGCAGCCTGGATTCACTCACCAAAGCAATACTGCCACACACTCCCTCTGGTATCTACTGCAGCTGTGCAATCTATCACTGCAATCCAGCCTTGTATTCACTCATTGGAGCAGTACCTTCACACCCCCCTCCGGGGATTGGCCCGCTGGCCTTTAAGGACTGCTTTCCCACAATGCTCCCCGCCGAGCATAGTCCTTACCGGATGTCACTAACTGTTCTGCCACAAGCTCTCGCTTGTTCTACTGTGCTGAAGCGGAGGTTTCGCCCTGCGTTCTTCAGCTTCCTGTCCTCCTGTGCTGAAGCGGAGGTTTCGCCCTGCGTTCTTCAGCTTCCTGTCCTCCTGTACTGAAGCGGAGGTTTCGCCCTGCGTTCTTCAGCTTCCTGTTCTGCTGTGCTGAAGCGGAGGTTTTGCCCTGCGTTCATCAGCTTCCTGGTTCCTGGGGCCTACTCTTTCCCTAATCTAGAGAGGCCGTGTCCTGGTTCCTGCGCTGCAACGGAGGATTCCCCTGCGTCTTCAGACTCCTGGTTTCCTGCTCTGAAGCGGAGCTTTCCCTGTGTATCTTCAGCTTCCTGGTTCCTGGGGCCTACTCTTTCCCTAATCTAGAGAGGCCTTGTCCTGGTTCCTGCGCTGAAACAGAGGATTCCCCAGCCCGCTCAGGACTCTTGCGCTGTGCACTGGTTTACCCGTGCAGCTAGGCGGTATGCTACTCTGGTCTGCCTACCACCTCCTGAGACCAGTACCATGGGCCATGGTCGCCGCACGCGCAGAGGCCACCCCCGCGCTCCTAAGCTGAAGCGGGGCTTTCCTGTCTCCCTGTTGCCGAACTCCTGCTTGGACAATGTTTATTCTGACGTCTCCTGTCCTGACCCTGGCTTGTACAACGACGATGCTGTCTTCTCCTATCCTGATTCTGCTACCTATGACTACGAATTGCGCAATCCGGATCAGCCTGCGCGGTCTAAGGTCAGTGCTTTTACAACCCCACCTCAGCCTCGCGGTCCGACCCAGGTTTGTGGCGAGCACAACCGTGACAGTATGCTCGGCCCCACAAACTCGGACCCCGCTGAGGTGCGGGTTGGTTAGTTTTTTCCTAAAAACCTGTCCCGGTCTGTAGACCAGTCCCAGTTTGAGAATGATTATCTGTGCGATATAATACCCCTGATGGAAGATCCGTTTATGTCGGAGGGCTTAACTCGCTTGCAAAAGAAATGCCGTAATGATCTTGTTTGTAAGGCTTACTGCCTCAGAGACTTAAAACAGTATCTGGCCAGTGTTCTGGCCAGTGAAAACAGTGTTTTCTCCCCTGATTCCCCTTTAACTGGGGATAAGGTGAGTCCTGTGGAACTGGTCTACGCCTGTAGTACACTCAATGCCCTGGCTTTATCATTGGACATTCACGTAGTACAACCGAACCCTTCCGTCATGTTGGCTCTCGCTCAGGACACGCTGCATGTACTTTCCTTGGCATTGGACAGTTGCTTGTTAAAACAGGATCGCCCCCTGGCCGCTAACGCCGTCCTCTGGCGGTTTTCCTCTGCTGCCAGTCCTGTCGCTAAACCGGGGGACGTATCTCCCTCTCCGGGAGATGACTAAACGGACCCATTAGCAATATCTCCAAACGTAGTAACTGCCACGGTCCCTAGCCCTGATTGTATGCCCGGGTTCCCTGACTCCAATGATACGTCTACATTAACCCCTACCAATCAGGCCTGTGAAGCTCCCCTGGAGTATACGTATGTTTCGCTAACCAACACTAAGGTTCCAGTATCAGAGAATAAGTCCCTTAGTTCTCCTATTTCTAACTCTGAATCCCTCTCTTTAGGTCTTGAGGGTTTTCCAGCTTTAACCTCTGCTAGGCAGTCCTGTGCGCTTTCCCCGTCAGAGAAAGAATCCCTAAGTTCTGTTCCCAGGGTCATTTCTGTATTAACCCCTGTGGGGCAGCTCTCTGAGTCTCCTTTGATAATTCCATGTTCTCTGCCAGCCATGGTCACGCCCCTAGCTCCAGAGGAGAGATTCCTTGTCTCTCCTAATACTGAGAGAAGATTACCTATGTTCTACTTTCAGGCACTGTCTGCATTAACCCCTGTAAATTCTTGCTGCCTCCAAGTTAATGCCTTCGTTTTAGCCTCAGAGAATGAGTCCCCAAGTCAGACAGCAGAGGTTGCATTGAAGGATTCCCCTAACCTTACAGAGTCCGTAGAAATTCTTTGCTATAAATCCCCTGCTTCAGCTCAAGTTTCCGCAGTTTCGCCTCCGGAGACTTCGGCTAAAGTTCTGGTTCCTGCTAAATGTATTCAGGAGTCAGGTTTTTCCCTAAGCTTGGTCGCAGAGTTCCTTCTCCCGGGTATTTCACTGAACCAGCCTGTCGCCCAGAGAGCGGTGATCCCTGCTTCAGCGCATAGTCCCCACATTATGGAATCTGCAGTATTTTCTGGTTCCTCAGACTTTCCTTACCAAATACCTACTTCAGAGACCAGTACAGTTATGATTAACCCCCGTGTACTGTCTGAGTTCTTCTCTTCTTTAAGCTTAGGGTTAAAAGCATACAGTAGTCTGTATGTCCCTCCTGGGGTTCATGTTGTGTTCCCAGGAATGTTTGCTGACACGGTTTTCTCCCAAAAGTGACGCTTTTTCATATAGATTAGTAAAAAGCCTGCACACTGTTTCCCTTTTCGCTGAATTGTGTCTTACTGGTTTTGAGACTCTGAGAGGTAATGATTCTCCTTCTGATTCTGAATCTCTTCCTACAATGGTTATCCTGGCTGGGGGTCCCCCTGATTTCTCTGTCCAGGCTAATCCTCCAGGGATCAGCATATCTGTGGTCACTCCCTTAGTACTGTCTGAGACCACCATGCCTATATTACAAGTCCTGGGGTTTAAATCTGAGCTATTTAGCTGTCCTGCCTTTGCTGAAACTCAGTCCCTCAGTACTGTGTCTAAATATGCCCCAGCAACCATGGGGTTACTCTGGGAAGAAATTAAAGCTCCTGTCTTAAAGGGTATTTTTTCTCACATGTCCAGCAAATCTAGAACCTCAGTAATTGATTCTAAGTCACTTATCAATACATCTGATTTTTTCACTAATCAAACCCAGACACCCTCACTACCGGTTAGGAGTCCTGTGATCAGAAATTTTGCACTAGAAAACACACCTATTCATGTTTTTGTCAGATTAGGTACCCCTGTGGTTAGGGCCATTGCAGTTTCGGAAAAGACTCCTTGTACTCCTAAGGTGCCTGTCATTAAGAGTTTTCATAGTTCATACTTACTGCTTGTTGATTCTCAGGGCCCTGTCACTGAGGTACAGACTTCAGCTTCTGATGTTAGCTTCCCTCCCGCCACTACCCGGGCTCTGCCTTTTTCTCAAGCTACTGATATGAAAATTTCAAGGACTGTTCCAGATTCCCTGACAATACTATCTCCCAATGAAGATTTCCCAGTATTGGAGAGCTCTACTGTTGTTTGCTTCTCTGCTCCTGCTAAACCATGGTTTTTTCCCTCGGAATTTTCGGTTGTCCCTGTTATTTCCTCTCAGTTGGAAATACTCTGTACCTATCCCAAGATTTCGGTCTCTATGCCTGGTTTACTGCTTGCCTTGTCACCTTCCATACCAATACCGGGAGATGCTTCCACCCAGCCTATACCCTCACTAACCATTACCTGGGAGACTTCTAGAGGGAAAATCCCTCACAAATTCCAACATGCAGTGGTCAGCCAAGACTTTTTCTGTTCCGAAGTTCCTCCTTGCGTATTCGATCAACTATCAGGACCGCTTATCCTAGATTCCGGTTCCTTTATTAAAGACTGGGCTTCCAGTGGGGGTTCTTCTGCCGTTTCTGCTCTGGAACTCTCTGGTTCTTCACAGCCCTGGATTTCCAAGACATTTTGCGGGGCGAGCCACGTACCAATGATGTCTCTACCACCACTCTCATGTCCTAGAACAGTACTCACCAAGGAACTGCTCGTTTACGGATCCCCTTTCCACCTAAAAAACTTTAGGAACAACTCGATTTCCCCGAGACCCATGGGTGGCCCTGTCTGGCCGCAGTTCTCACCGGGGGGTGGGGGTACACTAAGGACTAACCACGAGTCTCAGGACCACGACTCTACCCCCAATCCTAGACGGTTCAGCAACAATTCCCGGTCCTCCAACTCTATGAGTGCTCATGTTCGCCCGGAGGTCTCGCGTGAAGGGGGGGGTACTGTAAGGAATCCGCTCCGCGGTTTACTGGTTGCCTTACCTTGCAGACCGGTGCAGTTCTGGAACACTTCACCTGATATTACTGCAGCCTGGATTCACTCACCATAGCAATAATGCCACACACTCCCTCTGGTATCTACTGCAGCTGTGCAATCTATCACTGCAATCCAGCCTTGTATTCACTCATTGGAGCAGTACCTTCACACCCCCCTCCGGGGATTGGCCCGCCGGCCTTTAAGGACTGCTTTCCCACAATGCTCCCCGCCGAGCATAGTCCTTACCGGATGTCACTAACTGTTCTGCCACAAGCTCTCACTTGTTCTCCTGTGCTGAAGCGGAGGTTTCGCCCTGCGTTCTTCAGCTTCCTTTCCTCCTGTGCTGAAGCGGAGGTTTCGCCCTGCGTTCTTCAATTTCCTGTTCTGCTGTGCTGAAGCGGAGGTTTCGCCCTGCGTTCATCAGCTTCCTGGTTCCTGGGGCCTACTCTTTCCCTAATCTAGAGAGGCCGTGTCCTGGTTCCTGCGCTGCAACGGAGGATTCCCCTGCGTCTTCAGTCTCCTGGTTTCCTGCTCTGAAGCGGAGCTTTCCCTGTGTATCTTCAGATTCCTGGTTCCTGGGGCCTACTCTTTCCCTAATCTAGAGAGGCCGTGTCCTGGTTCCTGCGCTGAAACAGAGGATTCCCCAGCCCGCTCAGGACTCTTGCGCTGTGCACTGGTTTACCCGTGCAGCTAGGCGGTGTGCTACTCTGGTCTGCCTACCACCTCCTGAGACCAGTACCATGGGCCATGGTCACCGCACGCGCAGAGGCCACCCCCGCGCTCCTAAGCTGAAGCGGGGCTTTCCTGACTCCCTGTTGCCGAACTCCTGCTTGGACAATGTTTATTCTGACGTCTCCTGTCCTGACCCTGGCTTGTACAACGACGATGCTGTCTTCTCCTATTCTGCTACCTATGATTCTGCTACCTATGACTACGAACTGCGCAATCTGGATCAGCCTGCGCGGTCTAAGGTCGGTGCTTTTACAACCCCACCTCAGCCTCGCGGTCCGACCCAGGTTTGTGGCGAGCACAACCGTGACAATCCTAAAATAATTTGTACGGAAGGGGATTGGAAAACGTCAAAGACAATTACCTCCTTGTGACCATCGGCCAGGGTCAAGGTAAGAGGAATAGGCTCCCAAATGATGAAGGCCGGCTAGAGCGGTCATCTGTCGATGGCCTCAAGGCCAATAGGGCTCTTCCTTCTGACCATGGGAATTTGATTCTCCAATGCGAACTGCTGGTCCAGGAAATTACCGCCTGATCCGGAATCGATGAACGCTTCCACCTTTACGACACGGTTGGGACCCTCCAACGTGGCCTGTAGCATAAACTTCTTTGGGAGAGCTTTGGAAGGAGAGGGGTTAGGAGAGACAGTACCCAGTAGAAGCCCCTCTACCTTTTCTGGGTGTGCCCGTTTCCCGGCTTCAAGGGACAATTCTGGAGACGATGTTCCGAGGAAACACAATAGAAACACAGCCTGTTCTGGCGCCGCCGCGCTGTCTCGGTTGCCTGGAGTTGTTGACTGCCGACCTGCATAGGTTCCGGTGCCTCCAGGGCCAGGAGAGGAGTAGTGGGCGACCTGTGAGAAACAACAGAGGGAGAAGAACGGGAACAGTGTATCTCGTGACGTCGCTCCTGCGTACGCTGATCCATGCGTACGCTTAGGGTGATGAGTTCCTCCAGGGACGTAGGCCTGGCATGAGTAGCCAGATCGTCTTTCAACGTATCTGAGAGTCCGTGCCAGTACGCAGCGGTGAGGGCCTCATCATTCCATTGTATTTCGGCGGCCAGCGTACGAAACATGATGGCGTATTTGGCAGCTGATCTTCGGCCCCGAGAAATATGAAACAGGGAGAAGGCGGCTGTCTCGTGCCGTGCGGGGGTATAAAACACAAGTTGAAATTCACGTCTGAATAAAGGATAATCTTGCGTTATTTCGCATTTACGCTCCCATAGGGGAGAGGCCCAGGCAAGAGCGTCTCCGGTGAGCAGAGCATATATATAAGCAATTTTAGCACGGCCAGTAGGAAACAGGGGGGGAGACATTTCAAACTGCACCTCACATTGGTTTAAGAAACCGCGGCAGGTGCGGGGGTCCCCATCGTAGCGATTCGGAGAGGGGATCCGTGGACCAGGGCTGGCGTAGGTAGTAGCCATTGATGGCGCAGAAGCCATGGAACCCTCCTGACGGGAGAAGGTAGCCAATTGCTGGGAGACAGTGGACAGCTGATCGCTAACAAAGTATAAGGCCTCTATGGTAATACTTGTACCCACCTCAGGGGGTCTGCGTTTGTTGGGCTCTGCATAATGTCACGCCTGTATGCCCGCAGACCTTGCTAGACCCCAGTACTGAGGTGGGAACGGTATGATACCACACACCCACAGCAGTGGGAGCAAGCCCGGAGTGTGGTATGGCGTTGCTTGGCCTGTAGGAAGAGTTGTTAGATTATACTTGCAACACTTGGGGATGTCCGTAAGAATAGTCGTGTCCGTGTGCCAATGTTCAGGAGTCCAGAGGTTAGAATCGTCAGAGTATAAGCCAGGTCCTAGGAAGCCAGAGGTAAGCGAAGTAGTATGCGTAGCAGGGTTCAAAGGGATACCAGAGAGCAGAGTAGTCCAGGACAAGCAGGGGTCAAAGCCAGGGAAATCCAAGATAACACAGGAGCAGGAAACAACAGGAACACAGAGAGAGCACAGCATAGGTCAGGTACACACAGGGAAACAGGAACTATGCAGAGCGAGGAAGAAGTGGACAGACAGGGGTTATAAAGGAGGGCATACCAATAGGAGAGAGGGGAGGATTAGAGAGAGAAGTGGGAGACGACAGGGATATGACAGGGAGAGAGGAGGAGGAGACAGAGGGGGCAGTCAGGGGAATAACCTGGAGGGCTTGGGAGGCAGAGACATGGGGAACAGGATAAGAAGAGCATGTGTGCGTACCCGCTGTAAGCTGGGGATGCGCGCGCACAGGTTGCAACATAGAGAGGGACCGCATGGAGCAAGGGAAGGACGCAGGAGGAGCACGAAACCCAGAGAAGGGATTGCGCGCGTGACCTGCGACCGCGAGACGGCATGCAGAGGAAGAGAGGAGAGAGCAGGTGGGTCAGGGAGACCAGCGGAGGAGCGTGTGCACGCGCCCTCTGTGGGCTGAGGGAGCGCATGCACCGGACGCATCACCAGGTGCGCGGAATGCTGCGCCGCGGGCACCACGCAGGGAGGAGGCAACGGGACGGATGCCACCACAGGGGAAGGTAATGCGGGCACCGCGGGAGAGAGGGAGCGGGGAGGATCATAGGAGGGACTCAGGGACCGCGTGGGTATGCGAGACCTGCGGGGAATGCGCTGTGGCAAGGGGAGAGAGGTGGAAGGCAAAGGAGAGGAGTGGGAAGGAGTAGAAGGGGCAACAGGAGATCGGAGAGAGGGACAAGGAGGGAAAGGAATCTCCTGAGTCGTCACAGTGCGGTGACGCCAAGCCTGGTAGAGCAGCGCGTTTCAGTCGCTTTGTCACGGGACGCATCATGGATGCGGGGCATAAGCACGGGATGTGCGGTGTTCCCCAGCCTGGTAGTGAAACATGTAAGAAACGGAGGTTTTTTGCACCCATTCCTGTCTGCACCATGATGTTTAAATAAAGGATCTTTTTTACCATACCACTGCTGTCCCGTGGAGTCCTGTTTCTCTGCTGTGCTCTGCATCTCTGCATTCGTGGCTACCTGACCTTGTGAATTAAAGTTGGTCATTCATCAAAGTGTCAATCTGAAAAAAATATTTTTTTGACCTTGCTTGTTGTAGATATAAATAACCAAAATTGATCATTATATATGACTAAAATATATGACAAGCTTGTGTATAACATTTATGTTCAAGAGCCTGTGTTCAGTTGGCATCTGTTTGGAAATGCTTTATGCTTTTGTATTTTTCCTCAAAACTGCTATAGATTGTCACTTAGTTACTCTCTCAGCAACTGAGAAACTTGTATTCCTGTAGCTGAAAATGTTGTGCATAGAAAGCTACTGTATACTGCTTCACAGACCCTCAATTTACTTACACCCGACCGCAAAAGAATTCTGCAAAGCTCTTAGCAGAATTATGAGGGACAATATATAGCTTTTGCTCTCTTCCCCTGAAATGACTGAACCTTGTTTGTTTTTCAGGTATAAAAGAAGTTGTGTGTTAATTAGTTTTTTGGCAATTTGTAGACAACTAGATACAAATTGTTGATGTATATTTGCCACAATCTAGAATTCCTTCTTTATGAGGAATTTGAACATGTTTATTTATTTTCAGAGTAAGCACATATGAATCTATTTACTTGCTTCTGGCACCTCTGCAACTATCCCATTGGTTTTTTACAATCTTTAAAGATGTTTCCTCATTTGTAGAAAATGTAAGTTGAATTTATTTCTCTATGCTGTTTAATAATTCTAGACTATGCCATTATTCTCAGCATAAGTGGGAGTGTTCACTCACTTTTTTGTGTTTTTGTTTGGGGGCGTTTCAAGCTTGGTATATGGGTGGGGCCTACTTCACTAGACCAACCCTCGGTTTTGCGTGTAAACAATGCCCAGCAACTTGTGGAGAATGATACTCTGTCACATTAATAACTCCACCAGTAATATGTAGTTATTTGCATAACAAGCACAGATAGTTTTATTTGTCTGAGTCAGCATATATCTGTAACTCTTTCACCATTTATGAGGCACTTAGATATATTTCTTTATTTGTTAACACTGCAAAAGACAAAAATACCCAATGCTACGTCCAATGTGACAGAAAAGACATAGTAAAATACTTAAATGATTGTATTCTCATAAGTAAGGGTCATTTAGTTAAACCTTTTGGCCAAAGCGTTATAATCCTGCAGCCACATCACGGCATGACCACTATGCAGGTCCTAACACTACCTGTGAGTATTCATTTACATCTACAGTGGAGGGAGAAGGGTATCAATAGACCTGTCCTGCACAGGTACATCGAAAAACCTGCTACTTAAAAAGTGGGGAGGAGTAAGCTTAAACCCAGGAAGGAGGGGCCACCAACTTCCAAACAATTAATACTTGTTGACAATTAATGAACACACAATACCTGCAAGCTCTTACCCCAGCACCCACCACATCGTGTTATATATATTTGTGTCAAAAGGAGTGCTCCTGGGCGGGACCATATGTATACAACAAAAGACAGAAATACCTAATGCTACATCCAATGTGACAGAAAATACATAGTAAAATATTTAAGAGCTTGCAGAGATTGTGTGTTTGTTAACACTGCCACAAGTCAGAAAGGCGTTTCCATGGATATCAGCAGAAAAGTTGCAGCAGTTAACAACACAGCAGTCTGACAGAGAGAGACTGTTGGCAGTGATTAAAATGGCTGTGCGAGCTACAAGTACCTCACATAAAATGTGTATGTAATTTGTGTTTGTCACAACCTCAAGGAGTCGCTGTGTGCCCAAGCAGGGTCCTCACGGAGCTCAAGTAGAACCCAAGGCTGCCTTCACTTGTCAACTGTCATTTTCTGTCCCTTCCAACGGTGTAGGTCTAAGACTCCTCAATTAGATTATAAAATGTCAAAATGATTTCTTCTTTATGCTAAAAGAATCCATCCCGAAATTCAACATCTTGTATGTTTTTTTTGTGAGGAAAAGTCACCGTAAACCATTTCAAATGCTGTGTCAGAGGGAGCTTCCGTGGGAGCCTCAGCAGGCAGCAGCCTTCTCCTAAGCAGCCATCTTAGAATCCAAGTATTTTGCATTATTGTAGTCATTGTTTAATTCTTGTTTTCATCCTTGTTGTGCAGGTTGGGCAGCCTCATGAGCATCAATGTTATGTTTGTGTAGGAACAATTCCGGCTATACTGTAAGGTAATGTAATTCATGCATCCATTTCTTGTAAGGTACTGTATGTGTTGCATTAAATTGTCAATACCTGTACTGTGCTTGTGCAGAAATTCAATGCCACACATACAAGTTATATAGTACGTGCAAGCACAGAAATTCAATAACACACATGTACTGTAACATGGTTAGTCTATTCTATCTCTCTTTACCCCCTGTCACATAAGCCCTATGCAGTCTACAGTAGGCTATGACAGGCAATCCTGTGGGCTTTTGACCCCCCTCATGCTCCTCTCTGAGTGATTGAAGTGTGGTGGTGACTCATGGCCTATGTATAGCCTATCTGGTATAGGTACAGACCTTGAGCCCTCCCCTTCTGGTTACTCAGAGTGGCAGTGCCAAAGTTAGTCAGTCTGTTCCCCTCCTCCCTGAGGAGTGGGCGTGAGAGCCTCTGCTCTCTGTTGGGAGTGAGAGAGGCCAGTCAGCCCTCATGGTTGGCCGGCCATACAAGATCTGAAGGCTCCAGACTCAGAGAGCAAGAACCATCCAGAAGCTTGGTATACTCTGAGACCTAAGCACCGCTGTGAAAGATCTGCAGTGACTGCTCCAATAAAGAACCCTTTGTTATTTTTTACACCTGCCTGGATTTGAGTCAGTGGGCCTGTGTCTATGATATGTGCTTCAGATGGGACTGCCTTTATAACCCCCTAGAGCCTAATGAAGCTGGAGGCGCTGAACACCAAAGAACGAACCTAGATGACACCAAAAGCCTGTCCTGATCTGTAGCTGCAACAAGTATCTCCTAGAGGGTGGGGGTACATGTGCTACACACTGTGGCAGGACGGTCTCGCGGAGGTGTCAGTAAGACGCTAAACACGATGGGAAAATTTAAACTGTAGTGGTTTATTAGCCACAACCAAATAAAGTACGGGTGCACTGTCCCTTTAAGAAACCAAATTACAGAAAATAAAACCTATTCCCGTTAGGGAAACTAACTCAACTTCTTGAGCCCTTACTAACAGGGCAGCCAGCGAATCTGGTTATGCCCAAAACATGTGCTCCACAAAGTATAACAATAAGGTATAGCAATAAAGTTTTATCTGTATTGTAGCTCCAATAGCAAACAGGAATGCCGGTTCAGGGGAGCAGGCTGTGTCCAGCTCCCAGCAATCTTTATCTTTATCCTGGGTTGGGGTCCCTAGCTGGTCCCAGCAGCAAAGCTCCTCGCAGGACTGGGGGACCAGAGCAAAAGCTAGGGCTTCCTAGCTGGGAGAAGTCTCTCCACCCTCTTGGGGAAAAACAAGCTCACCTTGGGGTCTATGCACTAAGCAGCGGAAAAATGCATTAGCCAGGTTTTGAACTAGCCATGTTTTTGGCGTGTTAACCTCGCTGTATGCAGGAAGGGCCTAATCCCTGGCGAATGAATGCGCCACCACCATTTCAAAGAATGGCAAGTAACCTGTGGCGAGACAGGCTGCCTGGCGAGAAGCTGCCGAGAAGCCATCCCCTGCTGAGATGTGTTTGCAGCAGAGAGAGATCTGCTGCTCTCTCGGCGCAAACATTGGCACATTAAAAATTATTTTAAATACAATTTAATTCATAGTGTACATGTGCAGGGGGTCTCCGGAGCTGAACCGGATTGATTTCAGGTACGGGGACCCCCTGCTTCCCGAGATACAGGCCCCTTTATGAGATGCCGGTATCCCTCTGCATTTAAATGTCCCGATCACGTGACCGCGGAATGTAAACAAAGCTGAGGGATACCGGCACCCCTTAAAGGGGCCTGTATCTCGGGAAGCAGGGGGTCCCCGGACCTAAAACCAAAGCGGTTCAGCTCCGGAGACCCTCTGCACATCTACAGTATGAATAAAATACCCATATCAATAAACAATCATTCCTTACCTTTGCAGCGATGTGCTATGGTAACGAAGCAGCATGAATGTATTTTTAATAATATTGTACAGTGAGAAGGGGGTCCCCTGAGCTGAACCGCATTGCTTTGTGGAACAGGGACCCCCTGCTTCCCGAGTTACAGGCCCCGGTATGTGTCATCGGGTGGCAGTGTCGCCGCCATCTTTATAGCGTCCCATACGCGCCGTGCCCGCTATAAAGATGGCGGTGACACTGTAACCGATGCCCCAAACCGGGGCCTGTAACTCGGGAAGCAGGGGGTCCCTGAGCCACAAATCAATGCGGTTCAGCTCAGGAGACCCCCTGCTTCCGCACAATATTATTAAAATACATAAATGCTGCTTCATTATCATAGTGGATAGCCGCTAAGGCAATGAAGGGGTTAAGGCAGAATAGCATGTTTATTGGGGACATTTACAATCCCTGACTGATATCATCCATTTTTCTTGGCTCCATTTCCTCTCTGAATGAAAAGAGTGAGCTGCTAGTTCTTGGCGATTTTAACTTCAATTGGCTTGGCCCTAAAAACCACAAAATTCACACACAAATTAAATCGCTTAACCTATCGCAACTCATTTCCCAACCCACACGAACAAACCTGAAATCGCACAACCATTCCTTGCTTGACTGGATTCTCTCCTCAAATCCCAGCAGAATCCAATCCTCTGGCATCCTTCCTGACATTTTCAGTGACCACGCAATAGTGTACTGTGTAAGGAAAGTTTAACCGCCCCAATCAAGCCCTAAAGTTCTCCTCACTAGAACGTTTAGAAACTTTAACCCACAACAGTTTCTGGATGACCTTACCCACTGCCCTTGGCACAGAATCGATTTAATTCCCGACCCTGATTCTGCGCTTGACTATTTCCAATCTGAGTTCTTAAAACTCTGTGATACCCATGCTCCACTACGCAGAATAAGGGTACGGGGTGCCCACCTTCCATGGGTAACACCTGACCTTATAGCACTCTACCAGTTCAGGGATGCCTTGTGGAAAAGCCACAAAGTAACTGGCACTACCAAGGATCTCAATCACTACAGATGCCTACGGAACATGTACACAAGGCAAACAAGGCTTGCAAAAGCACAATATTACTCTGACAATTTCTTTCAGAATACATCAAACCCAGCTAACTTCTGGAAGGTTATCAACAACATATTCCAGCCTTCTAACCATCAGCAGCCAAGTAATATCACTAAGGGGGTTATTACTCTGACAAATCCCACCGACATTGCAAATGCATTCAATGACTACTTTGTGGGGTGTGCTACTAACTTATTAATGAAACGCAACCCAAATCACAAACCTGAATCTCATCCTGGGAGTACCCATATAGCCCCACCCCCTCCCAACACTGCCCACAATTTTCAATTTGGCCCAGTATTTGAAGAGGAGATTACACAAGCGCTCCTCAAATTACAACTAAGCAGCCAATGTGGACCTGACTTACTGCAATCTAGGTTCCTAAGACTTGGTGCCCCAGCCATTGCCAAACCAGTTGCTTCCGTAGTCAACTCTATCCTGTCTGCAGGCCATGTCCCTATGACCTGGAAAACTGCTAGAGTTGTCCCAATCTTCAAAAGTGGGGACAAAAACACTGTCTCTAACTACAGACCAATCTCCCTTCTCCCAATCCTATCCAAAGTCATGGAAAAATGTGTCCACTCCCAACTAAGCGATTACCAAGTCAAATTTCCCTAGCCAATTCCAATCTGGCTTTCGCCCCAAACACTCTACCGTAACTACCCTGCTAAAAGTTTGCAATGAAATACAGTGTGGAATGGAACGTGATCAACTCACTGGTGCAATATTCCTAGATTTTGCAAAGGCTTTTGATACTGTTGATCCAGCTATCCTGCTTAACAAACTCCAGAGCTCTGGAATAGGGAAGCACGCTTTAAACTGGTTTCAGTCCTACCTATCAGGTAGATCTCAACATATGTCCATCTCAGGCTCTAACTCCAACCCCCTGGATATCACCTGTGATGTCCCGCAAGGCTCTGTTCTGGGGCCCCTACTCTTCTCAGTGTTCATCAATGATCTTCCCACAGCTTGTAAGGAAGCTTCAATACACATGTATGCAGATGACACAATCTTATATGCACACAGCCATAGCCTCTCCGACCTTGAACACGTACTTCAGTCTGACTTTTTGAGACTCGAAAACTGGATTTCCCAAAACAAACTGTTTTTAAACACTGACATGACTGTAACAATGGTATTTGGGACCAAGACTAAATTTTTAAAGCTTCCAGCGACTGAGCTCCAGATTAGAACCAACACTAACACCACCCTAACTCCTGTTACTAGTTTTAAATACCTGGGCATGTGGTTGGACTCCCACTTAACATTCGGAAGGCACATTGATACCCTGACAACCAAGACCTATGCCAAACTAGGGGTACTTTACAGGAACAAATCCTCCCTAAGTCTCCTGGTCAGAAAGCGTATCGCACAGCAGATGTTAATGCCAATTATTGACTATGGAGACATAGTATATGGCTCGGCATCTCAAACCCACCTTAGCAAACTTGACACCCTCTACAATTCAATTTGTCGGTTTGTTCTCCAATGCAACTATAACACACATCACTGCGAAATGCTCAAAGAACTAGATTGGTCATCACTCGAGTCTAGGCGCAAAGTTCACCTTTCCTGTCTTGCCTTCAAATTCTTTATGGGCAAGCTACCCAGCTACCTGAACAAGTTCCTCCCCCCTACTACAAGCAGCACCTATCATCTGAGATCAGACTCCAAAAGACTGTTCATGGTCCCAAGGCTCAACAAAGTATCCGGACGTTCCTCCTTCTCTTACCGTGCACCCCAAAACTGGAACAACTTACCAGAGACCCTCACATCCACCAACAGTTTAAGTTCTTTCAAATCTAAGGCTGTCACACATTTTAATCTGGTCTGTAACTTTTTCATACGCCCATAATATTTATTATCTTTAACTGTGCATGCAATGTCTTGTATATATTGTATACCCTGTTCATTTATGTAACTATTTGTAACCATGTATTATTTGTCTTAACTCTGTGCCCGGGACATACTTGAAAACGAGAGGTAACTCTCAATATATTACTTCCTGGTAAAATATTTTATAAATAATTTGCCCCCAATAAACATTGCAATAAACAACATACACACCCTGTGTATTTAAAATACATAAACACAAATCAATAAATACATATAGCACTCACCCATGTCCGGCTGCCACGATGAAGGCCATCCTCATCTTCATCCTGTCCATGCCCCCTCCGCTTCTGCAAAACAGAAACAAGAATAAAAGCATCCAATGTAATGTCCCCTAACCCCTTAATCACCATAGCGGTTATTAACCGCTACAGTCATTAGGGGTTAACCCACCCTCACCCACCACTCGGAAGGCCTACATACCCTCCCCCACTAACCCCCCACCCCGTGAGGCCTAACCACCCTCACCCAATACCCACAAGGGAGGCCTACCCACATTCCCTTGGGGCCAATACCCCCTCCCCCCACCCCCACCCCCAGAACCCACAATAAAAACAATACACTGCCCCACAATAAACATCATTCTTTATTAAATACATTACCCACCCCCAGTGCCCCCCCATAAATACATGATTTATCCTTTTACATACAGGGTTCATACCCCAGCCCCACGCGAGTCCCCGGCGGGCCTGGTGGGTCACATGACAGACCTACAGGGTACCAGCAACTTGTTTCATACAGGTTCTGGAGGCCTGTTGGTGGGTCCTGCCAAGCGCCATGGCCACCAGGTGGTTCTCACGGGGGTCTGGGGACCCACGAGGTTCTTCACGGACACTGAATGGGTGTATTGTATGTGATTTTTGTATGCAAATGCATTGTTTTTTATGCTATATTATTGCCCCTGTATTTTATGTATATCAATCTATATGGATAGACATACAGGGATAATAATTGTTTGGTTTGCTAATGTTTATGTTCTTTTCATGTATGGCTAATGTATTTATCAGCTTTATTTTGTCATTGTTGTGAATAATGTAATTTGTATTTAGTTAAACGTTTATTGTAATGGCTTCTTTATGGTACTTAGATTAGAATGATGGTGGTTACTTTAAATTAGAATTGTTTTGGCAATGGTTTGGCTTTAGGAATTGAATAGGGAATTGTATAATTGATTTGTATTGCATTGTAATTGTTTGAGGAAATGGATTAATTGATAGATGCTAATTGTATTGATGTTGCTTAGTTTCTATTTGATTTTCATGATGGCATTGCTGGTTAGGGGACATTGTTCATATTGTATTTTATTGTTACATATATTTTGCATAGTAGAAAAAACAGGATATTAAGCGCTCGTGCTGTATGATGGTGTGGATGATCCCTTTGCAGCATGTACATAAAGCGTCTCCCCAGAAACTCTCAAATCTAGGTGAACCCCCCTTAAAAAGGGAGGAGGGCACCCTGAAATACAAGATAATAAAAAATGCACAAATGCGCACCAGGGATTAGTGGAAGGTAATTTATTAAAATACACACACACTGAGGGGATCCAACCCTCCTCAGAACACTGTGTCAGCTGGACGGCTAAGTACTACCCAGGAGAACACCTGATGGACTAAACCCTAAGCTGCACAGTATACAAATACAGTAAAATTTTATATAAAACACATGAAAGAAAAAACAACTGAAAAACAACCTATCAACGATTTGTTATAGAACCGCCATAGGTTGGGCACTGGCAAGGGAAACCACTCACACTGAGACAGTTAGCAGACTCGGTGGCTGCACAGGATCCGGATCTCAGCACCGCGGAGATGGAAAAAACCGCTGCTGTCTCCTGCAGGCTCCGTCTCACTACCAATACACGCGCAGGATGACCTGTCGACCTCTACGCGTTTCGTACCAAGTACTTCGTCAGGAGGTCACGTCATCCGCGCGTATATATAGGCAGCAACTGATTGAATAAACCAGCCCCCTCAGAGAAACACCCTTACTTTGCCTAATTGCTACACTGATTAAAACACCTTGAAATAAGGTTACTAGGCAACAGGGTGTATGACAACTCATGTGGGGGATGTGTGCAAGTATAAATTAATCATTGCACTCACCCCTATGAATAAATACAGGAAAAAGACCTCTAACAACATAAATGATATACTATGTAAGTGCAAAATGTCATGTCTTTGAACGACAGTTAGCAAGAGCGTAATCCTTCATTGCAGGCTAAACCCCCTACCCCAAAGCAGACACAACACACGGCTCGCCCAGCGAATATTCAAGCCATCTTATCGACACCTTCTCTCAGGAGGACCATTCATCAATTTTCATAATGTGTAGAGCTTATGACTTGTATCTGCGTTTTGGGAAGGCTGTGCCAGTTGATTTGATTAAGCGAGATTGCGTGTAAACTTGACCATCGCTCATTTATGTAATGACTAGTGGCTGAATATCCCTTATAGTAATCTGATGTCAGTAACCAATTAATAAAAAATTGGTAGAACTACAATAAATACAACTGTATTCGCTTCTTGAAGAATCCCCCCCCACACATTCAGCAGTGACATTAGAGTTCATAAGAAAATAATCGCTGAATTAATTAAAATAATGTTAGATAAGGTAAAAAATGCACAAAAGTGCACTGCTACCAGGGATTAGTGGAAGGTAATTTATTAAAAATACACAAAATACAACTGTAGGGGATCCAACCCCCTTCAGGAACAGTCTGTGCAGCTGGACGGCAAGTACTACCAGGAGAACACTGTGTGGTGACTAAACCCTAAGCTGCACAGTGTACAAATACAAGTTAAAATTTATATATAAAAAACATGAAAGAAAAACTAGAACATAATC